>JAJHSJ010000014.1:34996354-35091354 GCA_021015155.1 Magnolia officinalis
GAGAAGCATGGTCAATGAGGATATCACTAGCCTTACCCAGGCTTATCATGAATAAGATGCAATGAGTACTGGATGCCATACCAAGGCAATGCATGAAGGGGCTTGTACAACCAATGCTAATGCAATGCAAGTAATGTCAGTGCTCATATCCAAACCATATGTCAAGTACATTTCCAATCATAAGGAAATCACCGGGGTCCATTACACTGCTGAATGACTGCCGCTCTACAGACCCCGCACAGTCAAACGAGCGTAAGAGACCTCACTACCCGCTTGTGGACAACCAATCACCAACAAGGCCTGACGGTAGCGGACCCATTTACGAGCTGGTCAGACTCAGCCTAGCAATGCCCCCTCACATCAGGCAGGTAAGGCCACACCCCTATCCAACCGACTACACGACAGTGGGAGACGCGGCCTAATGGTATAAGGCCCTCGTGCGCTCATATATTCCACCCGGTCACGGCGTTGGAGCAGATCCTTGGTACCATGGAAGTTTTGGGAATTTCACCCATGGGCATCCTATGCACCCGGTATGCTCAACTAATATTTCCGGTGTCCACACATACAACCATCCACGAATACCCCTGTGGAGGCAAGGCCCTGATGAAGTAAGGGCGGATATCCATAAGCTATGCAATGCCAGATGCATGAATCACACAATCACCCATGCATAGTCCCAAGCATCCATCTCTCGGGGAGATACCAACATGTCCTACACAATGACACAACCATGGCCAATAATACCTCAACCAAGCATGCATATGATGCGTATGGGAGTGGGCCATGAAGATGAATAGGGGTGCCAATGAGGTGAAGATGAACTCTCTACCTAACCATGAAGGGTCTAGGTACTTAACCAATTCCTCATAAGGAATACAACCTCTAGTGGGGGCCCATATACCTGGGGTAGCCCATGAGACTAAGGAGAACAATGATATGGGCCTAAATAGATGAAACGAGCCTAGCAAGGGTCTATGGTGGGCCTTTAACCACCCATAGAAGCCCATGAGCCTACCTTAGGGCCACCAATGTGGACATCCAACCACAATTGGTCCCCAAGAGGTAGCCATCTCTAATTGATTACGGATCAAGGCCCAAGGCCCACATAACATTAGAAATAAGAAATGGGCAGCCATTACATACCACATACATTCATGTTGGGCTTCAGAAAGGCGGCCCAAGGCCCAACCAAAACATGGGTCCAAGGGGAACACACATAGCCCAACCCATATATACCACTATGGGCCCATAGGGGAAAGGTAGGGCCCAACATAAAGGCTACTAATCCCATATATTGTGGTGGCCTAGTGGGCAGCCCATTGCTCAAATCACATGGGCAAATGTCATGTTCTTAGTCAAGTAAGTTGGGCCTACAACCCGGCCCAAGTATAAAGTTGATTTGGTGGGCAATCAAGGGCCCATATACTTGTGTAATCTGGCCCACTAATCCAATACAATAGTATGGTAAAAATGGCCCAAGAATTCAATAGGCCTATCTAGAAAGTTCCAGCCCAATTGGGCTCAAAGAGTTCAACAACTAACCACATTCATGGACCCAATTAAATTCAACTGTGGTGGGCCTCAAAAGTGCATTTATTAAGCCCAACATTTAAGGAACTAAATGTATAAATTATTACCTCTAAGATTATTCACAATGTGTTGGGCCCCACTTCTCAAAATTTCAGCCCAAAGGCCAAACATAATTATAACATGTTGCTGTCCTAAATTTGGGCACTCCATTGGAGTGGGCCCAGGACCTCTAAAACTCTAGAAATTGAGGGCCAAGGTCCCTCATCATGCATACAATGAGAGAAACCCAAAAAGGTGGCCCACCATCAGAGGAAACATTTTTGAATTATAATTTTTATCAAGGCATATTGCTGGACTGCACAGCAGAAAATTCTGGCAAGCCAACCATCTTGGCCCATTCTTTGGGTGCCCAATAGGGTCAGTTTGGGGTGAAATTTCAGAGTGATACTTCAATAGGTGGGACACACTCCCAAAAATTTCAGAATTTTTGGAGATTTAAAAATATTTTAATTTATTTAAAGAATTTAATCTATCCTAAAAATCGGACTGATCTGGACACCATGTTGTAATGGGCCGGTCCAGCCACCACCATGGTGTGTACAGGTGTCCATTAGCCCCAAAATTTTGTAGGTTGGTCCTAACATGAGTGGACCACCTCCCTGTAAATTTTTATAATTTTTAGACACCCAAAAGTATTTTAATAAATTTTAGAATTCCAACCTGTCCAGGGTAGAATATTGCTGGAACAGTGCAGAAAAATCCAGACTGTCCACCTCATTTGGACCACACCTTTGGGACCCTAATGAAGGTCAGATGGGGCTGAAATTTGGTATGGTTGTAGGTGGGTCATAAGGCTACAAGAATCACATATTATTTTATTTCATTATTCCCACCAAAGACCTATAAATCAGGCCCCAAAGTGGCCCAAAAATCTGTCCAGGCAGATTTGGACAGCAATATGTAACAGAAATGATTAAAATATAAACATGGTTTTCCATGGGATTTAACCCCAGGAATTTGTTTGGTGGACCACCCCAGTGGGCCCCACAAATGTCCAGACCTTCCCCATCATCAAATACCCCTTGCATGTGTCCCATTTAGGTGGATTTTGGGGCCACATGTCTAAGGATGGACCGCTATGGGCGTCCAAGCTCCATGGTTGGTCTGGATTTTTGTTGGCCTACAAGGTGGGCCACACATGCAAGATCAAAATTCTATCATAAAGAAAAAAATAATAATAATAAAGAATCGGCCACAAGAGGAGGGGCTCCGCCACATTGAGGCCCTCCCCTTCATCAATCACACCATACATTCTTTTATTCATATGTTACAACATAGATCCACTACATGCATGTTCTAGATTCAAGATCAATGGTTGGGATGTCATCCCAACCATGATTCTAGGGTCTAGATGACCCATCATACTATGAAATCCAAGTAATCCTCCATGATGGGGGCCTATAGAGGGAAACCCCATGCATGGACATGCATGCATCAAAAAGGCCATTTGGCCACAACTAAGGGATGATGTAGGATCTCCACCATGGATTGGTGGGCCCTACACTTCCCACACAAAAAAAAAAGAGATCTAAGAATATGAAAATAGAAATCCTAAGTCCTAAGAATACACCCACCTTAGATTGCTCCAAACTTGGACCTCCTAGCTCCTAGTGCACCAAGGGATCCATTTCAATGGGTGAGATTGGATTTGGATGGTTGGATTTGGAAGATTAAAGGGGAAATGGGGCTGGAGAAGAGAGGGAGATGGGAGAGAAGTTGCTGGAGAAGAAGAGAAGAGAGAGAGAGAATGAGAGGGAAAGAGAGGGAAAAATCTTTTTAAAGGAAGTAATAATAACCTATGGTGACAATAACAATGTTGCTAGGGTAGGCTAGGTATGGTAGTAGTGTTTAGGTTGGGTAGTGTTTATTCCATGCAATAGTGTAGTGTGTGTGTGTGGTGTGCATGGAAAATTGTGCCATGGAGGTGGTCCACATGTTTTTGTACAAAAGTGGGCCACATGATGAAATGCTCATAACTTTTGATCCATAGGTCGGATTGACACACAAGACGCGTCGTTGGAACCGCAACGACGATACGAACGAGATGGCATAGGTCTTGGGTCGATCCGAGTCAGGTCTACGTGACCGGACTCAAGGTGACCATAAACACAATTCGAAGGTCGCGGGTCGCCGGAATTCGACCGGTAGGACCGCGAGACCATGATGAACAAGATGCATACTCATACACATACATGCAAACATGGGAACTAGGGTCGGGTCTCACAATCCTCCCCACCAACAAAGAAATTTCGTCCTCGAAATTGACCAATCTAGGACAAAAGAAAAAAAAAAACACCACCATCATATAACAATCATCTTACAAGGAAGGCAATACAACAATCATATATCTATCAATCATCAAACAAATGGGGATAACGCTCTCTAATCTCGGCCTCGCGTTCCCAAGACGCCTCGGTCTCCGAATGATGACCCCATTGCACCTTCACCAAGGGAATGACCTTGGTCCTGAGGACTTGCTCCTTCCGATCGAGAATACGAATAGGCTGTTCAATGTAGGAAGCATCCTCACGGACCTCAAGTGGCTGCCAATCAATCACGGGAATAGTGTCCGACCCACATTTCCGCAACATAGAAACATGAAATACATTGTGGATCGCGGACAACTCAGGAGGTAAGGTAAGCCTATAGGCCACAGCGCCTATGCGCTCGGTAATCTCAAAAGGTCCAATAAATCTTGGGGCGAGCTTGCCTTCACACCAAAGTGTACCACACCCTTCATAAGCGAGACCTTGAGATATACCATGTCCCCGACTGCGAACTCGAGGGGTCGACGCCGACGATCAGCAAAACTCTTCTGCCGGCTCTGAGTTATGTGCATCCTTTGCCTGATAACATCAATAGCCTCTGACGTCTGCAGCACAAGCTCAGGACCTAAGAGACGACGCTCTCCAACCTCAGTCCAACAACTAGGAGATCTGCATGGTCTACCATAAAGTGCCTCAAAAGGAGCCATGCCGATAGTCGCCTGATAACTATTGTTGTACGCGAACTCTGCGAGGCGCATATGCTCATCCCAACTACCCGCAAAGTCGATCACACAAGCTCTAAGCATATCCTCAAGGATCTGGTTGACCCTTTCAGTCTGCCCATCTGTCTGCGGATGATAAGCAGTGCTGAGGCATAAAGTAACCCCAACGCCTGCTGGAAACTCCTCCAAAACTGAGACGTAAATCTAGAGTCTCGGTCTGAAACGATCGAAACTGGGACGCCATGCAGTCTCACTATCTCCTCAATGAATATCCTTGCCAACCGGTCCATAGACCAGGAAGCACGCACTGGAATGAAATGAGCCGACTTTGTTAAACGATCGACAATAACCCAGATGGTATCGTGACCGCGTTGAGTCCTCGGCAAACCTGCGATGAAGTCCATCGATACGTGCTCCCACTTCCACTCTGGAACGCTCAACGGCTGCAAGGGACCAGGAGGTCTCTGATGATCGGCCTTGACACGCTGGCATGTGTCACACTCGGCCACAAAACTTGCAATCTGACGCTTCATCCCCTGCCAGAAGTACTGCCTCCTCATATCACGATACATCTTCGTGGAGCCCGGGTGGATAGTAAGTCTCGATCGGTGTGCCTCGGTCATCAGATCACGACGCAACTCTGGCACATTCGGGACACACAATCTGCCTCTGAAGCGTAATCCACCATCGGAACCAATCTGCCAGTCTGACTGCTCCACGGATGCGGCCTCTGCTCGGTACTCCTGAAGTGACTCGTCCGACTGCTGAGCTTCGATCACCCTAGCCACCAAAGAGGGTTGAATCGACAAGCTCGAAAGCTGAACAATGGAAGACTGCAGACCGAACTCAAAGTCAAACTCTGAAACATCCTCGAGCATCTGCCACTGTCGGACCATCATATGTGCCACCAGGCCTCGTGGCTGACGGCTGAGCGCATCCGCCACCACGTTTGCCTTGCCTGGGTGGTACTGAAGGTCAAAATCATAATCCTTCAACAACTCCATCCATCGCCTCTGACGCAGGTTCAACTCGGACTGCGAAAATAGATACTTCAAGCTCTTATGATCTGAGAAGAGCTCGAACCTGACCCCATATAGATAATGCCTCCACACCTTCAGTGCGAAGACAACTGCTGCAAGCTCTAAATCATGAGTGGGGTAGTTCAGCTCATGGACCTTAAGCTGGCGCGAGGCATACGCCACTGGCTTCCCGTGCTGCATCAGTACAGCACCCAAGCCAACTCTAGAGGCATCGGTGAAAACAACAAAACCCTCACTCCCATCCGGAAGAGTGAGAACAGGAGCGGACGTGAGGCGGTCCTTCAACTCCGCAAATGCCTTCTCACAAGCGTCACTCCAGACAAACTCGATGCCCTTTCGCGTCAACCGGGTCAGCGGTGCTGCAATACGGGAGAAACCCTCGATAAATCGTCGATAATATCCCGCTAGACCAAGGAAGCTGCGAATCTCAGACGCATTCGTGGGTTGGCCCCACTGACGCACTGCATCAACCTTCGAGGGGTCCACAGCGACACCCTCCCTCGTCACTACGTGACCGAGGAACTTCATCTCCTGCTGCCAAAACTCGCACTTCTCCAGCTTCGCATACAGCTGGTGGGCACGGAGGGTCTCAAGCACAATCCGCAGGTGCTCAGCATGGTCCTCTCGGGTTCTCGAATATACAAGAATATCATCAATGAAACCACCACGAACTGATCGAGGAACGGCCGAAAAACCTCATTCATCAGCTGCATGAATACGGCGGGCGCGTTGGTCAGTCCGAATGACATGACCAGAAACTCAAAGTGACCATAGCGTGTTCGGAAAGCCGTCTTCGGAATGTCCTCCTCTCGGACCCGAATCTGATGGTAACCGGAACGCAAGTCTATCTTGGAAAAATATTGCGCACCCTGCAACTGATCAAACAGATCATCAATACGGGGGAGCGGGTATCGATTCTTGATGGTGACTCTGTTGAGCTCACGATAATCTACACAGAGTCGCAACGAACCATCCTTCTTCTTCACAAACAATACCGGGGCTCCCCAAGGCGAACTGCTGGGACGAATAAAACCTAACTCCCGGAGCTCATCTAACTGCTCCTGCAGTTCCCTCAACTCTAACGGTGCCATCCGGTAGGGGGCCTTCGAGATAGGCGCGGCACCGGGCACCAAATCAATCTGGAACTCCACCTGCCGACGCGGCGGTAAACCCGGTATCTCCTGAAACACATCTGGGTACTCGCAAACAACTGACAGCTGCTCAATACCCTCTACGATAGAATCCTCAACGACCGAAGCCAATAAACTAGATAGCAGCTCTCCTTTGGGCTTGGCGACGAACTGGAACACTGGCAAGCCTGGGATATGAAAAGTGACTGTCCTCGCGGCACAGTCCAAGATGGCATGATACTCTGCAAGCCAGTCCATACCCAGAATCACATCAAATCCTGCCATCGGCATCATGAATAGATCGGCAGGGAGGAACATCTCGCCCACTAACACCGGACAAGAAGGACAGCGACGGGTTAGCACAATAGACTTCCCCATGGGAGTCGAAACGGTCAAGGCCTCAGACACGGCCTCCGACGGAATACCGGTCGATCGACAAAACTGCTCGGCCACAAAAGAATGGGAAGCGCCAGAATCAAACAAAACATGAGCAACACAAGCAGAAACAAGAAGAATACCCTCAACGACTCCACCAGTCGATGACTGCGGGTCCTGGCCTGACGCCTGCTGCGCAGAATAAAAACGACCCTGAACTGGTAGGGGAAGCAAACCGGAAGACTGAGGGTCCTGAATCTGAGCCTGATGGGCTGCTATACACACTGGACCCAGGGATCGAACAACATATGGATATCCCCTCTGCTGGTGCTGCGGCTGCTGCTGTCGCTGCTGCTGCTGCCTATGCTGCTGCTGTCTCTGCTGAGGTGGTCTGCCTGGCTGCCTCTGCTGCTGAGGAGGAGCCCTAGGAGCGGCGGGTGGAAGCTGTGCTCTCTGCTGCTGCTGAGGAGGATGAGGAGGGGGCAACTGCGGTGGCCGCTGCTGCTGAATGGGGAGAGGGCACTCACGCCTCCGATGCCCGGCCTGTCCACAACCGAAGCATACACCGGAAAATGGGTCAGAAGATGAAGCAGCTGGCGGTGCTGATGACGATGAAGAGGCTACTGACTGAGCCGTAGGCTGCCGATACCCTGATCTGCCCCTCCGCCTCTGCTGACGATGCTGCCTAGAACTGCTGGCTGGTGCACTCCTCTTCCGGTCTCCACCGGAACTCTGCTCTCTCGATCTCTGGGTCATAGCCCAGTCGTCCTCATAAACTAGTGCCCGATGCACAACCTGATCAAATGTCTCCAAGCAATGCCCCACTACACGACTGCGAAGGGCAGGACGCAAACCGGTCACAAAACGACGGGCCCTCATCTTCTCATCGCTGGTGAGATGAGGAGCAAATCTAGACAAGGCCAAGAAACGGGCCTCATACTGAGATACAGTCATATCGCCCTGCACTAGGGTCTCAAACTCGATCGCCCGCTGGATCTGAACATGCTCAGGGAAGAACTTCTGGTCGAAGCGGGTCACAAACTCCTCCCATGTCCAAACGAACTGAGCCCCGACCATCCTGGACACGGATGACCACCAGTGTCGGGCCTCACCTTGAAGAAGGTAGGTGGCAAGGGATACTCTCTGGCCCGCAGGACACTGAATAGTGTCAAAAATCCTCGCAACCTCAGTGCGCCAAGCCTCAGCTGCAGAAGGGTCAGGATCACCACTAAACCTCGGGGGATCATGCTGCCGGAACTCTCGGGCCATCGCACTAGCACGCGGTAGGTCAGACTGCCCAAAACCTCAGTGGTAGCTGGCTGACGGGTCTGCAATGCGGTGGCAACTAGCTGCATCAGCTGCTGAAAATGCTCAGCTCCTATAGGTACTGTCGGAAAGGCAGGGGCGGCACTCGCCTCGGGCGGAGGCACGGGTGCGGCCGGCGGAGCATGAGCCTCAGTAACTGGAACTGCAGGCTGAGGAGGGGGAATAGGTGGGGGAACTGGAGCAACTGGAGGTACGGGTGCTACGGGCTCAACGGGGGGAGAGGCCGGATCGGGACCTCAGGAATATGATCCTCAATAATGGGAGCAGGATGTGCTCGAGTAGGATGGGTACCTCGGGTGCCTCGCCCACGGGCACCACGACCACGGGTGCCACGACCACGGGCGCCACGTCCACGCGGCATCGTCTACAAAATAATGACGACGCAAGGAATCAGGACAATTGCAGGCTCAATACGGAGCAAAAGGAAGAATCTCGGGACAATACTTGTCCTATGTTCTTGGCAGACATGCGATGTTATCCTGATTTATTCCAGAATTACTTGCGATGCTCTGATACCAACTCCTGTCACGCCCCAGACTCGGTAATCGGACTCACATGGAACCCGATGGCCGGTTCTGCCGCAACAGCCTCCGTAGTACCCCATTCTCGGTTCCTGAGGCAGGT
Organism: Magnolia officinalis; assembly: GCA_021015155.1. Lineage (NCBI taxonomy): Eukaryota > Viridiplantae > Streptophyta > Magnoliopsida > Magnoliales > Magnoliaceae > Magnolia > Magnolia officinalis. The sequence goes on from JAJHSJ010000014.1 coordinate 35,005,432, forward strand.
TCCGATCCTGGGATCCTACAAGGAGGATTTTCATAACAGTATAATCATTTCTAACACGAGCATACCCAAGATCACTGCAAGTAAATCTGAGAATAACAAGGCACACATCACAAAATCCACTAAGAATTTAAACTTTTACAATCATCCATAAGGTCCAAAAGGACATACATGAGACAAAAAGGAAAGGAGAAAAAGGTCGGCAACACTGGAGTCCTCAAATGCTCAGCTCTACTCCACGCTCTGCTACTGTGTCGCCTGCCTAGAGTATCCTGCACGCATCAATCGTGCATAAGCTTATAGAAGCTTAGAGGGTGGTGTAAGTGTGTGATAATGGTGCACAGAAGAGTAGTAGGAGATACAAGAGAGAAGCATGGTCAATGAGGATATCACTAGCCTTACCCAGGCTTATCATGAATAAGATGCAATGAGTACTGGATGCCATACCAAGGCAATGCATGAAGGGGCTTGTACAACCAATGCTAATGCAATGCAAGTAATGTCAGTGCTCATATCCAAACCATATGTCAAGTACATTTCCAATCATAAGGAAATCACCGGGGTCCATTACACTGCTGAATGACTGCCGCTCTACAGACCCCGCACAGTCAAACGAGCGTAAGAGACCTCACTACCCGCTTGTGGACAACCAATCACCAACAAGGCCTGACGGTAGCGGACCCATTTACGAGCTGGTCAGACTCAGCCTAGCAATGCCCCCTCACATCAGGCAGGTAAGGCCACACCCCTATCCAACCGACTACACGACAGTGGGAGACGCGGCCTAATGGTATAAGGCCCTCGTGCGCTCATATATTCCACCCGGTCACGGCGTTGGAGCAGATCCTTGGTACCATGGAAGTTTTGGGAATTTCACCCATGGGCATCCTATGCACCCGGTATGCTCAACTAATATTTCCGGTGTCCACACATACAACCATCCACGAATACCCCTGTGGAGGCAAGGCCCTGATGAAGTAAGGGCGGATATCCATAAGCTATGCAATGCCAGATGCATGAATCACACAATCACCCATGCATTAGTCCCAAGCATCCATCTCTCGGGGAGATACCAACATGTCCTACACAATGACACAACCATGGCCAATAATACCTCAACCAAGCATGCATATGATGCGTATGGGAGTGGGCCATGAAGATGAATAGGGGTGCCAATGAGGTGAAGATGAACTCTCTACCTAACCATGAAGGGTCTAGGTACTTAACCAATTCCTCATAAGGAATACAACCTCTAGTGGGGGCCCATATACCTGGGGTAGCCCATGAGACTAAGGAGAACAATGATATGGGCCTAAATAGATGAAACGAGCCTAGCAAGGGTCTATGGTGGGCCTTTAACCACCCATAGAAGCCCATGAGCCTACCTTAGGGCCACCAATGTGGACATCCAACCACAATTGGTCCCCAAGAGGTAGCCCATCTCTAATTGATTACGGATCAAGGCCCAAGGCCCACATAACATTAGAAATAAGAAATGGGCAGCCATTACATACCACATACATTCATGTTGGGCTTCAGAAAGGCGGCCCAAGGCCCAACCAAAACATGGGTCCAAGGGGAACACACATAGCCCAACCCATATATACCACTATGGGCCCATAGGGGAAAGGTTAGGGCCCAACATAAAGGCTACTAATCCCATATATTGTGGTGGCCTAGTGGGCAGCCCATTGCTCAAATCACATGGGCAAATGTCATGTTCTTAGTCAAGTAAGTTGGGCCTACAACCCGGCCCAAGTATAAAGTTGATTTGGTGGGCAATCAAGGGCCCATATACTTGTGTAATCTGGCCCACTAATCCAATACAATAGTATGGTAAAAATGGCCCAAGAATTCAATAGGCCTATCTAGAAAGTTCCAGCCCAATTGGGCTCAAAGAGTTCAACAACTAACCACATTCATGGACCCAATTAAATTCAACTGTGGTGGGCCTCAAAAGTGCATTTATTAAGCCCAACATTTAAGGAACTAAATGTATAAATTATTACCTCTAAGATTCTTCACAATGTGTTGGGCCCCACTCCTCAAAATTTCAGCCCAAAGGCCAAACATAATTATAACATGTTGCTGTCCTAAATTTGGGCACTCCATTGGAGTGGGCCCAGGACCTCTAAAACTCTGGAAATTGAGGGCCAAGGTCCCTCATCATGCATACAATGAGAGAAAACCCAAAAAGGTGGCCCACCATCAGAGGAAACATTTTTTGAATTATAATTTTTATCAAGGCATTTGCTGGACTGCACAGCAGAAAATTCTGGCAAGCCAACCATCTTGGCCCATTCTTTTGGGTGCCCAAATGGGTCAGTTGGGGTTGAAATTTCTCATAGTGATACTTCAATAGGTGGGACACACTCCCAAAAATTTCAGAATTTTGGAGATTTAAAAATATTTTAATTTATTTAAAGAATTTAATCTATCCTAAAAATCGGACTGATCTGGACACCATGTTGTAATGGGCCGGTCCAGCCACCACCATGGTGTGTACAGGTGTCCATTAGCCCCAAAATTTTGTAGGTTGGTCCTAACATGAGTGGACCACCTCCCTGTAATTTTTTATAATTTTTAGACACCCAAAAGTATTTTAATAAATTTTAGAATTCCAACCTGTCCAGGGTAGAATATTGCTGGAACAGTGCAGAAAAATCCAGACTGTCCACCTCATTTGGACCACACCTTTGGGACCCTAATGAAGGTCAGATGGGGCTGAAATTTGGTATGGTTGTAGGTGGGTCATAAGGCTACAAGAATCATATATTATTTTATTTCATTATTCCCACCAAAGACCTATAAATCAGGCCCCAAAGTGGCCCAAAAATCTGTCCAGGCAGATTTGGACAGCAATATGTAACAGAAATGATTAAAATATAAACATGGTTTTCCATGGGATTTAACCCCAGGAATTTGTTTGGTGGACCACCCCAGTGGGCCCCACAAATGTCCAGACCTTCCCCATCATCAAATACCCTTGCATGTGTCCCATTTAGGTGGATTTTGGGGCCACATGTCTAAGGATGGACCGCTATGGGCGTCCAAGCTCCATGGTTGGTCTGGATTTTTGTTGGCCTACAAGGTGGGCCACACATGCAAGATCAAAATTCTATCATAAAGAAAAAAAATAATAATAATAAAGAATCGGCCACAAGAGGAGGGGCTCCGCCACATTGAGGCCCTCCCCTTCATCAATCACACCATACATTCTTTTTATTCATATGTTACAACATAGATCCACTACATGCATGTTCTAGATTCAAGATCAATGGTTGGGATGTCATCCCAACCATGATTCTAGGGTCTAGATGACCCATCATACTATGAAATCCAAGTAATCCTCCATGATGGGGGCCATAGAGGGGAAACCCATGCATGGACATGCATGCATCAAAAAGGCCATTTGGCCACAACTAAGGGATGATGTAGGATCTCCACCATGGATTGGTGGGCCCTACACTTCCCACAAAAAAAAAAAGAAGATCTAAGAATATGAAAATAGAAATCCTAAGTCCTAAGAATACACCCACCTTAGATTGCTCCAAACTTGGACCTCCTAGCTCCTAGTGCACCAAGGGATCCATTTCAATGGGTGAGATTGGATTTGGATGGTTGGATTTGGAAGATTAAAGGGGAAATGGGGCTGGAGAAGAGAGGGAGATGGGAGAGAAGTTGCTGGAGAAGAAGAGAAGAGAGAGAGAAATGAGAGGGAAAGAGAGGGAAAATCTTTTTAAAGGAAGTAATAATAACCTATGGTGACAATAACAATGTTGCTAGGGTAGGCTAGGTATGGGTAGTGTTTAGGTTGGGTAGTGTTTATTCCATGCAATAGTGTAGTGTGTGTGTGTGTGGTGTGCATGGAAAATTGTGCCATGGAGGTGGTCCACATGTTTTTGTACAAAAGTGGGCCACATGATGAAATGCTCATAACTTTTGATCCATAGGTCGGATTGACACACAAGACGCGTCGTTGGAACCCACAACGACGATACGAACGAGATGGCATAGGTCTTGGGTCGATCCGAGTCAGGTCTACGTGATCGGACTCAAGGTGACCATAAACACAATTCGAAGGTCGCGGGTCGCCGGAATTCGACCGGTAGGACCGCGAGACCATGATGAACAAGATGCATACTCATACACATACATGCAAACATGGGAACTAGGGTCGGGTCTCACACCAAGTCAAGTGTGTGGCGAGGTACTCGTTCGTAGATAATCTGGAACGGTGATTTTTCAGTCGAGCGGTTCACCATGTTGTTGAATGCAAACTCTACTTGAGATAAGGCCAAATCCCACTGCTTGGTTTTCTCCTTAAAATACAGCGAAGCAGGTTTCCCAACGTGCGATTCACAACTTCGGTCTGCCCATCAGTCTGTGGGTGAATAAGCACTGCTGAATTGAAGTCGTGTATCCAGAATCGAGTCCACAAGTCCGCCAAAGTGGGCTAATAAACTTCGTGTACGACGATAAGAAGTAATGGTTCTGGGGACCCGTGTAGTCGTTACGACCTCCCTGAAGATAGAGTTCACCACGTGGTGTTGCATCGAGGGTCTTCTTGCATGGGATAAAGTGCGTTCATCTTGGAGAAACGATCTACCACCACGAACACCGAATCATGCCGCGTTGTGTTCGTGGGAGACCAAGGATGAAGTCCATTAATAAATCCTCTCAAGGATCGTCAGGCACAGTAAACGGGGTGTAGAGGCCCGTATTCTGAGATTGCCCCTTGGAGGTCTGACAAACATGACAACGTTGTACGGCTTTTCCCACATCACGTACTAATTGTGGCCAGTAATACCGCTCTTCCACAAGAGCTCGCGTCTTGTCTCGCCCAAGGTGTCCACCGAGGCCACCTCCATGTAGCTCCTCAATAATCTGCTCCCTCAGAGAACTTTGGGGAATGCACAATCGATTCCCTTTGAAGAGAAAATCGTCCTGTATATGAAGGTTACTGGGGTGACCTTCTTGGCACTTCATCCAAGAATCTTTAAAGTCCTCATCCTCGGCATACAGCTTCTTGAGATAGTAGAAGCCGACCATCTCGTTGCTCATCGTAACAAGTAGTGATGCACGACGACTAAGTGCATCAGCCACCTTGTTCTGCTGGCCTGACTTGTGCTTCAGAACGAACGTGAATTCCTGTAAAAACGTAACTCATCTAGCATGCACACGATTCACGTTAGTCTGACTATTAATAAACTTTAATGCTTGATGATCAGTGTACAGAACAAACTCTCTTTGAATCAGATAATGCCGCCAATGTCGCAGCGCCTGAACAATTGCGTACAATTCAAGCTCATAAGTTGACCACTTCTTTTGGGCTTTGTTGAGCTTCTCGCTGTAGAAGGCTACCGGCCTGCCTTCCTGTGATAATACTCCTCCAATTCCGACGTATGAAGCGTCACACTCAACCTCAAATAATTTGTCGAAATTAAGAAGCACCAAGACCGGTGTTGTAGACAAACGATACTTGATCTCATGAAAGCTCTTGTCAGCTTTATCGGTCCACTGGAACGGTCCTTTTTTCATGCAATCTGTTATAGGCGCGACTATGGTGCTAAAATCTCGCACGAATCGACGATAGAAAGTGGCTAACCCCGTGAAAACTCCTCACCTCATGAATGTTTATCGGGATCGACCATTCCCTAATAGCTCGTACTTTTTTATCGTCTACACGAATGCCTGTGGACGTTACAACAAACCCTAGAAACAACAGGCTGTCAGTTAAAAAGCTACACTTCTTCAAGTTGAGGTACAATTTGTTAATTTGTAGGATCTGTAGCACCTGCCTGAGATGTTTCCTGTGCTCCGTCTCATCCTGACTATATATCAATATGTCATCAAAATATACTACCACAAATCGGCCAGTAAACGGTTTTAACACTTGATTCATCAAACGCATAAAAGTACTTGGTACGTTCGATAGGCCGAAGGGCATGACCAGCCACTCATACAACCCTTCCTTGGTCTTGAATGCCGTTTTTCACTCATCACCGAGTCGGATACGAATCTGATGGTACCCGCTCCTTAGATCTAGTTTAGAGAACACCTTGGCCCCTTCTAGCATATCGAGTATGTCGTCCAATCGTGGTATTGGAAACCGATATTTGATGGTAATTTTTTTGATTGCCCGGCTGTCGATACACATGCGTCAGCTTCCATTTTTTTTGGCGTTAATAATGCAGGTACGACACATGGACTCATGCTCTCTCTCAAGAGACCCTTACGGATCAATTCCTCCACTTGCCCCTGAAGTATCTCACACTCCTTTGGACTTATCCGATAATGAGGGCGGTTGGGCAGGCTAACCCCAGGGACGATGTCTATGTGATGTTGGATGTCCCTCATGGGGGGCAATCCATCAGGTAAATCCTTAGGCCAAACTTCTTTGAATTCGTTCAGCAACAGTCTTAAACTTGGAGGGATATTTGAGGGTTCCTCTTCCTTGCCCTTCACCACTACGGCGTATACCTCGCCGGTTTCCTTGGATTCCTCCATGAAATCCCGAATGGTCAAGAGGGAACTCCCCTCCACTTTAGAAGCTTCAGAGTGGTTCTCTGGTGCCATAGGGGTAAGGATTATTTTTCGACTATCCTTGACGAATACGTAGACATTGTCTCGTCCCCGATGGGTCGCATCACGGTTCGACTGCCAGGGTTGACCGAGTAGCATGTGGCAAGCTTTCATGTCAACCACGTCACGAAGTATCTGATCCTTATAATTTTTACCAATTGAAAATGAGATAGTGCATTGTTCAGTTACCTTGGTCTCATTCACCTTTTTTATCCAGCCAATTGAGTACGGGGAAGGATGTTTCGTCGTTGGTAGCCGCAACTTGTCCACCATCACCCTTGAGACGATTTTCTCGCTACTACCACGTCTATGATCGCATCACAGACCTTTCCGTTGACAGCGCACCGAGTACGAAATATATTGTGTCGTTGTGGATGTAATTCCTTTCGTGGGGTATACAGTAATCGCCTCATAACTAAAAATTCGCCACGATCCTCGCCCGTCATTTCATCGCCACCTGCTATTTCTTTAGTGGTTTGCTCATGTTCATCATAGTCATGACCTTCTTTTACGGCCTCATCTTCAGTGCCCCCTTCGTTTATAGTCAAGTGTGCTGCGGGACGTTGAGGACAGGTGTTTGATAAGTGGCCTGGCTGGCCACAGCGGTAACAATTGTTTGACCTTGGCCGAGCATAAGGATTTGGAACCCTACTCGGGCCCGCTGTTGTGGGTGTTGCACGTTGAGGTCTGGATGAGCCGCTCCCCGTATAACGGTTTGCGGTTGTAGGAAGTTGAGAACGTTCTCCTACTGGATCTTTTCCTTATGTCAGCACTGGATCCTACGTGGGACCCTCATGGGGGGTCGAGTTGAAGGATATGGACGAACAGGAGCTATTGCAAGTTGTGTTTCTGCCCTACCCGCCAATTGAACTGCTTCATCCACGGTTCCGACTGGGTACATCTAAACTCGGTCCTGAATTGTCGGCTGCAACCCACCTATAAATCATGCCACTTTCTGTGATTCAGATTATGACAGATCGTTTCGTGCAACCAACCGCTGGAATTCTTCTGTGTAATCTGTGATGGTTTGATTTCCTTGTCGACAATTTTGATATTGCTGGAATAGTATCTGCTCATAATCACTGGGGAGAAATCGTGATCGAAGAAGACGTCTCATCCGTGGCCATGATGAGATAGGCGCCTTGTTCTGACGGGCTCGTGAGAGTTGTAATTGTTCCCACCATGCAGAAGCACCATATTTTAATTTAAACGTTACCAATTTTACCCTTTTATGATCTGGCACGTCCATATAATCAAAATATCTCTCTACTTCGGCTAGCCAATCGAGAAAATCTTCTATACGTAATAAACCATTAAAACTAGGAAGTTCAGCCTTACCTCGGTAGTCTCTTTCAGCACGATCTAGATGATCGCCTCCATGGATTGGTCGTCGGGCAAAACCTTCATTAAGGTCTTCGTCGCTAGAACTTGAATCATCTGGTGTAGCCCTACGGTTTGCCACTGGTAGTGCTCTACGAAAATCGGGGTTGCGTCGTACAACAACCATGGGTGGTGGAGCCACCATAGGTGGTGGAGCACCGCCTAGGGCTCGGGGTGGAAGTAGCACATCCGCAAGACGGTCGAGCGTTACCTGCAGCCCTTGCATGGTCAACTGACTCTCCCGGTGGAAAGCTTCTATTCTTTCCAAAAGATAACGAATCCCTGGATCACCGTCCACAGGATTTTGATTCATACCTTCGTTGTTTGCTATCGGCCCGAGGGGAATCCTCGCTCTGATACCAATTAACGCAGGGATGAACGTGATGAGGATAAATACTCCGAATCCACGGAGCTTCTCTGGACTCCTCACAGAGACTTCTCGAATCCATGAGGAAAGAAAGCAGAAAATAGAAATAAATTCTAATAAATTCGAAACTGATTAATTGATCATTAAAAACGAGTTCACAACCCTTTAAATAGGGATACCAAGCAATGGGAAAGAAATCGGAATCAAACTACAACTAAAACTCCTAGAATTCGCGACTTACTATAAATAGTAAACTTACTATTTATAGACGGTCGTGATGTCTACTAGTGTGCAAGGTTTTCGGCCAAAAATAGTAAGTGTCCTATTTGGCTTCACCAAACCGTTCTCCTAATTATTCTAAGCTCTTTTTACGTTGGGCGCAACTCCTAAAGCCTGACGGATGAAGAGTTATAATCAAACTAAAACTTACCATTTATAGTAAAAACGAAATTAAAGCAGGAAAACGACCATCGATCCAGGGGTTTTTCGCAATTCCGGGCATCACAACCTAGCATAGCAGGGTTGGTTGGCTAAAGCAGCTCGTTCTATCCCAAAATCATATATTTTACGTCAGATAACTCATTCCAGATTGTGAGATACGCCCAATCTAAGGTCCGACGGTCCGGATCACTTCTGTCGTCGACCGGGCCTTTTCTGATCCATCTTGGCCATGAAACTGTCCGCGACCTGCTCTACATCACTTCCATGGCAGACAATGGGCTTAAAATCAGGCCACATAATAGACAACAGTTGAGAATGGATGCCCACCCATAGAAACCTTCTTAGATGGTTTATAGGACTGGTGGGGATATGGTTCAGACATCTAACCCATCCATTCTGAAAATCAAGTGGGCCCCACCTGAGTTTTGTATATGGCATGATTTTACATGGTTTAAGATTGTGGCTCACCTGAGTTTTGGATATAGCTATTTTTGGGACATCTCATAACCTAGATGGGACCTGCCAATTGCATGGTGTGGATCTCCAACACACATCATGGTGGGGCCCATAGAGCTCGATATCATGAGAAGTTCCCATTAAGTCTATTATAGCTTATAGATTTTTTTTTTTTCGTTTCTTTTTAAAATATTTTACAAAATAGTATCTATGAAAGACTTTATTACATATATAGGGAGCAAAACAAAATTAAATTGGATGTACTTGTCTGCATGCATGATTTAACACAAACATAAATCCAATTGATCACATCATACTCATCGCCTAAGATCCAACAGCTTAATTCAATTCAATTGATCCAGGCCGTTGATTCCTGATGACCCACCAAACGAAAGTATTTCCCGAATCCTTCCTTCTAGTTTTATATGTATGTATTGTTTATAAGCTGAAGAAGAGAGGTTTTATTTGCCTTTTGCAGATCATCCCTCACGTAATGCCCATTGAGACGACTGAATTGGGTGCTGAAATAGATGCAGGAATCATTAATCCAAGGGATATAAAAATTGGGAGCCGAAAATATTATAGATATATAGGCTCTCTTACGGTCCCCCCATGCAGCGAAGGTGTTATTTGGACCTTAGTTAAAAAGGTACCTTATAATTCACTCTCTCTCTCTCTTTCTCTCTCTCTCTCTCTCTCTCTCTCTCTCATACATGCATACACACGAGCTGGGAAAATACTACTATCAGCTCACGCATGTGACCCAACATGTGAAATGTTATGCTGCTGCATTTTGACTAATAAGTATAGTTGCTGCATATTTTTTAGGTGAGGACAGTATCCAGAGAGCAAGTGAGGATACTGAGGGAAGCCGTTCATGATGTAAGTATTTCTTGTTATTGGATTTCAATTCAATTTTAAGAGGAATGATCGATTTATAACAGTGATGAATGGGCCCCACTGCCTAACAATCAATCATAGGGACCCAACACCTGTTACTGGGTCTTATTGTGATGAATGGGGCTGGTTATCTAACCGGCTAACGGGATCCCAAAACCAATCTTCAACAGCTAAAGATGAATGATAAAAGGCTGAGCACATGCATACAAGTTTGGTGCACTCAGGAAAGGGTTAGGCCGAACAGATAATCAGGTGTATTTTGGTACTTGGGAAATCTCTAATAGCCTTTTCATTTATTTTTTTTTACATGTGTGGCCCACCTGATGATCAAAGCTGGACTGGTTTTCGATATGAGGCAGCTACCCAATTAGCATCCAGTGATGAGTCAATCCCACCTCACACCCATTCTGATAAGCTAAAAATTCCGGCCCTGGATCTAAACCACTAGGCGAGCATGTTGCCAATAACGTTATATGAGTCTGGTATGGGTTTGGCTGTCATATCATGCCTTTAGGAAGATTGAAGCCCAAGTCCAATTCAAATAAACTAGGATTGCATTAAACAAGGCACTATAAACGTCTCTTCTACATCAATTAAAAAGCGTGTGCAAGTTAGGTATGGGACCCACGGTGAAAATATCTATCTATATATATATATATATATATATATATATATATATATATATATATATATATATATATATATATATATATATATATATATATATCTTTATTTTTCCCATGAGTCTTTTTTTCATTAGTGCTGGATGCAATTCAATCGAATTTAAACAGTTAATGGGCCTAAAAATCAGACCCAGCCTGCTTCCATTGTACTAATTTGGATTTGTGTTTTTGGTTATAGGGGTGTGAAGAAAATGCAAGGCCTGTCCAACCACAGGACGGTAGAACCGTTTTGTTTTATACTCCAACTGGCACACAAGGTTCCCACTAGTGAGAGATTTCCTACCTACTTGGGAAACTGAGAATGCTTATGCTGTGATTTCCATATCATATGATTTTATTTATATAAAGGTTGTTTTGGATCATATTCTAAATAAAATTTGTTTAATTTTAATTAGATATGAAAATCTTATTTTCTTGTTTCTTAAATTTGCAAACAATACCAGCCCTCAATCTCATAATAATTGGGGTGATGAAAGTGATTCTTTAGGAATACATGTAACAAAAGTGGAACTGGACCCAAATAATGGACGATCCAGATTGATGGTTAGACTCATTTCCCTACCATCAAATGTGTATTATCCTTTTTATTACCAATGGATTAGATGGGGAAACATGCAATCAAAAGTGGACAGTCCAGATTGATGATTAGATCCATTTAGCTACAATGAATGTGGATCACCCATTTTCCCTACAACTGATCGGAAAGGTTAGGATGGATGATCCAAGGCAAGTGATTCTTGAGAAATATATACAATCAAAAGTGGGGCTTACATGATGGATGGTTCAGTTGAATGATTAGGCTTATTTTTCTAGCATTTGATTCTTTCTAAATTTTGCAAACAATATCAAATGTCAATTTCATAACAAATGATTTTGAGTGGTTAGGATGGACTGATGAAAGTGATTCTGGAGGGATACATGAAATCAAAAGTGGGACTGGACCCAAATAATGGACGATCCAGATTTATGGTTAGACTCATTACCAATTGAAATCAAAAGTGGGCACCATCTAATGGACAGTCCAGATTGATTATTAGAGATCCATTTACCTACAATCAATGTGGATCACCCATTTTCCCAACAATGATCGGATGGTCCAGTTTAATGACAATATTTGATCCAAGTCATTATTGAGAGGAATACATGCACTCAATAGTGGGGCCCACATGATGGACGATCCATAATGATGATGACTACAATCATTCTCTTACAACCTTTAAGAAATGTCCATTTCTTAGCAATTCTTGAGAAAAAACATGGAATCAGTGAGGGCATACATGATGGATGGTCCAGATCAATAATCAGATGTATTATTTTACACTGAACACGGACTATTGATTGGATGGTTAGGATGATCTTATCAAGCTGATTCTCAAGGAAGCCATGCAAACAAATGTGGGCTCCACATGATGGGTGTTCAAATGTATGATTATATTTATTCACATATTAATTAATTAATAAGAAATAAAAATATGGAAAATGGGGGAAAAGATATCATCTTCGATCTCGACCGTCCATCATGTGGCCCAACTTTTAATTGCATGTACTTTAAAAAGGAATCAGTTGAGTGGATCAATATAATCGTCCCATCAATGACCAAAAAAAAAAAAAAAAAGATGGTTCAAGCATATTGCAGAAATTGTTCAAATCATCAATCTCAACCAATTGTCATGCAAGCCTCAAGACTTGTATATTTGGGTCTGAGCTACTACACAATAGGCTCAAAAATCATGGGTTGGATACTCTTGCATCAATTAATTGTTAGGAAAAATGCATGGTCAATATTTATTTAAGAAATTGGGTCTAAAATCAATATAGACCGCCTATCATGTGGCCCCAATTTTGATCTTTGAACTGACCATCCTAACCATCCAATCGATTACTAAAAGATGGATCCAGCAATTAGCCTACTTCATCCCTCTTGTAGGCTCATTTTATTTTTATTCACGTATTTGTCAAAAATAGCTTTGATGGGACGATCGTAACCATCTTATCAATTGCTAGGAAAATGGGTGATTCATACTAATTGTATCTTGATCGTCCAATATGTGGGACCCAATTTTGATTGCATGTGATCTTCAAGAATTGCTTTGATTGGAGGATTTTATCAATGTGAACAGTTGTTAGGAAAATACGGCAGTCCATATTAATTGAATGAGGAAGCTACCGGATGGTGAGGATTTTGACCTTTCGTTAATAGATTTATCCAGGGTAGATTCTGGACCATTGGATCTATTATGGATGGAGCTCACTTGTTTGAGATTATTAGATCAGGATGAAATCCAATAGATAATCCAAGGTCGATGTGATGATCACATCTACTAGTCCAGATCAAGCAATAGGAGGCCTCATCAGATACTTTTTTTTTTTTTTTTAAAAGAAAAATTATAAATCAACCCTTGTATCGTGCATATTTGTCAATTAGCAATTAGCAGGGGGTCTTAAAAAAAAAGCGTGGCATTATAATCCCACGTATGTTGATGTAAGTTGTGTCATGAGGCCTTACAAACGTCAAAGGCGATCTGGTTGCATACGCCTTGTAGTTCATGCATATGATTATGCTACATGCCGACTTGTGTTGTGAAATGTATGTGAAGTGAGTTTTAAGTAGGGTGTAATAGTAGTAGATCCCACAGCCTTGGTGCGTGCACGCTTTGTATGAAATATTATCAACTTAGTGGATAGATATTATGAGGCTTGGGTTATATAACTTTAGTTGCTTCATAGCTTGTTGAGGAGGACAAGACAGGACTAACTTGGCATCTGTTCCTAAAAAATATTACATTCCTTCACACAAGACAAAAGAATCCTAAGGTTTAATGATCGGACAGGCATGTTGAGGTTTGACACAATTTCCAAGACCACTTCTAAGAAGCTCACTGGGAAGAATTTCACTTGGTTAAAAAGGCCAACAGACTTCTCTTTCAACAACAAAACAAAACACACACACAACAAAACAAAACAAAAAACAAAAACACATGAAGCAGAAGCTGCTAAGTGCTGATTAGGGACACGTTGTATTCATTCTTAAGCCTACAGCTTAGCATGATTTTCTATACTTTGTTCATTTTTGTTATCGTGACCATAGATTTCATCTCCAATGTTGTCAAATGCGATTGCATATGTGCATACCTACGATGGGATCGCATATCCCATAATGGCATATGTAATCCATGCACATATATGATCACATATGTGCATATGCGGTGTATGTGATCACATAATGTCCCAATGGTTAGAAATCTGACCGTTGGGACCTCTCTCTTCTTCTTCTTCTTCTTCTTCTCTCTCTTCTTCTTCTTCTTCTTTCTTCTTCTTCTTTTTTTTTTTTTTTTTTTTTTTTTTTTTTTTTTTTTTTTTTTTTTTTGCAACTTTTGCCTATAAATAGACACTCAAATCCCCCCATTTCACTATTCTCCATTCTAAAGCTCAATCTCTCGCGTTTACTCCTTTTTTCTCTCTTATTCTAGTCTCTCTACAATTACAAGACCAACAACTCTTTTTCAACTCAAGTTTCAAGAGTACAAGGCTTCAAAAATTAAAAGATTCCATCCACAACTCTTTCAAGTTTCTCATTCTTGATCTCTATTGAAAGTTAAAAGTGTTCATTGTTCAAAGATGAAGATTCAAGTATTCAACAAGAATCATCATTCAAGATTCAAGAACATTTCAACTTCGGTTACTCCCATACTTTCATTTCTTAATTCTAATTCATTTCATTTAGTAGATACTAGATAGTGATATTCATTCTCTAGATTCTCTAATCTATCATTCATTCTCTACATTCTTTATATTCTCTACGTTTAAAGTCTTCTCTCTCTCTCTCTCTCTCTCTCTCTCTCTCTCTCTCTCTCTCTCTCTCTCATTCTCTATTCTCTCATTCATTCTCTGTTTTTCTATCTTTCACTTGCATAGTTACATTCTCCCATTCTCATTATCTCTTTGTCTATCTTTCACTTACATTCTCTCATTCATTCTCTATTTTTCTCCTCTTACATTCTCTCATTCATTTTACCTTTCTCTTACATTACATTCTCTCCCATCTCATATCTGTTGTGAGAAAAGTCTTCACCGCCTTCGACCGGTCGTGGGATTGCTCGATCAGTCGTAGGGGCCCACACAATCGGTCGTGGCTCGCTCGACTCAAAGTCCAGCGACTTGGGATTTTGGTGTCCGGGCCCTTCGACTGGTCGTAGGGATTGTTCGATCAGTCATAGCTCCCCTTCGACTAGTCGTAGGTTACGCAGATTCGTTCCGCGATTTTGCGGATTGCGGAAATCTGTGTCCTTTCGCAACTGGGATGCGGAAGGGAAGTTGCCTAAACTATAAATAGGTGTTCCTAGGGTTTTTCTAGTAAAAGGGGAAAGTATTCTAAGACTTCCTAAAGGGGTTCTAGGGAAATCAAAGGGTGTAGAAAGGGTGAGATTCGAGATTGTTCGAATCGGGTAAGTCCTCTCTCCTTGTAATTTCTGTTTCATAGTGGAGATCTGTCGCTTTGTGCCGTGGTTTTTTCCCGGAAGGGTTTTCCACGTTAAATCTGTGTGTTCTCTTGTGTGTGCTTGGTGCCATTAAATTGCTATCTTAGATCTAGATCTGTATGATTCCGCAGGCCAAAATCCCAACAAGTGGTATCAGATCAATCGTTGGGCACAAATCTAAATATGAGGGATTAGTAATAATGGCGAGCACCAGGTATGAGATTTAGAAGTACTCAGGGAAAAATAATTTTGAGTTATAGAAGATCAAGACGATGAGTTCCTTAATTAAGCAAGGCAAAGATGGTGCTCTTGAGGAGCGAAAGTCTACTATGACTGATGGTGATTGGAATACTCTTGATAAGAAGGCTTTATCATCAATCCGTTTATGTCTCACGGATGAGGTTCTCTACAACGTCATGAGGGAGAAAACTGCGGCTAAGTTATGGGCGAAGTTAGAGGATGTCTATGTGAAAAAATCCTCTGAAAATCGCCTGCACTTGAAGCGGCAATGATATAACTTCAAGATGGCAGAGGGTGGAGATCTGGAGGCTCACATCAGCAACTTTAATAAATTAGTTTGCAAATTACTGAATATGGAGGAAGTAATGAAAGATGAAGAAAAAACATGCATGTTGCTGAATTCCCTTCCGGTGTCGTATAAGTCATTCAAGGACACTATGTGCAGCATGAATAAAACCCTAAGTGTCAACACCATTATCTCAACCCTTCAAGGGAAGGCTATGAGACAACTAAACGGCGACATGGGGACATCTTTTGATGCACTGTTTACAGTGGGTAGTAATTCTGAACAAGGTACAGGTTCTTCAGATTCTAGATCCAAATCTAAGGGCAAGGGTAAAGGAAAGGTAAAGTGTTGAAACTGTGGGAAGGAAGGACATGTGAAGAAGGATTGTGGAAATCCTAAATCGAAAAGAGAAGATTCTGAGGCTTCATGCAGGGAGGCCAACGCTGCCACGTCAGATGGATGTGATAGTAATGTTTTATCTGTGTCTTCGCTCAGATGGTCATATGATGATCGTAAGGACGAGTGGATGCTAGACACAAGGGTATCTTTTCACATGACTCCTCATCGGAGTTGGTTCGCCAGCTATACGGAGTGCGATGGTGGATAGGTATTATGGGCAATGACATTACCTGTAATGTTGTTGCTGTTGGTACGGTGCGCATCAGGATGTTTGATGGGGTGGAGTGTACCCTGACTGATGTCAGGCACGTTCCTGATTTGAAGCAGAATCTGATTTCTCTTGGTGTGCTTGAGGTAAAAGGATGCAAGTACACAGGTATTGATAGTGCTCTTAAAGTATCTAAGGGGGCACGGGTAATCATGAAAGCGCAACGACTCAGTAACTTATACAGGTTGATCGGGAGCACTTCAAACGGTGGAGCTATAGTAGATGTAGCGGATTCCACCTCTGCACGTGTGTGACATATTGGGCATGGCCACATGAGCGGGCAGAGAAGGAAGGCTGAGACGTGTAGATAAGGATACAGAGTAGGTGGAGCAGCCACCTGTAAGAAGAATCACACGGCATGATCGCAGGATATCGACGAGGTACATGGACGACTTTAATATCGCAGAGGATTCATCTTCTATTCAAATGACTCTAAGTGAGCCTGGTGCTGAGAAGTGAAAGGTGACTATGGGCGATGTGATGGATTCGTTGTACTAGACCGACATATGGGAGCGGGTGGAGCTTTCAGTGGGTCGGAGAGCAGTTAGATGCATGAGGATACAACATAGATACAGGGCGAGGTTGGTAGTGAATGATTATGCTCATAGAGAAGGTATCGGCTTCTCAGAAATATTCGCGCCGACGGTATAGCAGATGTCTATTAGATCCGTGATTAGTGCTGGTTGGCCAATGTGATCTTGAGTTGAAAAGATGGATATGGAGTTTGCACTTCTGGAAGGGAAAGTGAAGAGCAGATCTACATGAAGCAACCAGAGTGGTTCGAAGTTAAAGGGGCTGAGAAAAGACTTTGCATGAGGTCGTGGTTCGACCTGTCGCTGCTTCATGGATGAAGGATCGGGGGGTTGCAAAGATGGTTCTTGGCATTGAGACTGAAGGAGGTGTAGGCTTTGGTAATCACTGGAGGAATACCTTGTGTGTAGGTATTGATCAAGGATGTGATGGGCCAGGTAAAGCCAAAGAGCGTTCCCTACGCGTCTCTCCTCAAGTTTTCCTCAGGACATGTCCCAAAATAGATGAGGAAAAGCAGGATATCTCATGAGCCTTATTCGAATGCGGTTGGCAGTGTATGCTATGGTCTGGATTAGACCGGTTATTTCACAGGCTTTCAATGTTGTGAGCAAGTACCCCGGCAAGCAATATTGGGTAGCGGTGAGATGGTAAGAAGACTACGTCTTTTCTTTTGGGAAGACGGGAGCAAAGGTGGTTGGGCATATGGATTTAAATTCGGCAGACATGATCAACAAGAATATTCCTACAGAGAAGTTCAAGTTCTATGCAACTTCTCTGGGCTTGGCGATGGCGTAAAAGGAAGACGGAGTGTGCAAGAGAAGCTATGATGCAATACAGAAATAAGAGAAGAGGTCAAGGAGCTACACGGTTGAAGGTTGAAGACTTGGTGGAGATTGTTGTGAGAAAAGTCTTCACTGCCTTCGACCGGTCGTGGATTGCTCGACCGGTCGTAGGGGTCCTCACGATCGGTCGTGGCTCGCTCGACTCAAAGTCCAGCAACTTGTGATTTTGGTGTCCGGGCCCTTCGACTGGTCGTAGGGATTGTTCGACCAGTCGTAGCTCCCCTTCGACTAGTCGTAAGTTACGCAGATTCGTTCCGCGATTTTGCGGATTGCGGAAATTTGTGTCCTTTCACAACTGGGATGCGGAAGGGAAGTTGCCTAAACTATAAATAGGTGTTCCTAGGGTTTTTCTAGTAAAAGGGGAAAGCATTCTAAGGCTTCCTAAAGGGGTTCTAGGGAAATCAAAGGGTGTAGAAAGGGTGAGATTCGAGATTGTTCGAATCGGGTAAGTCATCTCTCTTTGTAATTTTTGTTTCATAGTGGAGATCTGTCGCTTAGTGCCGTGGTTTTTTCCCGGAAGGGTTTTCCACGTTAAATCTGTGTGTTCTCTTGTGTGTGCTTGGTGCCATTGAATTGCTATCCTAGATCTAGATCTGTGTGATTCCGCAGGCCAAAATCCCAACAATATCAAAGTCTCATACTCTCATTCATTCTTTCTCACTTCTTGTTCAAGTTTTCTTTTTCAACTTTCAAGACTCAAGAGAGGAATCAAGTTACAAGGACAACTTGCAAGTTACAAGTTAATTAAACATCATTGCTATTAGTACGTGTACACGGCTATAGGCTACAAGATTCAAGAATCTACAAGTGTACAAGCATGCCTACAAAGTACAAACTACAAGATTCAAGAATCAAGAGTCCAGATTAAAGAACACACACACACACACACACACTCTCTCTCTCTCTCTCTCTCTCACACACACACACACACACTCTCTCTCTCTCTCTCTCTCTCTCTCTCTCTCTCTCACACACACACACACACACACACACACACACACACGTGCGCGCGCGCACAAATGTAAGCGAGTAAGTATAAGTTATTCTATTTTTATTCTCTTCCTCTATCTAGATTCTAGTATCTACGACTACAACTGTAAGTGTGTAACTCTCTCTAGTCTCTATAAGTGTGTGTGATTCTCTCTCTCTTTATACACACACACACACAAGTGTGCAATAATCATGTCTTCTTCTTCCCAATCTTCTTTTTTGAAACTCAAGTCGAATGACCCGAGTTAGAAGTATGGGCACTTTTGTAGTGCTACCAAAGAAACTCAGTGTATAAGCTATGCGGGTTTAAATGCTAGTGGCATTGCACAATACAAGCAACACCTTACATATGTATGGGATCAAATGCAAGAGCATGTCCTAACATCATTGCAGAAATCTAAAAGAAAATCATGCAGTATATAGATAAACAATCAAGAAGAAAACGCGATAATGTCGCTACTTTGAGAGGAGTTTATGGAATAAGAAGCATATGAGAATATAAATGTAGTTTATGTGGACGAACCTAATCCCACCCCCCTACGTCGACAGGGCGATCTAGACCACTGGTTCCAAAAAGAGCTTGTAGGCATAGGCCCATGGATATGTGGTTAGACTATATCCTAAGGATATGATTGACCAAATGGGTAAGTGCAAAGGACCCACACAAGTCACTTTGAAAAACTGATATAAGCAAAAAGATAGAAAAATCACAATTCAATATATTGTTAAGTGGTTGTACCAAGCTAATGTTGCTTTTAACATTATTAAGTTGAAAAGTTTCTATGTTATAGTAGAAGCAATAAGTTAACTTGAATATAGGCTTAAGCCTCCTTCATATCACAAAGTGAGGGAAACATGCCTCAAAACTGAAGTTGACTTTACAAGAAGTTTCATAGCCGAATATAGAGAATCGTAGAAAACCTATGGTTGTACTCTTATAGCTGCAGATTGACCGATAAATTCAGTCGACTCTAATTAACTTTCTAGTGAATTGTCCAACTAGGACGATATTTTTGAAGTCCATAGATGCATCAGCTTCATTCCCAAACGACCGATTATTTGTTCAAATTATTAGATAATGTAGTTGAAATTATTAGACAATGTAGTTGAGGAAGTGGGAGAGGAATACACTATCCAAGTTATCACGAATAATGCAACCTCGTATATAGCCGTCAGTCTCTTTTTTATGGAGAAGAGGCGTATTGTATTTTAGACCCCTTGTGCGGCATATTGTATCTATCTTATGCTAGAAGATATAGGTAGGTTGTACATTAAAGTGATTGTTACTACGGCTAAAAGAATCACTATCTTTATGTACAGACATAAACTTTTTCTCCATCATATAAGAAAACACATTGGATGTAACTAGCTTCATCCAGTTATCATTCGTTTCGCAACACCCTTCTTAACACTACAGATGATTGTATTAAAAAAAAAGAGTCTAACTTATAAACTTTGTAGTGTTGGCAGACTGGAACTAGGAGCCTTGGTTAAAGAAAGCAAAAGGGAAGTTAATCCAACAAAAATTCTTTCAAAATCTTTTTGGACACAAGTGCTAAAGGCACTAATATCGTTGGAACTCTTGGTGACTGCATTACGATTGGTGGACAGAAATGAGATGCCACAATTAGGTTATATCTATGATACAATCGAAAGGACTAAAAACAAAATCATAGATCATCTCAACTATAAAGAATGTGGTTACGACCTCATTTTAGATATTATATATAGGAGATATGGGAGTCAAATGTCATCTCTATTGTATTCGGCTACTTACATCCTTAATCTAGTCGTATTCTTTTACTTCTGTCGATCGAATAAAGGTAGAAGCAACGCATATGGTTGACTTTCTTGATGCCTTTGAAAGAATTGTTCTAAATAAAGAAGAACAAGATAGGATTTCAGGTCACCAGATTTCTATATGAAGAATGAGGGTATTTTCTCAAGAGAAATAGTCGTCAGGCATAGGACTATGAAATTGCCAAGTAAAAGTCGCAGTGACTAGGTCTAAGTAACTAAGAAATAGTTTCTTAAAATGTATAGAGTCTAACCTCTAAGAAATAGTTTCTTAAAATGTACAGAGCCTAACCTCTTAAAATATTATTTCAGCTGATTGGCGAGCTGCCTATGGAATAGACCCGAATAGGAAGGATCCAATACTAAAGAAGCTCTCCATGAAGATTCTTAGACTCACGTATTTTGCTAGCGGTTGCGAGTGTAACTAGAGTACGTTTAAGGTTGTAAATTTGGCATTTTACTTCTTAATGTTGAATTTAGTCTTAAATCTAAAAAAGTTAAAAGTAACATCCATGAGCCATCGCTAATGCAATTTCTTTAATACAGATTCATAAAATAAATCAAAAAAAAAAAGAAGAAAAAAGAATCGTCTTGAACAAAAAAAGCTAAACGACTTGCTCTTCGCCTAATATAACCAGAAGTTGCGAAAATGATTCCAAGCTAGGCAAGAAAAGCCTGGTCTCTATAACCCTGTCTACCTAGATAATTTGGATGAAGATATTGAGTGGATCGTAGAGACATATGACCCAGTTTTTGTATGCGAGGATCTATCATGGACCCAAATCGAAGATGTCACATTAGGATCGATACCTAGAGAAAGTACTTCCACTCGAGGCGGAGAAGAGAGGGGATGAGCAGTAGTAGTCAGGCGGTGAATAAGATTGAAGAAATAAAAGAAGAAAATTATTAAGATTAACTATTAGATGTGGATGATGTACTAGTGCGAATAGATGATGAAAAAGTATAAGAAGATGAAGTATACGTCGACGAACGAGACAACGATGATGATGACGATGGTGGTGATCAGATACCCCAATGACATCTAGATAAATGTATATAGTATTAGTATGTTTATTTTTTATATTTCATTATTTTGTAAGTTGTGTTTTTTCTTAATTGTAATTGTACATTAAATTGTAAGTTGTAACTTGAAACTTGAAAGCTCCATTTATCAATAAAATTTCTATTTTTAAAGTTTTTAATAATTAAATAGCTAGTAAATTGTTTTTATACATTAAATAGCTTGTTACATTTATTATTATTATTTTTTTGTTAAATAGCTTGTTGATTGTCCCAATCGAACATGAAATAAGTAAAATAAGTTATCCACAAGGAATCTCAAAACAGTTACGTATCGGCCGTAATAGCCGATACGTAACAGTAACGGTGGGAACCGTTACGCGTTTCGGGGTCGTATCGGTCGTTACTCGATTTTGTGCACGTATCGGCCGTTATAGGCCCGTTACGGGCATAACGGCCGTTACTGACCCGTAACGGCTAGCCCGTAACGGTCAAAAACGGTAAGTTTATTTATTTATTTTTCATTTTAAGCTCTGTTTTTGCTGTTTTTTTGAAACCTCTTGCTTCTAAATTATTTCTCATTCATTCTAATACTAATTTCGATCAACCTTGACTGGGTATTTGAGATAAAAACACATTATATTACAGATTTTCTTGAATTAAATCTCGGTGGGCCATTTTTCAGAAATTCGTCAAAAATAGGTATTTATACTTTTTTTTAAAAAATATGTTTTGTTGTTTTAATCATGTCATATGATGTGTTAATCATAGTAGAACATGTTAATGTACATTTTACAGATTTGGGGTGCCATTTAATAATTTTTTATATTTTTTTTCTATTTACGCATGAATTTTGGCCATTTTTTAAAAAATTCAAAAAATCAATTTTTAATGGTTGTTTTGTTGTTTTAATCATGCCATATGATGTGTTAATCATAGTAGAACATGTTAATGTGAATTTTACAGATTTGGGGTGCCATTTTATATATATATTTTTTATATTTTTTTCTATTTACGCATGAATTTTGGCCTTTTTTTTTTAAATTTGAAAAATTAATTTTTAATGATTGTTTTGTTGTTTTAATCATGTCATATGATGTATTAATCATAGTAAAACATGTTAATGTGCATTTTACAGATTTGGGGTGCCATTTTATATTTTTTAAAAATATTTTTTTCTATTTACGCATGAATTTTGGCCTTTTTTTAAAAAATTCAAAAAATCAATTTTTAATGGTTGTTTTGCTATTTTAATCATGTCATATGATGTGTTAATCATAGTAGAACATGTTAATGTGTATTTTATAGATTTAGGGTGCCATTTTATATATATTTTTATATTTTTTTTTTCTATTTACGCATTAATTTTGGCCCATTTTTTTAAAATTTGAAAAATCATTATTTAATGATTATTTTGCTATTTAAATCACGCCATATGATGTGTTAATCATTGTTGAACATGTTAATGTGTATTTTACAGATTTATGGTGTCATTTTATAATTTTTTTTTTTTTGTATTTTCAAATTAGTGACTTTATATTTTTATTTACTTATATTTAATAGGTTTTGGAGCTTCTTAGGGTTTAGTTAGAACATAAAATCATCTTTATTAACATAGGTCATACACTCATACTTATATCTAATCTATATTTAATTATCTAGTATCTACCTAAACCTAAGGAAATGTTTAGGTCTGGTCAATAACAAATAAGTGAGGATATTGGATGGCAACATTGTGAGAGGGTTGGTGATACTAGGCACCAAATGAAGTGCAAGTATTGTGATAGACTAGTGATCAAGGTGTACCAAAACGGTTACGTATCGGCCATAACGGCCGATACATAACGGTAACGGTGGGAACCGTTACGCATTTCGGGGTCGTATCGGCCGTTACCCAATTTTATGCACGTATCGGCCGTTACGGGCGTAACGGTCGTTATTGACCCATAACGCCTAGCTCATAACGGTAAAAAAAAAATGGTAACTTTTTTTTTTTCTCATTTTAAGCTCTGTTTTTGCTGTTTTTTTGAAACTTCTTGCTTCCAAACTGTTTCTCACTCCTTCTACTACTAATTTCGACCAACCTTGACTGGGTATTTGAGAAAAAAAAACACATTATATTACGAATTTTATTGAATCAAAGCTCGGTGGGCCATTTTTCAGAAATTCGTCAAAAATAGATATTTATATATTTTTTAATATGTTTTGTTGTTTTAATCATGCCATATGATGTGTTAATCATAGTAGAACATGTTAATGTGTATTTTACAGATTTGGGGTGCCATTTAATATTTTTTTCTATTTACGCATGAATTTTGACCTTTTTTTTTTTTAAATTCGAAAAATTAATTTTTAATAGTTGTTTTGCTGTTTTAATCATGCCATATGATGTGCTAATCATAGTAGAACATATTAATGTGCATTTTACAGATTTGGGGTGCCATTTAATATTTTTTAAAATATTTTTTTTCTATTTACGCATGAATTTTGACCTTTTTTTTTTAAATTCGAAAAATCAATTTTTAATGGTTGTTTTACTATTTTAATCATGCCATATGATGTGTTAATCATAGTAGAACATGTTAATGTGCATTTTACAGATTTGGGGTGCCATTATATATATATATATATATATATATATATATTCTATTTACGCATGAATTTTAGCCCATTTTTTTTTTAAATTCGAAAAATCAATTTTGAATGGTTGTTTTGTTGTTTTAATCATGCCATATGATATTTTAATCATAGTAGAACATGTTAATGTGCATTTTACAGATTTGGGGTGCCATTATATATATATATATATATATATATATATTTATATATATATATATATTTTGGCTCTTTTTTTTTTTTTTTTTTAAATTCGAAAATTCATTTTTTAATGTTGTTTTGTTGTTTTAATCATGTCATATGATGTGTTAATTATAGTAGAACATGTTAATGTGCATTTTACAGATTTGGGGTGCCATTTTATATATATTTATATTTTTTTCTATTTACGCATTAATTTTGGCGCTTTTTTTAAAAAAAATTCGAAAAGTCATTTTTTAATAATTGTTTTGTTGTGTTAATCATGCCATATGATGTGTTAATCATAGTAGAACATGTTAATGTGTATTTTACAGATTTGTGGTGTCATTTTGTAATTGTTTTTGTATTTTCGAATTAGTGACTTTATATTTTTATTTGCTTATATTGGACAGGTTTTGGAGCTTCTTAGGTTTTAGTTAGAACATAAAATCATCTTTATTAACATAGGTCATACACTCATCTACCTAAACCTAAAGAAATGTCTGGGTCTAGCCAACAATAAGTAAGTGAGGATATTGGATGGCAACATTGTGAGAGGGTTGGTGGTACTAGGCACCAAATGAAGTACAAGTATTGTGATAGATTAATGACTGGAAGAAGAAAGATGATATTTTGGATGCAGCTCGACAGGAGGGGTTTGGTCCTGAATATATGGGCATTCGTGATGAAGATATTATTGATTCTGACGAAGATTCAGATCAGGAATTAACTATAGCTAGGAGAGAGAGCTTGCGTCTAGCTCGTGAAGAGGAAGAACGTCGTCGCATGTTTGACACGCTTGGGTCAGTGCGTGATACAGGGAGGCAGTGGGAGTGGGAGTGCAACTGGAAGTGCAACTGCTTCTGCAGGTGGGACTGGGGGTGGGGGGGGGTAGTGTAACGCCCTGAAAATTAGGGGTCGAGCGTAAGCTCCACTCCTAAGTTTCAGCGCATCACTTATACAACATAGAAAATGATGATTAAATGTTGTCCATGTTAGTGCATTAAACATGAGTGAGATTACACCAAAACAACATATCATACTCCAAAGACAGTTAAATTACGCAAGCGGAAGAACTGTGATAGATATATAAAGTATATAAACTGTTGTAAGTCTCCAGAGTGTGAACATGTTACCAGGTTAAATATATACATGTATACTTCCCAGAATGGACCAAAAATGAATATACATGTGTGATTCAAAAAGACAAAATAGCAAGTGTAAGGTCATCTAATCAACATCCCAGAAGTCCTCGTTGATCAGGCCACGGCTCACATGAACCCGCCTGAATACTGCATATATGAGAAAGCATCCTCATCGTCTGCAAAGTCTGGCTCCACTTCATCAGTCGGGTCTCCATCTGCAACTAAGACAGAGTCTGGTTGGTGTTTAAAACACCGTCCCAGAACGTGGGAGTGAGTGATCAACTCAGTGGAACAATAAAGCAAAGGTTAATATGTTATTACTTCAGTCAAGCAGTAATGATAAAACAATACAATCAAACATCCCTAGGTACTCTGATTAATGCAGCAATGATATGTATATATGATGCATGCCCTCGCCTGCACTCCCTCTGCGATCTTCATCTAACGGTCGCGCATGTCAGTCACTTCCTCAGTACTCTACCCAACGCCAAACGGCACATGCAATGCGGTATATGAGCATGATTACCTAGTACTTATTAGTCCTTTTCATACAGTAGAATTGAAAAACTAAGGTACCTCCCTTATATCAATACCCAAACAATGATCCATTCCAAGGTCGTCAGTCTTAGTAAATCTCATACGATGTTGCGGTTCTAAGTCACTGTAAAGGGCTCGTCACCACGATGCAGTGTAGGCCTAGTTATACTCTAGTTGCTACGGAAAGGCTCGTCGCCTCTCTGCAGGCTCAGAGTATACTTAAGGTCACTACAAAGGTCTCGTCACCTTATCGGTGTAGGCCAACAGCTCGAATACAGTGTCCCATACCACCGTATTCGGCTCACGAGGCTGCGTTGCTCACTGAACACTACGGGAAGGCTCGTCACCCCAGCGTAGGCCGACAGCTCTACCACGGTGTCCCATACCACCATGCCCGGCTCATGAGTCTTAGCGGATCGAGGTACTAAGGTTAATGGGGTTTTCACTGGTGAGTTTGGTGCCCTAGGTTCAAACAGTAGCGTCCAAACATGGTGAACATACATCGGGCCAATCGGGTTACTTGACGAGCTCAACTAGCATGAGCGCACGTCGAGCTGATTGACATAAAGTGCGTGAGCATTCCGCGTGGCCTAATCACTGTCAACAACTTAAGTATGGCTCGAATTCGTCAGGCACGTCCCGTGTGGCGAAACAAGATCAGCCACCTATTCAGGATCTGTTACCGATTGCCTGGACTAAACAGTAGTCCTAAACACATCCAATTCCAACAAGTATTCATATGATATAGTCAAAGCAGTAATAGACACATAGTTTCAATCCTACAACCATTTGAGCATGTTATGAAGTACAACATACACAGGAATTCACACATGCGCATTTCATAAGTAAAGCAGAGAAAGAATATAAGTTACATGGAGGAAATCATACACATCGTTAAGGTAGTTGAGAATCTCATCTCAACACCCATATAAAGTATAATTTACTACATACTCGTTCATTCAGACATTTCTACAAACATTTAGACTACATATTCCAACATACATGACGTTTGTTGGTGATAACACGTATTAGGGCAAATCCTTTCACCAAGGAGTTGTCACGTATACCACAACCATATGTCTACGACAGTTAATCATGGCAAACACAAATCCAGATTTCATACTCTTGCAAGCATTTCAACAAACACATGAAATACACTATTATCAACATAGTTCATATGTATATATAAAGCGAAACGGACATCGCATTTGGCATGTAAAATGGCACCCACGTCAGTAATAAATCATTAGCCGACATTGAAAGCCTTGAAAACCATAACTTATACGTTTATAGTCTGCACCTTACGCCGATAAATGCGATCGAATTCGTTTTAGATACTTAGTCTTTGTCAACGGCGGATTGACAACTTATAGCATGAATTAGGTTAGCTATTTCATAACTTACACTATCTGGAGCCCTTAAACAAATTAGGGTTAGGTTTTCTTACCCAAGTACGTTGTCGAAAAATGCCGGATTTGTGACAGATAGGGTGGCTAAGTGCATGGAGCTATGGGATTAAATCCCATGATGAGTCTCCAACCCTCTCTCTCTCTCTCTCTCTTTCCTTTCCTTTTTTTTTCTCTCTTTCTTAGGGTTTTAAAATTCGTATGGAATATGAGAGAGAGGGTTTAAGGCCCTTATATAGGCCCAGAACTAATGGAATGGCCTCAGGGCCATGGTATACTTAGGTTATAGTCAAAACCCATCTGTTTCGACTCAATGGAGCACTTCTAGAGGCTCCCTTTTTGCGTGTGGTCGGACTTAAGCTCCCTGGCATTGGATCTAGGTCAAGTTAAGTTTTCGGTCCGATCGGATTTACAAATCGACCATGGCGGACCAGTTTCAGTTCAACGGTCACCGGTACTCAATCAGAGCCACAAGTGTACTGATATGTGTAGGAAATTTCTCCTGATTCGAGGGTGTATTCGGGTAAGATTCTGACAGTCTGAATCCTTATATTTGGCCCGCAAGCAACACGTCTCAGTTTACTTAAGTTTGAATTTTATTTCAAAAAAATATTCACGTTTCTCACACACTTCGCTTCGGGCTCAAGTTGTACATTTCTGGACACAGTCATGACATGATTTCAGAGATGATTGTCAAGCCCAGCAAGGCGGTTATAATCAGACTTTCGACATGTAGTCCAGGTCCGATACGGAGCTTCGTGATGCTCTCGAGAGCAACTGGGTAATGAGATTGATCCTAGATTATAGGGTAATGTAGCGTCGATGATTCTGCAAGTTTTGGGTCTTGCAGTTCGTATTTAAAGTGGTTCAAGCAAATTTCTCAGCTAATCTAGTTTAACACTTAGTTAATTTTGTCTAATTTCTAAAGGATTTGGTCCTGAGTGATTTCTGCCTGAGGTGGTACTCGGGTCTTTGTACGGATTTTTTCGAGATGTTAAAGGTAGGTTTGGTGGGTGATGACGTGGGTTTCAGAGCCGACGACAGACATCTTCACGTGATGCCCCTATACGTTTGGATGAAGAAGTAAATGAGCCTAGGAGACCCTCTATTGATCTAATCTTGTTTAGGAAAGAATCAACTAAACAAAAGAAGATAAAACAAATGTGGACTAGAACTTTCGTTGGAAAATTAGGTAGAGTAGCAGCAAAATTATTTATACATACAAACATACCTCCTAATGCGGCCAATTCTCCATATTGGCAGGTGGTAATTGATACAGCAGCAGAAGCAGGTGAAGGAATAAAAGCTCCACGACTAAGGAGATTAGAGGGAAATGGACAGATGTAGAGTATGCGGATGTGAAAGCATATGTGGCTACCTTTAAACCTGTATGACAAGCCAGAGGATGCACGATCATGTGTGATGGTTGGACTGGCCCAACCAGACGCAACATGATCAACTTCATGGTGTACTGCTACTTAGGAACTATATACCACAAGTCAATTGATGCCTCAGAAGCAATGAAAGATTCTCATTATATTATGAGCCTAATGGATAAAGTTGTGGATGAGATTGGAGAGGAGAATGTAGTGCAGATCGTGACAGATAATGAAGCATCATATAAGCTTGCAAGACATGTTGATGGATAAGATAAAACATCTTTTTTGGTCACCATGTGCTGCCCATTGTATTGATCTTATATTGGAAGATATTGGGAAGAAGAAAAATGTTAAGAAAATTGTTGAAAGGACAAGGGAAGTGATGACGTTTATTTACAACCATAATCAAGTAGTCGCAATAATAAGAAATTTCACGAAGGATGAGAGTCGTTGAGGCCTGCGGCAACTAGATTCGCAACAAACTTTATAGCATTAGAGAGTTTATTCCAGCATAGGGGAGAGTTGAGTGAGATGTTCGCTTCCCGAGAATTGCTCAACAGAAAACATGGGAAGATGACATCAGGGACACCGGTCGAAGTTGCGAACACCATACGGGACAACAAATATTGGAAGAAGGTCAAGGCGATCCTAAAGGTGATGGAGCCACTAATGAGGGTACTCCGTCTTGTTGAAACCGATGAAGCACCTACCATGGGCTTCATATATGATGTCATGGATAAGGCAAAGTTTGTAATTCAACGTGATTGTAGAAGCTGGGAGACTTATTGGAAGATGATCGACAAGAGATGGACAAAACAACTCCATCACAATCTTCATGCAGCAGGTTACTACCTAAATCCTAGGTATAGATATGCCCAATCATTTGTTACGGATGATGAAGTTCATGTCGGGCTAAAAAATGTGATAAAGAGATTAGAGCCTGACTTATATCTACAAATAAAGGCGTTGAATGAATTAGATACATTTGAAAATCGCCTTGGTACCTTTGGAGATACTCTTGCACAGCATGCAATATTTAGGTTGCAACCGGCCGAATGGTGGATTAATTTCGGAGAGAGTACGA
Organism: Magnolia officinalis; assembly: GCA_021015155.1. Taxonomy (NCBI): domain Eukaryota; kingdom Viridiplantae; phylum Streptophyta; class Magnoliopsida; order Magnoliales; family Magnoliaceae; genus Magnolia; species Magnolia officinalis. The sequence continues at coordinate 35,035,439 of JAJHSJ010000014.1, forward strand.
AGGGTCTGCAAAAAATTGCAGTAAAAGTTTTGAGCCAGACAACATCTTCCTCTTGCTGCGAAAGGAATTAGAGTTGTTTTGCGCTCATTCATTCAAAGAATAGGAATAGATTGCAGACTAGAACATTCGATAGACTTGTCTTCATGCGCCACAATATAAAACTAAGAATGCGACGACATCATAGGAGCATTACAACTGCTGATGACGGAGACTACTGTCCAATAAACTTGGACAATGTTTATGATGAGGATGACCCACTTCTACCTTGGTTAGAAATAAGGGAAAAACAAATTGAAGAGGATAGTGAAGAATTGGAAATTGATGACCGAGAAATACGCAGAGTACAACAAGAGAGTCGTGCAGATGTGTTGGACCCAGTAAGAGGGGCAGCGTTTATGCCACGTACAGTTACGGCTCAAGATCAACAAAAGAGTACAAGCAATGGTAGCGTGACCGTGTCGAACGATGACCCCCCTGCCCTTGGTGTTGGCACTTCTGGTGTTGCTCAGCGCCCTATACAGCCGTCTACAGATCGCGATGCCGATGAACATCGATGAGGTGGTACACAAGGTCAGACTTATAAGTGTACCGAGTCACGATACAGCCAGCAGGAGGAGGGTACATCTAGTGGTGCACCGGGTTTGGGAGGTCCGGAACATCAACAGGCTCATGGTCTTGGTTATTATGATGGATATTCTTATGGCCAATTGGATTATGATGGTTATACTGAGCCTATCCATCACATTCATGTTGGAGTAGCCCTCCCGATCAATATCCATATGATTATAGATATCCAGATCCAAATCCAAGTTACTCATCATAGTAGACGCACTCTCAATCTCAAGGTTCTCAACAGCCTGAGTATGGGCACCAGTATGGCTATTCAACGGGCACTGGTGGATATCCTTACTCCGGGTCAGAGTCGTTGTGTAACGCCTTGAAAATCGGGAGTCGAGCATAAGCTCCACTCCCGAGTTCCAACGCATCACTTATGCAACATAGATGATGATGATTGAATGTTGTCCATATTAGTGCATTAAACATGAGTGAGACTATACCAAAACAGCATATCATACTCCAGAGACAGTTAAATAAGCAAGCGGAAGACTGTGTTAGATATTTAAAATATATAAACTGTTGTAAGTCTCCAGAGTGTGAACATGTACCAGGTTAAATATATACATGTATACTCCAAAAATGAATATATATATATATATGGGTGCTCCAAAAGTGTAAAATAACAAGTGTAATGACGTCTAATCAACATCCCTATAACCCCGTCGATCAGAACATGGTCTACATAGATCCGTCTGATAGCTGCAGATAAGAGAAACCCTCCTCATCATCATAAAAGTCTGGCCTCTGCTTCATAAGCATCGCCATCATCTGAGACCAAAACAGGGTCTGGTAGGTGTTTAAAACATCGTCCCGTAACGTGAGAGTGAGTGATCAACTGAGTGGAATCATGAAGCAAGGGTTAATATGTTATCAATTCAGTCAAGCAGTAATGATAAAGCAATACAATCAAACATCCCTAAGTACTCTGATTAATGCAAGAATGGTATGTAGTAATGATGCATACCCTCGCCTGCACTCCCTCTTCGATCTGCATCTCACGATTGCGGCATGTCAGTCACTTCCTCAGTGATATACCCAACGCCAAACGGCACATGCAATGCGGTGCATGAGCATGATTTCCAAGTTCTTATTAGTCCTTTTCATACAGCAGGATTGGAAAACTAAGGTACCTCCCTTATATTAATTCCCAAATAATGATCCATTCTAGGGTCATCAGTCCTAGTAAATCTCATACGATAGGCAAGTTCAGGTCACTACCACCAACGCCCTACCAACTGGCAGTCTATTTTTGAAGGCTCGTCACCGACCCGACTAAGGACTACAGCCAGGCCGCGCCGGGGTAGGCCTATTTCATACTCTAGTTGTTACGAAAAGGCTCGTCGCCTCAACTCAGTCTCAGAGTAGGCTCGACGTCACTACAAATGGCTCATCACCTGATCAGTGTAGGCTGACAGCTCAAATACAGTGTCCCATACCACCGTATTCGGCTCACGAGGCGGTGTTGCTCACTGGACACTACGGGGAGGCTCGTCACCCCAGTATAGGCCGACAGCTCGACCACGGTATCCCATATCACCATGCCCGGCTCATGAGTCTTAGCGGATTGAGGTACCAAGGTTAAATGGAATTTTCACTGGTAAGTTGGTACCTTAGATTCAAGTAGTAGCGTTCATACATGGTGAACACACAATAGGCCAATCGGGTTACTTGACAAGTTCGATTAGCATAAGCGTTCGCTGAATTACTCGACATGGAGCGCTAACCACTGTCGACAATCATCGTACAACTCGGATTCACCGAAAGCATCAATTGTAGCGAGACTAGCTCAGCCACTCAAACAGGAATTGTTACCGATTGCCTAAACTACGTCGTAGTCCCACTCATACTTCAAATATAATAAGCATTCATATGCGCAAGTCAAAACAGTATGTAGCAACCATTTCAAACATAAATCTCATATAAGCATTTTATCGAACACATAGTGCACATGTTAACATACATAGGCATTTCATCCATAAATCACGTAATAACGAGATAGGTTACTTGAAGCAAACTATAACTATAGATAAGGCAATTGAGAATCCTATCTCAACACCATCATTAAATACATCTCAACAAGCATTTTCTCATTCAGAATTTTATCAAACGCCTAGGCTACGCATATCAACATACATACAATAAATTAGTTATAACATATATTGTAGCAAATCCTTTCACAAGGAGTTGCTACAAGTACAACAATCATGTACTCTCACTCAAGTAATCATAGCAAGCACAAATCCTAATTCCATATTCATCTAAACATTTCAACAAACACATGAAATGCATTATCTTCAACATAGTTCACATATATATGTAATAAACGAAAAATCATTGCATCTAAGCACATGTGACACCAATCAAGTCAGTCATCAATCATTACTGACATTGAAATCCTTGAAAACCATAACCTAAACATTCATAATTGTACCTTTCGCCGGTAGACTCGTAACGAACTCAGTTTTAAACACTAAGTCTTTGTCTACGGCACCACAACAACCTATAACAGGGAATATGTTAGCTATTCCACCATCTGCTCTATTTTAATCTATAAAACGGGTTAAGGTTAGGATTTCTTACCCAAGTACAGAGTCAGAATCGCCGGTATAGCGATATAGATGGGGTGGCTAAGCACGTGGAGCAGCAGGGAAGAATCTCAGGAACAAACCCTCACTTTCTCTCTCTTTCTTTCTCTCTTTTCTCTCTTCTATCTCCTAGGGTTGTAAATTCGTATGAAATGAGAGAGAGAGGGTTTAAGGCCCTTATATAGGCCTAGAACTGATGGGAATGGCCCCAGGGCCAAGGTATACTTAGGTTATAGCCAAAAGGCACCTGTTATGATCCAACGGAGCACTTCTGGAGGCTCCTTTTCTACATGCGGTTAGACTTAAGCTCCCTGACATTGGATCTAGGTCAGGTTAAGATCCCGGCCCGATCGGATCAGTAGATTGGCCGCGGGGGACTTGTTTCAATTCAACGGTCACCGGTACTCGATCAGGGCCACAAATACACTAACATGTGTTGGAAATTTTCCCTGATCCGAGGGTGTAATTGGGTCGGATTCTGATGATTTGAAAGCTTAGATTTTTCCTGCAAGCGAACGGCTCAAATCACTTAAATCTGAGTTCATTTTCTAAAGGTATTCGCATTTCTCACACAGTTCGCTCTTGGCTCAAGTTTTGTGTTTATGGACACTGTTAGGACTTGATTTCCGAGATGGTTGTCAAGCCCAGTAAAGCGGTCATATTCATATAGTTTCGCGGTCATCGGACTTTCGACGTGCGGTCCAGGTCCGATACGGAGTTTCAAGGTGCTCCCGAGAGCAACTGGGTTTAAAGATTGATTCTAGATTTCAGGGTAAAGTAGCGTCAAAGATTCTGCACATTTTAGGCCTTGCAGATCATATTTAAAGTGATTAGTGTTAATTTCACAGGAACTCCAGTTTAGTACTAGCTAATTCTCGTCTAATTTCTAAAGGATTTGGTCTTGAGTGATTTCTGCCTGAGGTGATACTCGGGTCCTTGTACGGATTTTTTCGGGACGTTACAATCTAACCCCCTTAAAGAAAAATTTCATCCCCGAAATTGCCTAAGAGTAATAAGTAAAGGTTTTCAGGTTAGTTCTGTTGGTTTCAGGTTTATATACGTGTTAGGGTATATAATAACTACACTAGCCTTGTTCATAATGGTCTACCCCCTTATAAGTTTCTACCTCTGAGGTTTGAAAACAAATGTCCAATTCATTATTATCGTGCTAAGTGTATGATGATAAAGTTTACCTAAGGGTGGTATGTTCTACCCTTTATGATTGGGCTAATACGGAAAGTCAGTTGTGGTAGGCTCGAACCTGATACGTCGATTGCCCGCCTGACCAGGGCAGACAACGCATTGTATCCCTTCCTAATCCTGATGGATCCTGGTCTTCTGCTCGGTCAAAGCAGTGAGTCCTTTGGTAATCACTCAGGATTGAGAATTGAGTTAAGCCGCGAATGCCTTGTAGGGACATGGTTCTAAAATTCTAAAATCTAATCATCCTAAGTATTTAAGGAGTATTATAATTCGCTAGGAGGTTCAAGCCTCATGTTTATAAGTTGTCATTCGGGTCTCGTTCAACAAGAGTTCTTGTTTAGCATATGTTTAACTTGGTGGATAATAAGTTCTTCCATGGTGCTCATGGTCAAAAAACTATACTAGAAGGGTTTTCAATCTCCTAAAATTACATTTGTATGTCACCATTTCGATCATAAGGCTAGGGGGTTATGGGCATATTGCACTTCAGTTCCATTAACTTCGGGAGGGAACGAAGAGTCGAGAGTTCTAAAACATTTCAGAGGTTTGAAATGTTGGCAGCAAAAGGCCGCGAGAAAGGAAAGAGGAGGGACATCTCCTCGACGCGCTATAAATCTTGAATTTACGAGGGAATAAGAAACTTATAACATTTTATTGTAGTCCGCCTCTAACATGAGCTTACGGAGTATTAAACTATGAAACTTGATCCTACCCGAGGATTCTAATTTAATTGTATAAAAACAACTAAAAATATATATATCTTTACGTATAATCAAATTTAATCACAAGATAATTCCTAGTATGATTATAAATAATTCCTAAATAGACACCACATACTAATCTTTAATATGAAAAGATATCACTAGTATATTGGCAACTCGAATTGTAGAAATTCTCCGTTTCGACCCTTCTATTATTTACAACATATTTGTCACCTCTAGTTACCATATTATTTTTATAATGTATATAGTACTCCGTTGTTAGGCCTATTCTTTCATATGACTTGGTTTAATAGGCTCAGTGTTTACCAAAAGGAATACAGGTGTACCTTGAATGTGGGCAACAACCTCAAAGGTTAAAGGTGTTGTAGTTGTTGACTCAGGTGCTTCAGTTGTAAGTGCATGCACACGGGCTTGTTGAGGATGGTTTGGTTGCGCTGCCATAGGTCGTTGAGGTTGCCTATTCTGAGGTACAGGCGGTCGATAATATGGCTGCGCTGGTGGTGTAAATCGTAGGGATGGAGTCGTTACACCCCGTGACGGCTGACGATCGATCTTCCGAGGTGGCGTGACACCGTTGTCTTTCATCTTAGTGAAACAGAAGGGGTCAGTGTGTCTCCCTTTGTTGCAGTATGTACACCAACACTTTATTCACCTTTGCCCGGTCGGCGGAGCTATGGGCTTGGGAGGCGAGTCTATATGTGGCCTCTTACCTAGGACTAGCCGGTGCTGCAATTCAGGCCGAGGCCTCGGGCCCATAGGTATACGTGTTTAAGAATCCTTATCTCCATCTTGTTCTGCTTGTAGAGACATGTTGACTAGCTCGGCATAGTCGAAAATGCTAGCGCAACACATCTTAGCGCGGATTTCAGGCCACAGACCATCTGAATAATGCCACATTTTCATCAGCTCATCTACAAGGATCAAAGGAGCGTATTTGGCTAGCTCCGAAAATTTGTTCTTATATTCTGACATAGTCATCCCTCCCTGTCAGAGGCGAAGAAACTCACTCTCCTTTTCGTCACGGTAAGTGAGGGGGAAGTACTTTCCATGGAAGCGTGTCTCAAATGCATCCCAGGTCCACACGTGTCCTATGAGAACTGTTCGTAGGATGCTGTCCCACCATAAACTAGCTTCCTTCTCGAACATATGGGTGACTAGCTCAACTTGTTCTGCCTCAGTGCATTATAGCGGCTTTAACATCTTAGAGATACGATCTAGCTAGTAATCAGCCTCATCGGGTCTGTGAGTACCCGTAAAAGTGGGAGGACGAAAATGTTGAAAGCGCTCAAAAAGTCCGCTGGTATCCATGTTCCCAGCAGGGTGCGTACATGATGCAGGCAGAATCACACTCATATTTTGGGCAAGGGCCCCTACTATGGTGGTAAAAAACTGTTGTTGCTGTATCAAGAGCATCATCTGCTCCAACCTATCCGGAGGGGGGACAGACTAGGGCATGTGTGGCGTCGAAGTAGACGCACGATTCTGCTCTGGAACCAGTGGTGCAACAGGTGCAGGCCTATTAGTGGGGTCAGTGGCCGGTTGTGAATTCGACATCGTCCCAAAGTCTGGGCCCAAGCTAGGGTCTGTATGGCTACCGTTCACGGGAGATGCCCCGTCAATCAATCCGTCAAGCGCATGACGAGTCACACTCCTAGGGGTTTTCGGAGGCGTTCCCTATATACAACATAGGGTGTAACACGTGTAAGATTTAGCATAACATTACTCAACTTGTCAAGCATTCTACACATTCCATGAACAAAGGAGCTTCATGCATTTCATTTAACTAAAATCATCAAAATACATGGAATGTAGCCTTACATGGATCATGACAGAAGATGTACGTGAGCTAACCTAAACAAGCTTTAAACACTAAAACACACCAACAACCAACCAAGCCTGCCAAGGCTAGTACAAATGAAAACTAGCAACAAGGCAATCTAAGAGACGACTACACATATGACTCGTCATCCGAATCTGGTGATGGAGGAGGGGCACCCTTGTCTTGCATGCAGCACAGGAGAGCCTTCAAGGTGCGAGACACCTTCTTGAATTTCTGTTTCATGAAGGCCCTGGCTTTCTTCAAGCTTGGCCCGGGTCTCATTGACCTCCTGTCGTAGGGTAACATGGCCCTCCTCAATCTAAGCCAAACAGGCTTCTAAAGCAGACCGATTACTATCGCGCTCATGTGTAGCAGGAGGAGAGCCCTCATTAGTGTTTTGGGCCTCCTCTTCCTCCTCTTCCTACTCTTCCTCTTCCTCGCTTTCTTCCTCTATTTTATTTTCGCCTTCTTCATCATTCTTTTCCTCTTCACTCTCCGTCTCATCCTCACTCTCATCGAGTCGAGCTTGACGTTGTAGTGGCCCAATATTCATGTTGTTGAGAGTAGTGTCGCTGATGAAATGGATCGGCGCATGGTCATCCATATTAAGTCTGTAGGCGAACTCTCGAGCAATCTTGCATACGGGTCGTCTAAATGAAAGTGAGACATCATTCCTAACAGAACGCGCAGTCTGGACTATCTGTAGCAGGGCGAACGTAGGTAGACTTTCTAAGTCCATATGCACAATAGGTATGCCAGAATAGCCTATGATTCAGAACCTAATTCCTAACTGGCTGTTGCCCTAATTTGAATTTAATTGCGCTCGAGCACTACACGTATGCTCATACCAGCTAAGGAGGTCCTAAGATTCACGTTATCAATGTATGGGAGTTCTTATACTGCCAGATTTTTTTTTTTTTTGAAATCTAGGAGTGGTTTATATAATCCTCATTCCCAAGGTCCTAGAGTGGTTCTATGCCCTAATTAAACACTTTTAGTTAGTATATTATTCTAATTATTTTTATATAGTTTTTCATCAAGTCTACTTCATCTCTCTCAATTTTCACTAAATTTCATTCTGTAGAAAAATTCTAAAAATTATAGAAACAGCAGCTGTCCAAACGAATAAGTTTTGGATAGTTTCTACGACAACCCATACAAATTAAAATTAAAATTCTTATTAGCTCTTTCACTCATTTTTATATAAAATTAGACTTATCAAGCTTCAGTTTGGCTTTTGAATCACCTAAATCGGAGTTATAACGAGGGAGATATGATTTTCTGAAGTCGGACGAAACGTGTAGTAAAATCGCAGAAAACGGGCCGCGCGGCCCACTGTGGCCCGACAGGCCCGGACGAGCCTGGGCGCGGTCGACCGTGGTTGGCGTGGTGCCACCGCGGTTAGCAGGGTGCCGCCCCGGTCCGCAGCCCTATCTGGTGGTGGTTTCGCCACCCGATATTTGAAATGGGCATATCTTTAAATCCAGAATGAGTTACCTGACGTACCATTTATGATTTTGGGGTAGAAAAAGCTGATCTATCTAAATAACCTATTTATTTTATGAGAATTCATAAGGTTAAGGGTCAAAAACCCATTTTATGTATAAAGTTACTATTTAAAGTAAGTTTTAGTTTAAGTATTGTTCTTCATCATTTAAACTTTAGGATTAGTTTCTAATATGAAATTACTTAGAAGAAGTTAAAGAATAAGGTGGTGAAATGTGAGATTGTGAAGGAAATGGGTTAAAAAGGAATTTTAGACTTTAGGATTGAGTACGCGCCCGTATTCGCGCGATTTGGATCCATTTCAGGTTTGGAATTTGTCAACTAATGACTCAAACCCGTTGAATGACGGCCTAGAGGCGACCTAGGTCGATTCATGTGATCGAAGATACGTTATGGACTAAATTACTGTGTTCGGTCTCGCCTTTGGCGAAACCTTGGGATCCTAATGTGGTCTCTAAGTTTCATCGTCCCCTTCCTAAATCAGAGTGCGTCGTGTTACCTATAACCCAAGTTCATTTTAATACAAATCATGCTCTGATACCATCTTATAACGCCCTGGAAATCGAGGGTCGAGCATAAGCTCCACTCCCGAGTTCCAACGCATCACTTATACAACATAGATTATGATGATTGAATGTTGTCCATATTAGTGCATTAAACATGAGTGGGATTATACCAAAACAACATATTATACTCCAGAGACAGTTAAATAAGCAAGCGGAAGACTGTGTTAGATATTTAAAATATATAAACTGTTGTAAGTCTTCAGAGTGTGAACAAGTACCAGGTTAAATATATATATATATATATATCCAAAAATGAACAAAAAGAATATACATGGGTGCTCCAAAAGTACAAAATAATAAGTGTAATGGTGTCTAATCAACATCTCTGTAACCTCGTCGATCAGAACATGGTATACATAGATCCGCCTGATAGCTACATATAGGAGAAATCTCATCATCATAAAATTCGAGCTCCGCTTCGTAAGCATCGCCATCATCTGATACCAAAACAGGGTCTGGTAGGTGTTTAAAACACCGTCCCGTAACGTGGGAGTGAGTGATCAACTCAGTGGAATCATAAAGCAAGGGTTAACATGTTATCAATTCAATCAAGCAGTAATGATAAAGCAATACAATTAAACATCCCTAAGTACTCTGATTAATGTAAGAATGGTATGTAGTAATGATGCATGCCCTCGCCTGCACTCTCTCTGCGATCTTCATCTCACGGTCGCGGCATGTTAGTCACTTCCTCAGTGATCTACTCAATGCCAAACAACACATGTAATGCGGTGCATGAGCGTGATTTCCAAGTTCTTATTAGTCCTTTTCATACAGCAGGATTGGAAAACTAAGGTACCTCCCTTATATCAATTCCCAAACAATGATCCATTCTAGGGTCGTCAGTCCTAGTAAATCTCATACGATAGGCAAGTTCAGGTCACTACCACCAACGCCTTACCAACTGACAGTCTATTTTCGAAGGCTCGTCACCGACCCGACTGAGGACCACAGCCAGGCTGCACCGGGGTAGGCCTATTTTATACTCTAGTTGTTACGGAAAGGCTTGTCACCTCAACGCAGTCTCAGAGTAGGCTCGAGGTCACTATAAAGGGCTTGTCACCTGATCAATATAGGCCGACAACTCAAATACAGTGTCCCATACCACCGTATTTGGCTCATGAGGCGGTATTGCTCATTGGAACTATGGGGAGGCTCGTCGCCCCAGCGTAGGCCGACAGCTCGACCACGGTGTCCCATACCACCATGCCCAGCTCATGAGTCTTAACGAATCGAGGTATCAAGGTTAAACGGGATTTTCACTGGTAAGTTGGTACCTTAGATTCAAGCAGTAGCGTCCATACATAGCGAACACACAATAGGCCAATCGTGTTACTTGACAAGTTCGATTGGTATAAGCGTTCACTAAATTACTCGACATGGAGCGCTAACCACTGTCGACAATCATCGTACGACTCGGTTCACCGAACGCATCAATTGTTGCGAGACTAGCTCAGCCACTCAAACAGGAATTGTTACCGATTGCCTAGACTACGTCGTAGTCCCACTCATACTTCAAATATAATAGGCATTTATATGCGCTAGTCAAAACAGTATGTAGCAACCATTTCAAACATAAATCTCATATAAGCATTTTATCTAACACATAGTGCACATGTTAACATACATAGGCATTTCATCCATAAATCACGTAATAACGAGATAGGTTACATGAAGCAAACTGTAACTATAGATAAGGCAATTGAGAATCCTATCTCAACACCATCATTAAATACATCTCAACAAGAATTTTCTCATTCAGACATTTTATCAAACACTTAGGCTACACATATCAACATACATACAATAAATTAGTTATAACATATATTGTAGCAAATCCTTTCACAAGGAGTTGCCACAAGTACAACAATCATGTACTCTCACTCAAGTAATCATAGCAAGCACAAATTCTAATTCCATATTCATTTAAACATTTCAACAAACACATGAAATGCATTATCTTCAACATAGTTCACATATATATGTAATAAACGAAAAATCGTTGCATCTAAGCACATGTGACAGTAATCAAGTCAGTCATAAATTATTACTGACATTGAAAGCCTTGAAAACCATAACCTAAACATTCATAATCCGCACCTTTCGCCGGTAGACTCGTAATGAACTCAGTTTTAAACACCAAGTCTTTATCTACGGCACCACAACAACCTATAATAGGGAATAGGTTAGCTATTCCACCCTCTGCTCTATTTAAATTTATAAAACGGGTTAGGTTTAGGATTTCTTACCCAAGTACGGAGTCGGAATCGCCGATATAGCGATACAGACGGGGTGGCTAAGCACGTGGAGCAGCAGGGAAGAATCCTAGGAACAAACCCTCACTTTCTCTCTCTTTCTTTCTCTCTTTGCTCTCTTCTCTCTCCTAGGGTTGCAAATTCGTATGGAATGAGAGAGAGAGAGAGAGTTTAAGGCCCTTATATAGGCCTAGAACTGATGGGAATGGCCCCAGGGCCAAGGTATACTTAGGTTATAGCTAAAAGGCACCTGCTTCGATCCAACGAAGCACTTCTTGAGACCCCTTTTCTACATGCGGTCAGACTTATATTTCATGACATTGGATCTAGGTCAGGTTAAGATCTCGGCCCGATTGGATCATTAGATTGTTCGCGGGGACCTGTTTCAGTTCAACGGTCACCAGTACTCGATAAGGGCCACTGACATGTGTTGGAAATTGTCCCTAATCCGAGGGTGTAATTAGGTCGGATTCTGACGGTCTGAAAGCTTAGATTTGGCCCGCAAGCGAATGGCCCAAATCACTTAAATCTGAGTTCGTTTTCTAAAGGTATTCGCGTTTCTCACACACTTCGCTCTGGGCTCAAGTTATGAGTTTCTGGACACTATTAGGAATTGATTTCTGAGATGGTTGTCAAGCCAAGTAAAGCGGTCATATTCGTATAGTTTCGCGGTCATCGAACTTTGGACGTGCGGTCCAGGTCCGATACGGAGTTTCAAGGTGCTCCCGAGAGCAACAGGGTTTAGAGATTGATTCTAGATTTTAGGGTAAAGTAGGGTTAAAGATTCTGCACGTTTTGGGTCTTGCAGATTATATTTAAAGTGATTAGTGTTAATTTCAAAGGTACTGCACGTTTTGGGTCTTGCAGATTATATTTAAAGTGATTAGTGTTAATTTCAAAGGTACTCCAGTTTAGCACTAGCTAATTCTCGTCTAATTTCTAAAGGATTTGGTCCTGAGTGATTTCTGCCGGAGGTGATACTCAGGTCCTTATACGGATTTTTCCGGGACGTTACACGTTGCCTAGTCAGGATCAGTCATCCTTTGGTTTCGTTGATCTAGTATTTCTTTCTGGCACTGGATATTATGGATATGTAGCACCTACACCTATTGGACAACCTCAGCCTGATGGTGACGATGACGATGATGTGGAGGCCGAGCAACCACAAAAAAAAAAGAGAGTAGATTTTCATTTTGGTGGTGACTTGTGATTGTGAGTATATATTTGTATTAAAGTAAGTATTTACAGCAGACAGCTCACAGGTCACAACAGTATTATTGCAAGAAGCCATATACACACTTGACACTGTCAAACTTGTATTTAAAATAGCTCCCTGACAACCAATCAAGTAATCCTTAATCAAGTTGCAGGGGAGTATATTAGACAGTACTATTTTTTTTATTTTTTATTTTAATATTCTTGACTTGAGGATGACAGGTCATAGATAGGAATCACAGTCATGTGCACAGGTATGATCGAGAAATTCCTTAAAAATAATTACAAACACCTAATGTAAGATATTTTCATATTACATTCATTCTAATATATCTATCATTGATAGTAGATAGTTAGAAAATTAAATATATGAATTTTGTAGTCAAATTTAGGTTATCTGGTTCATAAATTCATCAGACAGTCCGATACAACTTCTCAGCAAAGAGTGGACCGTTACACCACCATAAACATGTTCCAATTTATAAATGAATGCATATTTGGAATGCTTAGAATATTCTAGATTTAATCCATATTTTTTTGACAAAATTTTTTTTTTCACCGTTACGGCCCGTTACGCTCCCGTATCCGTATCGGTTTTAGAGGACACCGTTATGCCAACTGATACTGATACGGGACACCTTGCTAGTGACTGGTGGAATTACCCATCTCAAACAACATTTAGCACATCGAAAGGGTCAAGTTGCGCCATGTACCAAAGTACCGAAAGAGATAATGCTTTTAATGCAAGCTAGTCTGGATGAGTCGAAGGGTAAACGTGTTACTGTACAAAAAAAGAAAGATGATATTTTAAATGCAGCTCGACAGGAGGTGTTTGGTCCTGAATATATGGGCGTTCGTGATGAAGATATTATTGATTCTAACGAAGATTCAGATCGAGAAGTAACTATAGCTAGGAGAGAGAGCTTGCGTCTAGCTTGTGAAGAGGAATAACGTCGCCACATGTTTGGTACGCATGGGTCGGTGCGTGATACAAGGGGGCAGTGGGAGTGGGAGTGGGAGTGCGACTAGAAGTGCAACTGCTTCTGCAGGTGGGACTGGGGGTGGGGGGTAGGTTTGGTGGGTTACGACGTGTGTTTGGGAGCCGACGATAAACATCTTCACGTGATGCCCCTATACATTTGGATGAAGAAGTAAATGATCCTAGGAAACCCTCTATTGATTCAATCCTGTTTAGGAAAGAATCAACTAAACAAAAAAAAAAAAAAGATAAAACAAATGTGGAGTGAAATTTCCGTTGAAAAATTTGGTAGAGTAGCAGCAAAGTTATTTATACATGCTAACATACCTCATAACGTGGCCAATTCTCCATATTGGCAGGTGGTAATTGATGCAGCTGCAAAAGCAGGTAAAGGAATAAAAGCTCCCACAGCTAAGGAGATTAGAGGAAAATGGACAGATCAGAGTATGCAGATGTGAAAGCATACGTGGCTACCTTTAAACCTGTATGGCAAGTCAGAGGATGCACGATCATATGTGATGGTTGGACTGGCCCAACCAGACGCAGCATGATCAACTTCATGGTGTACTGCCACTTAGGAATTATATACCACAAGTCAATTGATGCCTCAGAAGTAACAAAAGATTCTCATTATATTATGGGCTTAATGGATAAAGTTGTGGATGAGATTAGAGAGGAGAATGTAGTACAGGTTGTGACAGATAATGAAACATCATATAAGCTTGCAGGACATATGTTGATGGATGAGAGAAAACATCTCTTTTGGTCACCATGTGCTGCCTATTGTATTGATCTTATATTGGAAGATATTGAGAACAAGAATAATGTTAAGGAAATGGTCGAAAGGACAAAAGAAGTGACGACGTTTATTTACAATCATAATCAAGTAGTCGCAATAATGAGAAAGTTCACAAATGGACGAGAGTTGTTGAGGCCTGCGGCGACTAGATTCGCAATAAACTTTATACCATTAGAGAGTTTATTCCAACATAGGAGAGAGTTGAGTGAGATGTTCGCTTCCCGAGAATGGCTTAACACAAAACATGGGAAGAAGACATCAGGGACACCGGTCGAAGTTATAAACACCATACGGGACAACAAATATTGGAAGAAGGTTAAAGCGATCCTAAAGGTGATGGAGCCACTAATGAGGGTACTCCGTCTTGTTGAAACCGATGAAGCACCTACTATCGGCTTCCTATATGATGTTATGGATAAGGCAAAGTTGGCAATTCAACGTGATTGTAGAAGTTGGGACACTTATTGGAAGATGATCGATAGGAAATGGACAAAACAACTCCATCACGATCTTCATACAGCAGGTTACTACCTAAATCCTAGGTATAGATATGCCCAATCATTTGTTGTGGATGATGAAGTTCGTGTCGGGCTAAAAAATGTGATAAAGAGATTAGAGCCTGACTTATATCTGCAAATAAAGGCGTTGAATGAATTAGATACATTTGAAAATCACCTTGTTAGTTTTGGAGATGCTCATGCACAGCATGCAATATCTAGGTTGCAACCGGCCGAATGGTAGATTAATTTCGGAGAGAGTACGAAGGGTCTGCAAAAAATTACGGTAAAAGTTTTGAGCCAGACAACATCTTCCTTTAGCTGCGAAAAGAATTGGAGTTGTTTTGCGCTCATTCATTTAAAGAATAAGAATAGATTGCAAATTAGAACATTAGATAGACTTGTCTTCATGCACTATAATATAAAACTAAGAATGCGACGACATCATAGGAGCATTACAGTTGCCGATGACGGAGACTACTGTCCAATAAACTTAGACAATATTTATGATGAGGATGACCCACTTCTACCTTGGTTAGAAAAAGGAAAAAGCAAATTGAAGAGGATAGTGAAGAATTGGAAATTGATGACCCAGAAATATGCGGAGCACAACAAGAGAGTCGTGCAGATGTGTTGGACCCAGTAAGAGGGGCAGCGTTTATGCCACATACAGATACGGCTCAAGATCAACAAAAGAGTACGAGCAGTGGTAGCGTGACCGTGTCGAATGATGACAATGACCCTTCTGCCCCTGGTGCTGGCACTTCTGGTGTTGCTCGACACCCTATACGGCCATCTACAGATCGCGATGCCGATGAACATTGACGAGGTGATACACGAGGTCGGACTTATGAGTGTACCGAGTCACGATACAGCCAGCAGGAGGAGGGTACATCTAGTGGTGCACCGGGTTCGGGAGGTCCGGAACATTAGCAGGTTCATGGTCTTGGTTATTATGATGGATATTCTTATGGGCAATTAGATTATAATTTTGGTGGTTGTACTGAGCCTGTTCCATCACATTCATGTTGGAGTAACCCTCCCGATCAATATCCATATGATTATAGATATCCATATCCAAATCCAAGTTACTTATCACAGCAGACGCACTCTCAATCTCAAGATTCTCAACAGCCTAAGTATGGGCACCGGTATGGTTATTCGACGGGCACTGGTGGATATCCTTACTCCGGGTCAGAGTCGTTGCATGGTCAGGATCAGTCATCCTCTGGTTTCGTTGATCTAATATTTCCTTTTGACACTGGATATTATGGATATGCAACACCTACACCTATTGGATAGCCTCAGCTTGATGGTGACGATGATAATTATGTGGACGTCGAGCAACCACAAAAAAACAGATTTTCATTTTGGTGGTGACTTGTGATTGTGAGTATATATTTGTATTAAAGAAAGTATTTGCAGCAGATAGCTCACAGGCCACAACAGTATTATTGCAAGAAGCCATGCACATACTTGACACTGCCGAAGTTGTATTTAAAATAGCTCCCCTGACAACCAATCAAGTAATCCTTAATCAAGTTGCAGGGGAGTATATCAGACACTACTAATTTTTATTTTTATTTTTAATATTCTTGACTTGAGGATGACAGGTCATAGACAGGAATCACTGTCACGTGCACAGGTATGTTCGAGATATTCCTCAAAAATAATTGCAAACACCTAATGTAAGATATTTTCATATTACATTCATTCTAATATATCCATCATTGATAGTAGATAGTTAGAAAATTAAATATATGAATTTTGTAGTCAAATTCAAGTTATCTGGTTCATAAATTCATCAGACAGTCCGATGCAACTTCTCACCAAAGAGTGGACCGTTACACCACCATAAACATGTTCCAATTTATAAATGAACGCATATTTGGAATGCTTAGAATATTCCAGATTTAATATATATATTTTTAGCAAGTAAAAATTTTTTGTCGTTATGGCCCGTTACGCCCCCGTATCGCCGTTACGCCCCCGTATCCGTATCGGTTTTGGAGGTCACCGTTACGCCAACCGATACCGATATGGGACACCTTGGTTATCCAATCACTAACAAAAGTAATTTTTTACATTTTTTTAAAATTTCTCCTTATTTTGCTTTTTCCAAAAAGAATGTTTATATATATATATATATATATATATATATATATATATATATATATATATATATATATATATATATATGGAAAAGGTTCTATATGGTCGAGCTCATGGGAACTCCCCATGAGGTCGAGCTGTGTGGGCCCCACCATGATGTATGTCAAACATCAACACCGTGCATTTGATGGGTCCCCTTTAAATTATGGGATATCCCAAAAATCAGCCATATACGGAACTCAGGTGGGCCATACCATCTAAAATCATGTGAAGACATGCCTAAAACATATAAAAGCACTTGGTGGGGCCCACATGAAATTTGGATGCGTCTGAAACTTGGTCTAACCCCTCATCCAAGTGGGACACACATAATGGATGGGCTGGATTTGTGAACCACATCTCGGTGGGCCCAAAAAATGATTATGAATGTTTTAATGGAGGGTAACCCCTCTCAACTTTTGTATGTGGCGTGGCCCACACAAGTCATAGATTGACTTGATTTTTAAGCCCTAGGCCCACTATGGAATGATGCATCCAACTGATGGGGTAGATGTTTGACATACATCATGGTGGGGCCCACACAGCTCGACCATATAGAACCTTTTCCATATATATATATATAGCCATATGCGATCGCTTGCAATCACACATGCGATTTGACAACATTATTCATCTCCCACATCTACCTCATGCTTTTGCATAACATGTGCTGACACAGAACACGCACTTATGATCCAAGCCACCATTAGGAGGGTGTCTGATAAACCCATGGCTTAGAAATCAACAACTCTTAAGATAGGCTCAACTTTATGTATCAGTGATCATTTTCTTAACCGTGCATTCATCTCATACATACGCTGCAGCTGATGAGTTAATGGACCTGACTTTTGGTCGAGAGCATGCTTTTCAATGCTGGCCCACCTGTTGAACAGACCCCATCCTTCTATATGTCATGATAACACATTTGCAGCAAACCCACTCTCCATGTCATCGAGTTTTTTACCAGGCAACCAAAACGCGTCACATTCATTAAAGGCAAAGGCACAATAGAGAGATGCTTCCCACAATTTTCAGTGTATGTTATTGTTGAGAAAAGTAGTTTCTGCTGTTCAAATACTTAAAGACCAGTGTTTTAAAACTCAGACTGAACCAGGTGGTTGGACTGGTTTGCTGGAACAGACCACAGGAACAGGTCAAACATAAACCCAAACCATACTGGATTTTTACAAACCAAACCATGGTTTAAAAACCCAAAAACTTTATGTCCAGCTGGGTCAGGTCGACTCAACATTTAATTGTTAAACTAATAAGAATAATGAAGTAATAATAGCTATTTAATTATTTATTAATATAAAAGTAGACATCACAGTCACAAATAAAGTACACAGCTTGGTAGTAGCACTCCAGCAGAGGTCGTGGGTTCGAATCCTTGCACTCCACTTTTTTTTTTTTTTTAGGTTTTATTCTGAACAGCAACCACCAACCAAGTGACTCAATTCGAGTTGTGCCAAGTCAACCGAGTCAGCAAACCAACTCGACGAGTCTAGCCAAGTCGTGACTGAGTCGAGATCACCAGCGAGTTTCATGGTGACTCGGCTTGAAATCTCATCAAGTCCAGTTGACTCTGGCGAGTTTCAAGTCAAGTCATGGAGTTGTAGAACTATGAATCAAACATTACCATTACATGTGCTTAGTTGTGTAGCTCGCTCTAGAAGTAGGGACAATTTTTATACCTCATTTCACAGCACGAAGTTGAATGTTGCCTGGAGAGAATCAGAAGATTTTCTAATAGGTTCTTCCTGTGTGCAGTCATTGAGTGGCTCAGTCAGAACAGCAAACTATTTCAAGTTAGCAAGAGCCCCTTTAAAACCATAGCCCGTAATGCTTTCTTTTGTCATACAGTCTAGACCCAGCAATTTTGGACTACATTCACGCGGTATACTGTGTGATGAATATAGTCAATTTTCAAACTGGTTCAGACTGCATTCCGAAGTGCACCACCATTCAATAAATTTCAACAAAGCCAATTTCACTTTAAACACCAAAATACAAGTTCGTCTGGGTCATAAGTTAGTAACAAACTACTTATAATAACAAAAAATTAATATATGCATTATCTGTCCACAAGAGCAGCTTTGGTGCCATGAACCTAGAGCTTCAGAATAAGGCCTATTGGGCAGTGGTCACTACCATTTACGTCTGGGAGAATGTAGGAGTCATGAACTTTATCTGCTAAGGATTCTGATACAACGAAGTAGTCGAGCCGCCAGCCTGTCAAACGGCCAAACAGATGTATCACCATACCACAACCTCAAAGTTTTCATAATGATTGATATAATGATCAACCTAGTACCAGAAAAGACATCGACAGGAGCTCATTAATGAAGTACTATACAAAGTTGAAAGATTGCAGGACCATTCGGGCCTTCAGTTTCTACTATCGGGGCCATGGTAGAGTCCATAATCCAACACTGATACTATGAGCCCCACTGTGGATGGCCCATGCACCAAAATCTCCTAGATAGAGAAGGGAGATTGCAAAAGGAATCCAAGTTTAAATTGCAGGGCGAATTGACGGAAGAGAAATTGCACATGTCAACCAGGATCCTCGAAGCTGGCGGCCTTTTGCTACAAGCACAATCCATGGTGGGGCCAGTCATATCAATGGTTTGGATCACTGAACCATGGGCCTCACTTGTAGAGAATAAGGCCCAAACAGCATGCCGGAGCATTGTATAATACCTATTGTCAAAAAACATGTGAAACCATTTCTACATAAAGTGAACTATAGAAATTGGCAATATTCATAACTGACATATCTTCAACTATTCAGTTATTTTAAAGCAGCGTAGCATCGCAGAAGAGAGTTCAAAAAAATAGTATGTACTTGCATCTTTTTTCTTTTTTCATCCTTACCATAAGAGGGAGCATGACCGTTAAGAAAGGTATTTATCAAAGGTCTCAGCTGTGGTCTTGGATGACCTCAAAGCTATTGAGCTAGGGATCATTTCTCTAGCTCCTCCAAGGCCCTTATGGGTTTGTGAGCCATACACGGGCATGGGGGGCAACACCTTAGTTTAAAAACCCGAAAGCTTGACTAGATGCTCATTTGGGTTGGGTTGACTCAAAGACTTGACTGACCCGAGTTGATAGTTCATAACTATATTGAGATTAGTCAAGTATTATAAAATAAGAAAAACAATTTCAAAGCTAGTTGCTAAGTACTCTTGTTTCTATGAAAGATGTCATGAGATCGAACCCGTTCCATGTATTTTTTAACTTTTTAATTAAAAAGAGCTCCGACAATGCGAGTGACTCGGCTTGAGTTAGAGCAAGTCTCATTGAGTCGACTGAGTTAGCAGGTCGACTCAACGAGTTTTGCTATGAATCCGCAGAGTCACTCTCGGATTTGAGTTTCCTACGGGCTCGACTCGAAATCTCACCGATTCGAGTTGACTAAGCTGAGTTTTGAGTTCAGTCAACGAGTTTTAGAACCGTGAATTAGAAAGCCACCTGAATCAATATCTAAGAAGGTAGGTTATTTGTTCAACCAAAAGGTAGTTCAGTTTCCATTCCCCAAACAATTAGCAAAGAACCCGCAATTCACTAGGAAATTTTGAACCGTGGGAACGAATCTATACGGCTATCCCCTTCTTTGGCTAGATCTTCCAACCTTTTCACAATTACAGTTCATTGAATGCTACTTTGGCTCACTTTGCGAAGCTCCACTTAGTACTTTGAAGCCAGCAAGCAGCAGCCAAAAAGCGTAAGTGCGCTAGAACTCGACTTGCCTTTTCAATTAACGTAGAAATGTATGCATTTTGAACAGAGAATTGACTTTCACCAATTGAATAGATGGGATTATGGATGGGACAGCAGTGGCCGCTCTGCAGAGTCTTCTGTCGTTTTTCTTCCTTTTTTCCTTTCTTTAAGGGCCTATTTAGATCCAACTATTCCAAGGGAAAAGAATGTTGGGTTTGGGTTTGGAAAACAATCTTGACCCATATAAAAATTAAAATAAGAGAAATAGAAAACTTATCGAATTGTAGAAGTAGAGACGTGATTTGGAATCATTTGGCTTGAAATCAAATTTACCCTCCTTGGATCGTGTCCCAAGTGCAACAAGAGTCTCGAACAATCGACTTCCAGGTTACAATGACAATCACCCGGTCACAGCGGTGCACTCGTTGTACACAGGTTTGAACCACTAGTATCCTTACCCTAACCACCAAGAGAACTTAAAAACCAAAAAAACAAAGGGAGCTTCTTACTTCCTTTTTGAAAACGAATGATGAGAAGTCTTTTTATAGACGTCAAATGAACACCTTTCAGGGTGTAGAGACACCCTTTCAAGGGCTGTGACTATTGAGTTTAAACCCAACTGACGTGACTCTTCAGCCCAAATAGACACAACTTTTCAAAACAAAAAGGAAGGGGTGCAACCCTTCAAATTTGCACGAATAGACACGGCTTTTCAAAAATAAAAGAAGGGTTGCAACCCTTCAGACCTACACAAGTATATTCACAATGAATAGGCACATCCTTGCGTGCACACATGCACGCATGCATCCACACTCGTGCCCATGACAGCCCAAACATTGCACACGTACACGTATAGAGGGGAACCATAGGGGAAATTTTGAAACATCCAAGATTTTAAAATCACTTCTAAAACACAAAACACAACAATCCCTCACATGTTTCAAAATTTACGACATTTCGGGTTAAGGTGGAAGAGTTGTGCACTGGTGTTGGTGTCTATCAGACTTGAATCGACATTAGACAAAGCAAGACAAGTTTACAGAAGTCGGGAGACAAACAGCCTTGAACATGACTCCTTTAGTGTAAATCGGCTACGCATGCCACTCGAACAACTTTTCCGTTACAAGTAGTTCTGCAATTCAGTGCGTTTTGGTCATCCACCATTACCTGAATTTCATGAGTGCTCTAGAGAATTAGCCAATATTCTCATAGAAAGTGGCCCCATTTTCTATAGCATCATGTGAAGCCATCCACTTGTCAAAAATGGTGGACCCCGTTTTCTATTGAGCAGGGACAAAAAATCATATTGACTGGACATTCATGATCCAGATTGGATTCAGAACGACTGACAAATTCATTTTTGGTCGTTCACTGAATGATCACCAAAGATCTAGTATCGTAAAATAGAGGTAATCCAATGGCTGCGATATTAACAGGTAATTATGCATTGCAAAGGTGAATAGTGTCCTGAATAGGTCCAATTGCAAAAGATGTCTGTAGTTTGGTTATCCCGATAGTTGATGTGATGGGTCCACAGTGGTTGAGGGAGCCCGAGAATATTTTTGCAAATGGAAGGTCATCATAAGCATACAATCTCGAGCTTTTCCTATTGAACCTTACTTGTAGAACACAGATCCAAGAGTTCAGATCTTCCAACCAAACAACGCTACAGAGAATCCCATATCCAAAGTGGAATGATCAGATTTAATGGTCCCAATAAAAGATCAATGGGTCCCACTAGCATAAACTCTCTTCGGCACACTATTCATGTTCAATGCATCACAATGGATGATCTTGATTGGCATACATCCACTACAAGTCAAACCTACAACAAACCATTCATTGTGGCCCCACTATAGATGGGTCATAAACCTTTCCAAACTATCTGATCAGAGGGCGTCTAATTGTCACTCAACAGTATGAACTCAACCAATAGATGTCCATCAATCACATAATGATATTGTCCAACCAATGTTATTTGATAAAGTGGGGTTGACATCTGGACGATTTAATTGACTTATGGCCATGATTCAATAACCGGCCTAAAAGGATAATCCCGACCATCTGATTTTGAACCGTCGAAGTGCCACTTTTCTTTTTTAAATTAAAACGGCTATATCCAAGCAACTGCGACGCGTATGAGTCAATATATTGGTGCGTAGAAGGAGAGGAAAAGAGGAATTAGGAAGGAAACAGGTCGTTGTGGCATCCATGAATACGCTGGCCGAGAATGAGTAGCATCCTTCCCACTATAGTTTTTGTGAAGAAATGGGTGAGAGAATTTGTAGAAAGAAGAAGTTTGAAAGAGAGAGGAAAAAACGCTACCCTCTCCTTTTTCTTATTCCTTTATATATTTAGGGTTTTTACAACTACTTACCCCATAACAAGCTATAAATCGAAAAGATAATATTTGTCTCAAATTGAAATGTCATATGCAGAAATC
Organism: Magnolia officinalis; assembly: GCA_021015155.1. NCBI lineage: Eukaryota > Viridiplantae > Streptophyta > Magnoliopsida > Magnoliales > Magnoliaceae > Magnolia > Magnolia officinalis. The sequence continues at coordinate 35,058,520 of JAJHSJ010000014.1, forward strand.
TCTCAACATATTTGTTATATCAGCCAATTGTCCTCTCATGGAAGACTGAATCAAATGCAATGTGGATAGTTGTTTGGTTGTCACGATAGAAAAGAATAGCCGAAGTGATAGAGAAACCAAGCTCCAACATAGTGGATCTCTGCCACAGAAGTTCACACGCCCCATGGGCCATAGCTCGATCCTCTGCCTTTGCACGAGATCGAGATACTATGAACTATTTTTTACTTCTCCATGTCACCAGGTTGCCTCCAACAAAAGTGCAGTAGCTAGATTTTCTGTCCGTCGAGCTTCTTGCCCAATCAGCATCAGAATATCCAACAAATATTAGCATGTCCATGATTTGCATAAAGGATACCACATCCTGGGCATGACTTCAGATATCTCGGTATATGATACACAACATCTAGATGGGATGATCTTGGCGAATGCATAAACAGGCTTACAATCTTAAAAGCTTGAGTAATATATGGTCTCATAATCGTCAAGTAGATTAGCTTTCCAACCAATCTTTGGTACATACCTGGGTCTGTTAGACAATCACCTTCGGACGCATGTAATGAGCGCTTCTAATCCATAGGAGATGAAGCAAGATGAGCAAGTTTATCAATTTCATTCAGTAGGTCAAGGGTGTACTTTCTCTAGGATATGAAGATACCTTTAAATGAACGAGCAACGTCAATCCCCAAGAAGTATCGTAGAGGGCCAAGATCTTTAATCTCAAACTCCTTGCTCAACATGTGTTTGCCCTGGTCAACAAACTCCAAATCATCCCCAGTCATAACAATATCATCCACATATACAAGTATAATGGTTCGACCCTCTTGGCGAGTATGGATGAAGATTGTATGATCTACTTGACACCACTTAAAACCAAAGGAAAGAATAGCAGTACTGAACCTTGCAAGCCAAGCTCTCAAAGATTGCTTAAGGACATAGAGAGCATTTTTCATCTTACAAACTTTCCCAGTCTCACCCTTAAGTTGAAATCCATGAGGAAGATCCATATAGACATCTTATGTTGGATCCCCGTGAAGAAACGCATTCTTAACATCCAACTGAAACAGAGACCAATCAAGATTGGTTGCTGGTGAAATAATCAGACGGACAGAGTTTAATTTCGCCAAAGGAGAGAACGTTCCATTATAATCAACCCCAAAATGTTGTGTAGCCAATGTTGTCAAATCGTATATGCGATCATGTGCGATCACATATTTTTTGTTTTTTTTTTTAAAAAAAAAAAAATAATAATAATAATAATAATATGAAAAAAAAATCAAAAAAATTGTAAAAAAAAGAAGAAGAAATTGAGGGTAACTTTCCTAAGTTAATAAATAACTAATTTTACATATTTAAAATATATTTGAGAGAAATAAAATCAATTAAACAATTAATTAAATAACAAGTGCTTGAATCTTGATCTTTCGTTTGGAGAATCCTTAACGGGGCAATCCCTACCGATGTTAGTTTTCAATCTAGGGGAATCAGTCTGGCATCTAAATGTGTGTGTTGCAGTGAGTCCCAGGCTCATCGCCCGGTTGAGGAAACAATCGCACATCTCTTCATTTTCAGCTCTCTCGCCTCGGAAGTATGGCACAAGTTCGATGCTATCTTCAGCATAACAATCATGAGCAACCAGACCATGGATGAAAGGATGCGAGCCTGGTGGACCTCCCTTACAACAACAGGTAATTTAGCAGTCCTGAGAGGCCTGACCCCATGTTTCATTCTCTGGGAAATCTGGAAGTGTAGGAATGCGGCCAGGTTTGATGATATTGTTGCCCAGTCCTCCAAAATCATCCACCGTGTTATGGGATGGTTTAAGACCCTAAGCTTTGTACTAAATAAGTCTAAGACAAACTCTCTATCGGGAGATCTAACGTACAGGGCATTAGGGATGGAAGCCCCAAGAACACAAGCCACGAAGTTTGTTTTGGTCAAATGGACGCCGCCACAGCCGGGCTGGGTAAAGTTGAATATTGATGGATCAGCCAAAAACAACCTAGGTCTATTTGGGGGTGGAGGGATCTATAGAGGAGCAACAGGCTCCTTCATAGTTGCTTTCTCCGTTGGCTATAGGGAGGGATCAAACAACGTGGCTGAACTGAGAGCAATCTGGGACGGTCTTTCCCCGTGCAAGAGTTTGGGCCATGCCTTCATAGAAGTGGAATCTGACTCCAAGATTGTGATTGACATTCTTATGGGCTAGTCTGAAATCAATTGGCGATGGAAATACTGGGTGTCCAAGATTCAGAAGCTATCTAGTGAAGCTCAGGTTAGATTTTCCCACTCGCCAAGAGAAGCCAACGCCCGGGCGGATGGGCTTGCACGTCTGGGGAGTGAATGCCAGACATCGATTCTCTTCCGGCAGACTTCTGACCCCCCCTCTCAGATCAGAGGCAGCGTCGTCCTAGATAGGGTCGGTTTGGGTACCTTAAGGCAATGCCCAAGCTGAAGACCGGCTAACAGATTTTGACTGTTTTTGTGTATGTTTTTTTCTTTTTGGTTTTCATGGGTTTACAATAGGCCTCCTCCATGTCTTTTTTCCGAGAGGAGGCCCGGAGGATTCTAGTATGTTGTATAGTCCCTTTCTATATATACAACTTGGGAAATTATAAAATAAAAATAAAAATCTTCATCTTTCAACTTCCAAGAGAGGGAATGTAGGAGAGAGAGAGAGAGAGAGAGAGAGAGAGAGAGAGAGAGAGAGAGAGACCACTTGGAATTAAGAAATGTAAGAGACGAATAGAGTAAAAGAATTTTGGAGTGAGAATATTGCAAATGGGGGAGGTTTGGAAGCCTTCTTATAGACAAAAAGTTATTTTTTTGACAAAAAATAAAATAAAATAAAATAATGTACCAACCGTTGGCCAATACGCGATCGCATATGTTGTATGCAATCGCATACATGGCATATGCGATCGCATATTTTTGCATATGCAACATATGCGATAGCATGTGCCAGCTCGCATATGCGATCTGCATATGGATATGCGCATATGCGATCGCACATGACAACAATGTGTGTAGCCTTTAGCCACCAAACGGGCTTTGTATCGTTCAATGGAACCATCAGCCCTATAATTAATAGAGAACATCCATTTGCACCCAACGGTACTCTTACTAAGTAGGTAAGGAAACAAGGTCCCATGTGCCATTTTTATCAAGGGCAACCATTTTTGCCTCCATTGTTGGCTTCCATTCAGGAACTGCAAGGGCCTCAAGAACTAATTTAGGAATAGATGAAGAGGAAATTGCAGCCAAGAACGCACGATATGAAGGTAAGACGGACACATAAGAAAGAAAATTAGAAATAGGATGTAAGGTTGGATGATGATTACGAGTGCAAGAAGCAACAGGTGAAGATGGACTAACAATGGAAGTAGGGTGAGACGATGTACCTGATACAGGATGAGGACCAATGGATGTGGAAGCCATGGGAGGCCCTGGTGGTCTCATCCGTTTGCGAACATAAGTGATGAGCTACTTGGGTGTCAAAGAGGAAGAAGTGGAAAGAGGATCAACAGTCAGCAAGGGCAAAGAGTGATGCATATCAACATTGTCCGATGGATCAAACAAAGAGGAGAAAAATGACCGATCTTCAAAGAAAGACACATCCATGGATACCCAAAAAAATAAATAAATAAATAAATAAAATCATAGATGGGTCATAACACTTATAGCCCTTGTGTTAAAGAGAATATCCAATGAATATACACTCAACTAACCGATGATCAAATTTGTCCCTCAAGGGACTCCGTGAGTGAACAAAACAAGTGCAACCGAACACCTTAGGGGGAACAACAAACAAGGAACAATCAGGTTTAAGTGTATGAATCGGATTTTTTCCATTTAGAACACATGTAGGCATGATACGTTTAATTAAGAAACAGGACGTCAACAAAGTTGCAGACCAGTTTGATTTAGGAACCTTCATTCCGATCAAGAGGTTGCGAGCAACTTCTAAGAGATGGCGATTCTTCCATTCTGCCACTACACTTTGTTGCGAAGTGTAAGCCATTCTCCTAGAGATAAGATTTGAAGATTTTAAAGATATACTCACCACCATTATCAAAACGAATGGTCTAAATGTTACAGTCATACTGGGTCTGGATCATTTGATGGAATGATCGAAACAAGTGAAATAATTCATCACGCCTTTTCATCAAATACACCCACAAACCCTCAACTGCCATCCATGCTACCAAAACTGTTAAGGTTGCCATAAAGGAGTTTGTCTAGGGTGTTCTCTACCATAATTGGACGGTCGAGAATGCCTGCAAATTTGGACTCAACGGTTGGGTCTACAATGGAAAGGTCGGCTCCGTCAAGGCCCTCTTCTCTTAAGACCCCAACTCTACCCATGAGATGGAGACCAAGTGCAGGTGTCGCCCTTCAACCATCGTTACCACCTTAGACGTTTATCCCTCCTACTAAGATCTTGGCCCTGCTTTCGATCGCAAGCTCGCCCTCTAAACTTTTGGACCAATTTGTGGAGGATATATTTCGAAGCATGGACTAGTGAGGGACACCCTTTGTGGACAAAATGTTTGCGGATTTAAAAAGTGAGTGCCTTTGCTCCATAAGTTCATCGTTTCAAAAGTTCATACATTTTCTTCTTCTTCTTCTTCTTCTTCCAGTGTTTTCATGCATGCATGGTGGTCTACCAAAAAGAGTTCTTGAGATTGGTAAGAATCTCAACACAAAATCAAATTTTGAAATGCATCCTGGGATTGATGCTAGTTGTACATGGATAGTGAAGATTAATGTATACCCTACTCAGTGTGGTGCAGCAATTTGATCTCCTTTCATGTGTAGGTTGTGTTTGGCTCGCGCAATGAGAAAAGCAATTTGTAATTTTTGGGATCTAAAAAGAGAAGGCTCTTTATTTCCATATCACGATTTTGAGAAAATCAACTATGGGCAAAATGCAACCTTTCTTATGAGTGAACCAGCCTAATATTTTGGACCACGGCGTCCAAGTGGTAGGCACCACAAATGGCTTGGATCTTACACATGTGATAAAGATGGTCTATAGGTTATCGCTCTAGTGCAATGGATGACCTCGGCTTGGCCCATCTAACAACTTAGAGACCAGCTTGTGTTTTGTGTTTTAGAATTAATTTTAAAATTTTAGATGTTTCAAAATTTTCCCTATGGTTTGCCTCCGTACGTGTATGTGTGCACCATGCCATGCTAGTGCGAGGGCGGGTGTGGATGTGTGTGTGCGTAGGCAGATGCGCCTATTCATTGCAAGTCTACTCGCACAAGTCTAAAGGGTTGCATCCCTAAGCTGTGTCTATTCATGCAAATCCAAAGGCTTGCACCCCTTTTTTGTATTGAAAAGTCGTATCTATTTGGGTCCAAGAGTTGCATCAGTTGAGCTTAAACCCTATAGTTACAACCCTTTGAAAGGACGTCTCTACACCCCTAAGAGTGTCCATTTGAAGCCTATAAAAAGACTCCTCATCATTTGTTTTTCAAAAGAAAGAAGAAGAAGACAAAAAAGCTCTCTAGTTTTCTGTTTCCAAGTTCTCCTGCTAGTTTGGGTTTAGGCTGCGAGTGGTTCAAGCCTGTGTACAACAAGTACATTGTTGTGTCTAGGTGATAGTCATTGTATCTTGGAGGTTGATTGCTCAAGTCTCCAATTGAACCTGGGACGTGGTTCAAAGAGGGCAAATTTGATTTCAAGTCGAGTGGTTCCAAATCACGTCTCGAATTCTACAATTTGATAAGTTTTCTATTTCTCTTATTATATAGTCCAAATAGTTTTCCAAACCCAAACCCAACAAAGAAACCAATAGTGTAATAACTACAAAAAAGCTACAATTGTAAAAGCAGCAAACAATTGATGAGATTGCCGCCAAGTTCTCATGTTGTGTTGTTAGCAGAATAGCATCGATTTTTCGATCGAATCCAATGGCATATACGGTCATCAATCTCTAGGAAAATATATGACAGTTCGACTACTACCAATATCATAAAGGTCTAGGAAGCTCTTCTACAGCGTTGTCGTCCACATGACTGAAAGGAGGGATCTTTCTCTACAAAAACACCTTTCATCTTCCATTTCCTCCCCTCTCCAGACCTTGTCTTAAGTCTTGACGCATCTTCACAACACCAGTAGCAGGTGTGAAGGTTTGGCAACTAAGCCGGGGAATCTCTGAGGTTACCATGCCTTCATCGATAAATGGGTTTATTCTACTTCTCATCTTCAAACCATAGATTCATAGATGTTTTGTTCCCTTTAATGAAAAATGCAATGTTTTTAAGCAACTATGTTTAGATTCAAGATCTATCTACAATTCTGCAATATGGATTCTCAAAAAATATAGATCAAAGAGAAATATGCCTAGTGGAAGATGGGACTTCCATTTATAGCATAGGGATTGATCTATATTCAAGGGGATTCACACATGTCCATCAAGGGTCAAGTATTTTAGGTTTAGATTAATTGGGAATTAGGTTAAGGGTTTGGGATTGGGGATTTAGGGTTTTAGAATTGGGGATTTAGGAACTTGGGGTTTAAAAGTTAAGAAAATAGGAGAAAAGAGGAATGGAAGTGAGAAGATCACTGTTCACGGCAGTGTTCATGACACTATTCACAGCACTGTTCATAGGTTGGGGAAAAAAGAATGTGTAAGCTTAGGTTAGATTTTGATGTGGTTTAGATTGGATTTTTGATGAGGACATCAAAGGCACAAGCACGCCCCCTACGCACGTACGCAAGGAGGGCCCTACCATCGATCTGGATCGATGACGACGTCCATGGAGGGCCTCGTAGTTAGAGGACTGCGTTTTAGTTTGTTGGAGTGGACCTGATAGTCATGTGAATCCCACCATGAGTTCTCATGATCGTGGCCCACTATTCTAATTAATCTAGTACTTTGGGTTTTGCTTATTATTGTTATTAGGAATATCAAGGACGGTTTAGATTGTTTTGATTAGTTATTATTTTTTATTACTTCGTCTCCAAGTAATAGGTTGTGCACATGTCGCGAGTTTTGGAGTAAAGTTTTATTATAAATAGTCACCCCTTGTAGTCTTTTTTCTCATGGAAGATTAATAAAATTTCTGCGTTTTTCTGCTCCTCTGAATTTCTGAGTTGTGGAGATCCAATTGGGCGTGAAACCCCCCTTCCTCAAAGGGCTGACTACCGTGGTGCAAAGCCACACCTATCCCGATTCGCCCCCACCTTCTACCATCTATATTTCTCTTCTCCTACAATCATCTACGCTTCAAATCCATCCTCTATTGTAGTCATTTTTCTCTCTACAGCAGATTTCCAGAATTTGGCCCTGCAGGAGGGCTGAAACTTCGGTGGAGCACCATGCACAGACCGTGCATCGGATCAGGCTGAAATTTGGAGGTTTTGTGGCTCACCCCTAGCCGACCAAGGCCAAGCTGATCGTTTTCTGATTTGTGTGACCCACACACATGTGAGACACCTCCAGCGCACGTGCGTCTGAGCCTTCACCGTTGTCCACGCGTGTGACGCTTCTCTGGTTCGTCTCTCTCTTCTCTTTCACCCCTCTTTCACCCCAAATCCCTAACCCTAACCCTAAATTACTCAAATCCCCAATTTTATGCCCTTTCTTCAACCTTAGGATTCCCCGAATTGAAATCTGTGAACCCCTTGGATTGGGGAATTATTTCTGTGCATGTGTGGATGAATTTACCCTCCTTTGATTATTGTTTGGTCTATAATTTTAATTGATCCAACCCTAGCTTGTGTAGGCCTGGGCTTACATAGATTCCCCTTGATTGAATGCTTGAACTTTTGTGTAGGATATGAAATTTTGTGTAATTGTTTCTGAACTAACGTGAACTAAAGCCTGAAAATCTTGCACATCATATTTGAATTTCATGTCCTACATCAATTTTGGTAAGGATGGGAATTGGGAATGAATATTGTGGAGATGGGTTGAGAAAAGTGAAAAATAAAAGGGAAGTTTGAAAGAAATAGAAATAGAGATAAGAAAACTTAGCTTCGCACCATTCCAATCATAGGAAATTGCAAGGAGAAACCCTAGCAGAGAAATCTCATTCATAATAAACATAGCATACCTAAATTAGGGCTCCCATAAACCTTAAATGGTCCCAACTTGGGATTTTACAAAAAGACGCCTCTCAATAAGGAAAAGTCCTAAGTACCTCCTACTTTTAAACCAAAATAAGACATAACCCACTAACTTTCTAACAAATATAAAATAACCCCTACCTAAAGCGAAAATGTGTCTCCACGTGTAAAATGTATCTCCATACTCCCAATAAGCAGCCCACATGCATCTCTCCAAAGTAGGGTCTTCGATGATGCGCCAAATATGCATGTGGGGTCTTCCACGCACCTACGATCCAGAACCAGGCCCCACGTAATGATCTAGCCATAGAGAAACCAGGGTGTGGGTCACAACTCATCTCTTCTGATATACTCGATATGGTGCTCGGATGTCCTCATCAATTTCTTATTGCATCTAGGACCAAGGGAAGATTTTATATTCGCAGCCTTATAGAAATGGAAATTCCATCAACATCCTAATATGCATAGCATGTACAACTCTACTATTCACTTATTTGCTAGCCAGGTAGCAAATACAATTTAGGACTAGGGCCTTATCGGGGTCCATGAATGATAGTTATTCAATCCGAAGGTGATGCAGATTCTGTCTTTTCTAGTTTGGTTGGTTTGACACAACTTGATGAATTTAGTAGATTCTTTTAGAAGGCCTCAATGAACATAGATCAAACGCAAAATCCAATTTTGACAATGTAATGGTTGGTTGTTCACAGGATAGTTGTACCATTTTTTTTATAGAGAGAACTGCAAATTTATTAAAAAGAGACCACCAAAAGGTGGAAAAGAATACAACCCAAAGCTATGCTAAAAACCAAGCTGAGAAGTCAATAGACGCAACTGCTTTAACGTAGGGGGCCCAGTCCAAAACTGTGCTTTTCACAAAGAAAATAATCTCTTCAACAGAAGAATCCTTATGTTGAAAACATCTACTATTTTGGCTCTTCTAGATAACCAAAAAATCCCCATAGCAACAAGCCTCCAAATAGCTTTTCCAGAATTCCCCACCACAACTCAATGCCAAGCCCAAAGCAAATGATCGATGGAGGCTGGCATTACCCAGACCACTTGAAAAAGAGAAATGAAGTGAAGCCAAACTTCATTGTTTGAAGTATCCACGATCTTATCCATATCTCCAGCTCTGTGATACCGATACATTGGTAGTATTAGAAATTCCAAGTATCGACGATATATCACTAGGTATCGCCAACATATCAATATCACTAATGTATTGCCAATATTTTCGACTATGAAAATTTCAGGTGTGTCGCTTGTATCGCCAATATTTTCAACAATGTAAATTCCAGGCATCGTTTGTATCGCCAATGCCAATGCATCGTTATTGCCAAAAATCTTTTTATTTAAAAAAAAAAAAAAAAAAAAAGCATTCCAAATTTTTTATGGGTGCATGGTTGTCTGATGAAATGTATGTTTGTATGTGTGTACATGTATGCATGTATAAATGAATGGATGTATGTATGTGAGTATGCACACATGCATGCCATGGATGGATCGGGTATGTGTGATTGTATGTTTGTATGTGCATGCATGATGTTTGGATGGATCCACCATTTTCCCCGTGTTTCCCCAATGTTTCCCCAAGTCAACAAAACATGCTTTTAGGCCGCATTAAAGGGAAACTTATTATTTGATTCCTAAATATGCAAATGTGTCTTTTCATTATTTTTTATCCTTAAATATGCAAATATGTGTATTTTAGCATTTCCTGAAGTATCATTGAAAATTTCCACCATTTCCCCCATGTTTTTCTAATGTTTCCCTGAGTCAGCGTTAAATGCTTTTAGACCCCCATTAAAGACAAACTTATTATGTATGTCTTTTTTTTAAAAAATTATTTGATTCATAAATATGCAAATATGTATATTTTAGCATCTCCTGAAGTTCCATTGAGAAATTCCACCATTTCCTTGTGTTTTCCCAATTTTCCCTCAGTCAACGATACATTTCCAGGTGTCAACGATAATATCAGCAATATCAATACATATTTCCATATCCACAGCCAGTGAACATGTAACGATGCCGATACTACGAACATTGGCTATACCTACCATTTCCTTTTTGGTATAAGACCAAGAGTCTTGTGTATTAACAAGGACATTCAAGTCCAACCGTTCATTGATTCACAACAGAATCGTCGGGGAGAATCAATCATTGTGATAAACCAAAGAGATCACCTGTCTAAAGGTCGTATTATTGTCACGAAGTGGACTTCCGATAGTTGGGCAGTGGCCATTAGGTCACCTATTTTGAGTTATGGACACAAGAAATCATCAAAAATGAAATAAAATATCAATATTAAGAGATACCTTTATTTCCGACACGGCCACCATGCCTATAACCCCAGTAGGTATAGCCAACTACACCAGGATGCTGCTGTCTGAAGGTATCCACGAAACCCCGAGACAAAAAGTTGACCTCAAAAGACTCTCTTTCTTCAGCTGTAAACCCAGCACTTCTACGATTTCCCTAAAAGTTTCAGAATACAAAAGGAAAGCATCATGGATGAAGAGCTTTAGCAAGCAGGAAGATGACCATCTAACATCTAGAAAGATATATAAACTTTTTCTACAAATTAAAGAATCCAAGGTCTAACAGTTTGATTAGTCCAATTTGTAGCCTAGAAAAATCATCATTCGTTGCATTATTCACAATCACATCGCAAAATTAACGACATCTTTATACACTTAGAAGTTTCGTTTTTATAACAGGTAGTTTAAAGGTGTAAAGTCAAGGTTATGTTCATTTGCATGCTGAAAGGGCAAAGTTAACACCACCTTTATACACTTGAAAGTTTCCTTTTATTCTTTTGATAGGTAGTACAAAGGAGAAAAACCTAAAGTTATAATTTGGTGCATTATTCACAATCGAAGGGTAAAACTAATGCCACCTTTATACACTTGAAAGTTTCTTTCCTTGTAGTATGTAGCGTGATGGTTTAAGACTCCAAGTTATGGTCATTTGCATGCTGAAACAGAATGCAATTGACCAGAATTGATGTATTGATCATAAACAGTGTCCAACCTAACTCATTCAGGTTTTTGGTTCAACTCAGACAGGTAGAAATATGTGAGTGAAGGTTTTTTTTTTTCATTCAGATTTAGAAAGTTAAAATAAGAGATTTTTTTTAATGGGCAAGTTAAAATAAGAATTGCAGCAATATCATGTATCCATTTCAAACCATACACTATCGATTAAGGTTGCATCCAGGCTACACAAGCTGGCCGATCAAGATTTGACCAATTCAACCATCCAAATTTAAGATCTGGACTATCTAGTAACCTACATTGGCCTGATTGAAGATCCAGATCATATCAGGAAATAATAAGACATTTGGGCCCAAATAAATGATCAACTTGGATTGTGGTCCATAGGATTTATTATTTGATTAGTTGCTAAAGTAAGCCTATGGCATGTTGGATAAGTTTCCCTCAAGTCTTTCCGTCGATTAGTGTTTCAGGCCACTTGTCAAGTAGCAAATGATGTCAGAATGATACAAAATTGGCCCTATTTGAAAGCATGTTGGGTTAGCTTTCAAACATGCAAAAGATTATGGACTTCACATATCTTTGGAATGAGTTACTGCCGATTTATGAAATCGATGCATGATTGACTCGAGATTCAGAGATATTTTAGTAATTTTAATATTTTTACTAAAATAAATCGTTAGGATTAGAAGTAATGGATGGTTATGATTATCTTAGGACTCTTCTTTGAATAACCAATGACGACAAGTGAATGAACAAGAATAGCCTTCAATTCCAATAGAAGATTGAGAAGAAAAATTTTTTATTTTATTTTTCTTTTGGGTAATCTCTGGCATTTGTCTAGACAATAATTGAGTTTCGAGTTAACGATCTTTTCCTCTTCTTCTATTGTTACCTCCTGCATCTGGATTTTTTCTCTTTCTTTTTATTTTTTATTTTTTCTAATCTTTGGGACCTAGCTAAACGATGGTAGAGTTTCAAATTCATAATCTGTAACGTCCCGGAAAATTTCGTACAAAGACCCGAGTACCATCTCAGGCAGAAATCACCTACGACCAAATCCTTTATAAATTAGACGAAATTAACTACGTGCTAAACTAGATTAGCTGCGAAATTAGCACTAATCACTTTAAATACGAACTGCAAGACCCAAAACTTGCAGAATCATCGACGCTACATTACCCTATAATCTAGGATCAATCTCATTACCCAGTTGCTCTTGGGAGCATCACGAAGCCCCGTATCGGACCTGAACCGCATGTCGAAAGTCCGATTACCACAAAACTAAACGATTATGACCGCCTTGCTGGGCTTGACAACCATCTCGGAAATCAAGTCCTGGCTGTGTCCAGAAATGTGCAACTTGAGCCCGGAGTGAAGTGTGTGAGAAACGTGAATATTTTTGGAAATAAAATCCAAACTTAAGTAAACTGAGACATGTCGCTTGCGGGCCAAATATAAGGATCCAGACCGTCAGAATCTGACCCAAATACACCCTCGGATCAGGAGAAATTTCCCACACATGTCAGTACACTTGTGGCCCTGATCGAGTACCGGTGACCGTTGAACTGAAACTGGTCCGCTACGATCGATCTGTAAATCCGATCGGACCGAAAACTTAACCTAGATCCAATGCTAGGGAGCTTAAGTCCGACTGCACGCAGAAAGGGGGCCTCTGGAAGTGCTCCGTTGAGTCGAAACAGATGGGTTTTGGCTATAACTTAAGTATACCATGGCCCTGGGGCCATTCCCATCAGTTCTGGGCCTATATAAGGGCCTTAAACCCTCTCTCTCTCTCTCATTCCATACGAATTTGCAACCCTAGGAGAGAGAAGAGAGCAAAGAGAGAAGGAAAGAGAGAGAAAGTGAGAGGGAAAGTAGGAGAGAGTTCCTGGGATTCGATCCCATCGCTCCACGGGCTTAGCTACCATTTCCGCATCGCTATTCCGGCGATTCCGACTCCGTTCGTAGGTAAGAAAACCTGACCCTAATTTCTTTTAGGGTTTCCAATAGTGTAAGTGATGAAATAGCTAACCTATTTCATGCTATAGGTGACCGTTGTGCCGTAGACAAAGGCTTTGTGTTTAAACCAAGTTCGTTACGAGTCTACCGGCGAAACGTGCGGACTATAAACGTTTAGGTTATGGTTTTCAAGGCCTTCAATGTCAGCAATGATTTATGTCTGACTTGATTGCTATCACATGTGCTTAGATACGAGGATTTCCGTATATTATGCCTATATACAAACTATGTTGATTTATAATGTTTTCCATGTGTTTGTTGAAATGTCTGAATGACTATGAAATTATGATTTGTGTTTGCCATGATTATTAATTGTGAATGTATGATGGTTGTATGCGTGACAACTCCTTTGTTAAAGGACTTGTCATAATATATGTTATAACTAATATATTACATGTATATGTAATATGTGTAGTCTTAAGTGTTTGATAAAATGCCTGAATGAGAAAATGCTTGATGTGATGCACTTAATGAGAGTGTTGAGATAGGATTCTCAATTCCCTTATACTTAGTTACAATTTTCTTTATGTAGCCTATCTTACTACTATGCAATATATGGATGAAATACTTATGTTTGGTTTCATGTGTAGCATGTGTGTGTTAAAATGCTCAAATAAGATTTTTACTCAGATTTGGTTGTCACATGCTGTCTTGGCTATTACATGTGAATGCTATTGTTCTAGAGTGTGTTTGGGGCTACGACGTAGTTCAGGCGATCGGTAATGATTTCCGAGTTAGTGGACGAGGTCGTTTCGCCACACCAGATAGGTTCGAGGAATCCGAGTCATACGCTGCTAGTCGACAGTGGTTAGGCCACGTGGAGAGCTTACGTGCTCCATGTCGATCAACTCGACGTACGCTTGTACTAGTCGAGCTTATCAAGTAACCCGATTTGCCCGATGTATGTTCACCATGTATGGACGCTATTGCTTGAACCTAAGGTACCAACTTACCAGTGGAAACCCCGTTAACCTTGGTACCTCGATCCTCTAAGACTCATGAGCCGGACATGGTGGTATGGGACAACGTGGTCGAGCTGTCGGCCTACGCTGGGGCGACGAGCCTCCCCGTAGTGACCAATGAGCAATCCAGACTCGTGAGCCGAATACGGTGGTATGGGACACTGTATTCGAGTTGTCGGCCTCCATTGGCGCAGTCTGGCTGTGGTCCCCAGTCGGGTCGGTGATGAGCCTTCGAAAATAGACTGTCAGTTGGTAGGGCGTTGATGGAGTGACCTTGAGTATGAAATAGGCCTACCCCGGTGCAGTCTGGTTGTGGTCCCCAGTCGGGTCGGTGACGAGCCTTTGAAAATAGACTGCCAGTTGGTAGGGCATTGGTGGTAGTGACCTGAACTTGCCTATCGTATGTGATTAACCAGGATTGACGACCCTAGATGGATCATTGTTTGGGTTAATGATATAAAAGGCAGTACCTTAACTTTCCAATCCTGCTGTATTAAAAGGATTAATAAGAACTTGGTAAGCACACTCATGCACCGCATTGCATGTGCCGTTTGGCGTTGGGTAGAGCACTGAGGAAGTGACTGACATGCGCGACCGTGAGATGAAGATCGCAGAGGGAGTGCAGGCAAGGGCATGCATCATTTATACATACCATTTTTTGCATTAATCAGAGTACTTAGGGATGTGTGATTGTATTGCTTTATCATTACTGTTTGGCTGAATTGATAACATGTTAACCTTTGCTTTATAGTTCCACTGAGTTGATCACTCACTCCCACGTTACGGGACGGTGTTTTAAACACCAACCAGACCCTGTTTTAATTTCAGATGATGGCGATGCTTGCGAAGCGGAGCCTGACTTTTATGATGATGAGGGTTTCTCCTATATGCAGCTATCAGGCGGGTCTATGTAGACCATATTCTGATCGACGGGGTTACAGGGATGTTGATTAGACGCCATTACACTTGTTATTTTACACGTTTGGAGCACCCATGTATATTCTTTTTGTTCATTTTTGGAGTATACATGTATATATTTAACCTGGAAACATGTTCACACGCTGGAGACTCACAACAGTTTATATATTTTAAATATCTAACACAGTCTTCCGCTTGCTTATTTAACTGTCTCTGGAGTATGATATGCTGTTTTGGTATAATCTCACTCATGTTTACTGCACTAATATGGACAACATTCAATCATCATCATCTATGTTGCATAAGTGATGCGTTGGAACTCGGGAGTGGAGCTTATGCTCGACCCCCGATTTTCAGGGCATTACATAATCTTTTCCTCTTATCCTTTGTTGCCTCATGTGCATGGTTTTGTTGCCATTTCTGAGTAACTTTTAGCTTAAAATCTGATACACAACATGCTTATTTCTGCAATTAGATTTTTCTTTGATTCTAGTTGCATCACTGTGGCACCAGAGCTAGTTGCACATGGGATTCCATTAGCTTATTTCCTCCTTTTTTTCTTCTTTTCTATGCAATTGAACCCTAATCCATCCCCCAATTTGTCAAATTTGCACCAAACTTAAATTACAAATATTCCAAAGCGTATCCTTAACGGTGGGCACTGTTACGCCCACCATTACTGCTATGGAACACCTTGGTCCTACCGCCCTAGCCTCTCCCCATCTCTACCTATGATAACTACGGCAAGCTACATCATTCTTGTTAGAAGTGTATTTATGATTATGCTTAAAGAATGTGCATAACATTCTGGCACATTCTTGAAAATGTTATGCACATTTTCAAGAAAGAGGAACCAAAATGAAAGGTAACCACTGATAGGAACCAAATGAAAAATTCAATAACAGGTGGATCAAGTGAAGCAAAAGAGGAAACAAATGAAAGGTAACCACTGATGCTGATCAACATCATCTTTTGAAAATGTTCGAAGTTGATGGTGTTTCTATGAAAAAAGAGTTTTCTGGTTGGCACACCGAACAAGCAGAAAATGAAAATATGGCCATGAAAAACAAAGAATATAATTGGAAAGGAAACATTCCATAGGAGATGCACACAAGGTGAAGATATCAGACGATATTGAATTTTTCAGTCTCTACAGTTTCATGATGACATCTTATGATAGGAAGACAACGACATGAAAGAGGACAAGATGAGTGCAGCAAGCTCAATGAAGGGATCAACTATGTGTTGTGTCGATGGGAAGATACGGAGCAAGATTGCTTACCGATTTGATATATTGTGATGTGGAGAGGCAAGCCACAATAATTGGCAGCACCGAAGAAACAGAAAAGCAGCAAGTGACGATGCAGACTGAAGGTTTACAATAGCTTGAACTTGAGATTGAGTTCCACCCAACTAGGAGCTGATGCACGCGAAGTGGACCACAATCCACTCATATGAGGGCCCAAACCCAATGTAACATCCCGGATTTTTCCGAACTTGGCAATGGATGCCCTTGGACGTAGAACGGCCCTAGGACCTTATTCTGTTGTAATTAGGGCGTGATTTAGTTAAGTATTAACAGCTTGGATCACTTTATATATAAATTACAAAGGCCCAAGTACCACCTCAGGCAGAAAATCAAATAGGACCAAATCCTTTAGAAATTAGACAAGGATTAACTAGTGGTAAACTAGATTACATACGAAATCCGCACTAATCACTTTAAATGCAATCTGCAAGACCCAAAACTTGTAGAATCATTGATGCTACATTATCCAAAAATCTAGGATCAATCTCATTACCCGGCTGCTCTCGGGAGCATCACGAAACTCCATATCGGATCTGGACCGCACATCGAAAGTCCGATTAACACGAAGTTAAGCGTTTAGGACCACCTTGCTGGGCTTGACAACCATCTCGGAAATCAAATCCAGATAGCGTTCCGGGGCTACTCGCTTGAGCCCGGAGTGAGGAGTGTGAGAAAATGTGGTTTTCTTTAGAAATTAAATCTCATTTAAGTAATCTGAGACTTGTCACTTGCGGGCCTGATATAAGCAATCAGACCGTCAGAATCTGACCCAAATACACCCTCGGATCAGGAGAAATTTCATACACATGGCAGTGTACTTGTAACCCTGATCGAGTTGTGGTGACCGTTGAACTGAAACTGGTCCGCCACGTGTGATCTGGGAATCTGACTGGAATGAAAACTTAACTCGACCTAGATCCAAGGTCAGTGAGCTTAAGTCCGACCTTTGGCTCAAGGGGGGGCTCCAGAAGTGCTCCGTTGAGACGAAACGAACCTACTTCGGCTATAACCTAAGTATACCTTGGCCCTGGGTCTAATTTGGTGAGTTTTTAGCCTATATAAAGACCTTAAACCCTCACTCTCTCATTCCATACGAATTTGAGAAAACCTAGGAGAGAGGAGAGAAAAGAAAGAGAAAGTGTGAGGGATTGCTGGAGTTTCTTCATGGGATTCAAATCCACGTATCTACGTGCCTAACCATCGCTACCAGATCGTTATTCCAGCAATTCTGACTTCGTTCTTAGGTAAGAAAACCTAACCCTAATCTGTTCTAGGGTTTCAATTGTTGCAAGTAGCGGAATAGCTAACTTAACTCGTGCTACAGGTTGTCATATCAACGTTCCCGAAGGCTTAGAGTTTCTAGTGAATCCATTACGTTTCTACGGCATAAGGTGCGGACTTTAAACGTATAGGTTATGGTTTTCAAGGCTTTCAATGTCAATTAATGATATATTACTGACGTAGATGCTATTGCACATGTACAAAGTGTTGTCCGTTTCGTTTTTCGGTTATACGTTAACTATGTTGAATATATTGTATTTCTCGTATTTGTAGAAAATACCCTATACGTATGAAATACGGATTTGTGCCTAACATGATTATCTGTCGTGACTATATGCTTGTACGTATGCGACAACTCCCTAGCGAAAGGACTTGCCCTAAATCACGCCACGGCCAATATACGCTATATATGTTAAAATGTGTAGCCCAAGTGTTTGTGAAAATGTTCAAATGAATATGGAACTTAGATTCATGCTTGCCATGATTATCCGCCATGGGTGCACGCGTGTTATACATGGGGCAGCTCCCTAGTGAAAGGATTTGGCCTAATACCTATGTGATCAACATACGTCATGTATGTTGATGTATGTAGTCTAAAGTGTTTGTTGGAATGTCTGAATGAGTAGTAGTTAGTAAATTGTAATGTATAAGGGTGTTGAGATATGATTCTTAACTCCTTTAACTATGTGTATGTTTTCCTCCATGTACCGCCTATTATAATGTCTGTTTCTCTATGTAATGCATATGTTTAAATCCATGTTTAAGTTGTATTCCATAAAATCCGTTATGGGTGATGGGGGAGTGGTGTAACGATTCCGTGCAACAGCCCTGGCAGCCCTAAGCGGACAATATCAAACTTTAATTGTGTGATTTGAAATCTTGATCCATTATTGCTTTAACTATCTATACTTGAATGTGATTGGGGCTATTGTATAGTCCAGGCAATCGGTAACAGGCCTTGAGTTCGTGGCTGAGATTCATTCGCCACGAAGGACGTGTTTGACGAACCCGAGCCGTACATCGGTTGTCGGCAGTGGTTAGGCCACACGGAGTGCTTACGCACTTCATGTCGATCCACTTGATGTGCGCTCGTGCTAGTCGAGCTCGTCAAGTAACCCGATTGGCCATTGTATGCTCACCATGTTTGGACGCTACTGCTTGAACCTAAGGTACCGAACTCACCAGTGGAATCCCGTTAACCTTGGTACCTCGATCCATTAAGACTCATGAGCCGGACATGGTAGTATGGGACACTGTGGTCGAGCTGTCGGCCTACACTGGGGCGATGTGCCTCCCCGTAGTGACCAGTGAGCAACCCAGACTCGTGAGCCGAATACGGTGGTATGGGACACTGTATTCGAGCTGTCGGCCTACACTATTTTGATGGGTGATGGGGGAGGTGCACGAGTGCGTGTAACAGCCCTGGCAGCCCTAACCGTGCCCGGTGTAGTGATCTCGAGCATACTCTGAATTTGCAGTGAGGCGACGAGTCTTCCCGTAGTAACAGAGTATAAACTAGGCCTGTATTGATAAGGTAATGGGGGAGCGGTGCAACGAGTGCGTGTAACAGCCCTGGCAGCCCTTTACAGCGACCTAGAACTGCATCATCGTATGAGATTACCTAGGACTGACGACCCTAGAATAGATCATTGTTGGGAATGATATAAGGGAAATACCTTAGTTTCCCAATACTGCTGTATGAAAAAGACTAATAACAACTCGGTAATCACGCTCATAACATAGCACTGCATGTGCCTGGCGTTGTGGAGCACTGAGGGATGAACGCATGCCGTGGACGTAAGATGGTGTCGCATGAGGTAGGTTTGGCAAGGGCATGCATCATGACTGCATTTCATACTTGCATTAACAAGAGTATTTAGGATTGTTTGATTGTACTGCTTTATCATTACTGCTTGACTGAATTGATAACATGTTAACCTTTGTTTTATTGTTCCACTGAGTTGATCACTCACTCCCACGTTACGGGACGGTGTTGTACACACCAACCAGACTTTGTTTGAGTTTCAGATGATAGCGATGCTTGCGAAGCGAAGCCGGACTTTTATGATGATGAGGAGATTTCTCCTTTATGCTGTTTTCAAGCGGATTCATGTGAGTCGTGTCCTGATTGACGGAGATTTCTGGGATGTTGACTAGATGACATTAAACCTTTTGTATATTGTGGAAATTTCTATGTAATTATCTAACCTGGTAACATTATCACACTCTGGAGACTTACCACAGTTTATATATTTTATATATCTATCGCAGTCTTCCGCTTGCTTAAACTAATCGTCTCTGGAGTATGATATGTTGTTTTGGCTTAATCTCATTCATGTTTCATGTACTAATACAGACAACATTCAATCATCAGCATATATGTTGCATAAGTGATGTTTTGGAACTCGGGAGCTGAGCTTTTGCTCGACCCCCGATTTTCAGGGTGTTACACCTAAAATCAGGAGGAAGAATAAAATAATAAACTCGATTTGGTATGGTGGCATCACCCTTGATAGGTCCCATATATGTGTTTAGCTAGATTTAAAGCCAAAAGATGCTTAATGACTAATCCATAGTATAGGAGGTTTAGGTGATGATGTCACCATACAGATGTACCCCACATAGGCATCGAGTATGGTAAAAAGGCTAAAAAGGGCTTCTAGAGAGTTGGGAGGTAGTAGAGGGAGTCCAAATACAGACTGCAAGGGTGTCTTCAAATACAGTGTTTCTATTAAGGTTTCTATTTGTAACTTGTTGGGTTTTTTAAGGTAATTAAAGTGCCATTTGAAGGACTCTTTAGACCAAATCTTGAGCATAAATGCATGTTGACAACTTGGAACCTAAAGATATCAACAGGACTGAAAACATGCTTTGGCATAATATTCCCATGAACACCACTTCATCTATTGTTGGCTGGACAAGTAACACCATGACTCTTCCAAGTTTTGTCCACATCTTTTATGATCCTTCGAGATAAAAGGCAAAAAAGAACCCCAGTGACTCAAGGACAAACCATACCCAGATTTTGAGGGGGTTTTGCTTGAGAAAATAACACCAATCTTAGAGCTCCTTCAAAGGTGGCAGCATTTGCTTGCTTAGTGGGCAAAAGTAAGGTTCTCACTGTGGATAACTTGTGCAAGACGAATATGACTATGCCTAAGGAGTGTTTATTATGCCTTCAAGATGAGGAATCGGTTAACCGTCTTTTCATTCATTGCCCATTTTCATCAAAGGTGAGGGATGGTTTCATCCTTCTATTTGGATTAGCATGGGTTGTTCCAAGTTCAATTGACCAGTTCTTCTTAGCATAGCATAGAAGGGGAACTGATGCAAGACAATTAACCACTTGCTCTAAAAGCTCGAACTGATAGAGCATGGCTAATCTATCCCTTTAACTCATAGCCCAGGCCCCACATCCCTTGGGTTAGGCCCTCGGCCGAACCCCCCTCGTGGGCCCCACTTCACATGGGTTCCACTTCACACGAGCCACCCGCCTCACAGGTGGGGACCACCTCACACGGGCCACCCACCCCGAGTGTGCCCCTGCATCCCAGAGGCTACCCCACTCGAGCGCGGTGTGAAAATGCCCCTACATTAGGAACGGGTAAAGTTGGGAAGCAGATTGGGCATCTATTTCTATTGGCTGGTTTATGGTATATTTGGCTAGAAAGAAACAATTGTTGCTTTAGGAATAGAAGGAGCCCCATTTCGGAAGTCTTCAACGGGGCAAAATTGAATGTCATGGAATGGGCTCAAGCAGCTAATGTTATGCGCTCAGATCAGTTTCGGAAACAATTGTTGCTTTAGGAATAGAAGGAGCCCCATTTCGGAAGTCTTCAATGGGGCAAAATTGAATGTCATGGAATGGGCTCAAGCAGCTAATGTTATGCGCTCAGATCAGTTTCACAGAAGTTGGTATAATTGTAGTGGGTTTTTATTGTATTTTTATTTCTTTTATGTAATTCTTTGGCTTCGGCCTTTTTTAATAAAGTGATTTCCGTTTCAAAAAGAAAAAGAAAATAACACCAATCTTACATTTTTCCCCAAACCTTTATTTTAACCACATCACGTGCCTCAAGCAGGGTTTCGATTGACATATTATTTAGCTGTTAACTAACATGAAACAGAATTCAACTAACCATTACAGGGTAACTTCAAGAAAGTATCTTACTGCGAAGAATATAAATGTAAAGAGAAAGGGGATATATGATTTTGTATCACTTACAGCGGGATCATAAATGTCTATCTCTTGATGAGCACAGTTCAAATCACCAGTCAAAATGACAGGTTTTGACTTTTCTAAATCCTGCATCATTCACGCAAAACAGTCATTAACGCTCATTACCGATCCTAGAATTCAATGCATTCATTGATTAACTGGCACCCTGTGCCAAAATCATCCTATATGAAGTCCGCATGAGTTTGAACAGTACTTCATTTTACAGAGCGATTAGTTAGTTTTTCTTTTTAGTAGAAACAACAAAGTTTTATTCAAAATTTCAAATAGAAGAAGCAAGTCTAGGAAGAAGGAGAGGGTTCCGGTACACAAAATAGATCCAAGGGGAAAACCCTGAGGCCCATTCCTAGACCAAATCATTCACCTGCCCACATGGGTAACTAAATGTTTAACTTGGAGATGATGCAAAGGATTTCACCAAAGATAGTACATGTTCTTTCCTTGACAAGACCAACTAAGTCTAACAAATTTCAATAAAAGCATTCAACAATAACCAGCTTGAAGTAATTCTTTCAGAATATTTGCAAACCTTTGTGAAGATATGCAGATAGAAAACTTAATAATGTAAAAACGGTGTCAGAAGATTGTTGTCAATGAGTTATCTACGAATTTTGGAAGCCACGATAAAATCGCCCAAAAGAAAAGCAAATTTATAAAGCCTAACGCTGCCTCTATCATAAGACAATCCGCTGCCTCTGTCCTCATGAATAGACTGTGATGAAATGGCATGTAGTGAGTGTGATTGCCAATCTCTACTACATATCTTAAAAGAGAACTAAGAGACAGCCTATCCACCCAAAGTAAAAAAGAAAAGGTAAGAAAGCACGCACTTTCATGTAATTGCTAAGAGACGGGTCCCATTCTTTAACCCTGTAAGACTAGCATCAACACAAATCCCATCAGTGTCGTATAGTTTTCTTGCTAAAAAAGAATTTGCTGCCATAAATATAGATGAGTCTTGGAGAGAGAACAAGAAACCAGGTGAAATGAAGCATGAAGCACTAATGTGCAATACCAGTCTTCTCAACCCATCACCAGAGTTAGGAACATATCCACTTATTAAGTAAAATGCATCAAACTCCACTGTCACAAGCCGTCCTTCACTGTCATGATCCTGGATACCCAGCCCATACTTGACGGAGAGTGGCTTAATCTGTCAGCAGGAACAGATGCGTTACTTTTTTATCAGCAAATAAAGTACCAAATAACCACCATTTAAAACCCAATAGTTAAATCAAAACAGTAAGCTGCATGATCAAACTCACCGTAGCCATCATTCAGAAACGGCATATATCAAATCAAAGTTAGGGATTCACACAAAGAGGACGGGAACTAGAGCGGATTTGGGTGTGGGACTGAGAAGTGTTTGTTCCAAATGTTAAATAGTGTAAAAGCTTAGGGATGGGAGCAGGACCACTAGTTTGAAGCAGGAGTGGCACCTTACTAGCAGGTTCCTGTGATTAAAGTACAGAAGTGATGCATGATGAATGCCATGAATCAAGAAGCATTTAGGGCCTGTTTGATTTTCCATGATGCATGTAAATTCTTGGTAAATAAGTAATTATTACTTTTTCACTTGTTTGTAAATGGGTGAGTAATTCCACCTCAAAAACTAGTCCAAAAATGTTGACTTAAATCTGTGGGCTCCATCATAATGTATCAGATCCAATGCTCAATTGGCCCACATGAAAGGAAACAATGGCCTAAATTTGTCCACCGTTGAAAGTTGGTTCTTTCACTGGGCCCACATTGAGGTTTATTTATCATCTAACCCATTCATAGGGTCAAACAACATGGATGAGGGAAAAACACAAATATCAGCTTGATCTAAAACTTCTAAGGGCCCCAAGAAGTTTTTAATGGTAGGCATTCGATTCCCACAATTTCGTGTGGTGTGATCCACTTGAGCTTTGGATTTACCTCATTTTTGGGCTCATGCCCTAAATTCAGCTAGCATAATGAATGGGCAGTGTGGATAAGCCACACACATTACGGCGGGCCCCACATTTATTTTGCAAAATTTTCAATTTAAGTGTTTAAAAAGCAACCCATCAAGTCAGCATTGGGAAAGATGCCGTAATTACCTTGGTAAACAATGATTACTCATTTACAAGGTAATTACAGTTGAGCCAGAAAATCAAACAGGCCCTTAAATCATTGTTGGGACTCAAATATAACTACCATGTAGTAAGACTTCAATCAGTGGGTATTCACACATTATCTCGCAAGCACAACTTCAATTTTATGGTGCACACATGTCCAACCAGTTAAAAGACATTTGGCACAAATCTAGAGCAAGGTATTCAAAATCGGTTACGTAACGGTAAAGGTCATAACCATTACGTGTTATGGGGTTGAAATGGCCGTTACAGAAAAAAACAGGCCGTAAAGGCCCTGTAACAGCCCCGTATCACCCCTTAATGGTCCTGTAACAGTTTTGTCATAAAATAAAAAAAGGCCATAACAGCTGTTATGGCCCGTATCATAACGATAACAGTGGTGGCCGTTACGGCCACCATTACCATTTTGGAACACCTTGATCTAGAGCAAGCATTACAAAATGCAAATTCTCAAAAGTTCCTTTTAAAATGCATGCTAAGATTCATCGCCAATTACTGAATTGTGGGAGATACAAGTGCAGGTGGAAACAATCTTTGATTATTCTTATGCAAAAGATACATTACACAATATACTGTGTGAATTTTGATCACCAACTCTGAGTATGATATTCATCAAGATTCGTCCCCAATTATTGATTTGTGGGAGATTCATGTGCAAAGCGGAAACAATCTTTGATTATTCGAATACAAAAGATACATTATGCAATCATGTATGAATTTTCATCACCAAGTCTGTAGAGTGTGATATTCACAAAGCGACTAACAAATTGAAATGACCAGAGCCCAATCCATACGTAAACTTTCCTAGGATAGTGGTGTAATCCCCATTCATGAATATCTCAGATATTGAGATGAGAAATGTCTGATAGGTTAATAAAAAAGAAGGATGAAAATAATAACAATAATCTTTTGCCTTTGGCAACGAGAACAGATAATAAAACAGATGATTACAGAAGTCCCAAATGCACACTGAAAAGAACACAATGGCACCATCAGAGCCCCCTTTGTCTTTGTGGAAGACAGAGAGAGGTGGACAATACAATGATCCAAATTGAAGAAAAATGGTTAGCACATGATTTCCTGTTAGGAGTCTGAAATCACCATACCCGTGAAATAATTGCAGTACCAGAATACCCAAGCTTGGAAACACTACATGTCCAGAAGCTATTATCATAGCCATCTATAAGACGCTGCTTGATGTCCTCCACATCCTTCTCCTGCTCCCAGAACAAAGCCATCCAATCAGCAACAAAAACTATTGATGCCAGAGTAATGGAGGGTAATATGGTTCAAATGCTCACCGCCAGTTAGACATGACTGAAAAATAAAATAATCTTCGTGCTGTTTGGGTGATCTAAAGATATGTTTCCCATACATCTCCAAATGTATATCTACTATATATGGTGAGGAACAAGAATAAACACAACAAATAAACCAGAAAAAAAAAATGTTGAAATGAATGCAATAATCTTCAATTGTAGTAACAGTTATATACAATAGGAAAAACATTCAAAATCAGAACAATGTGATCTTATATGAATGGTGAAAGAGCACATGCTGGGATATGATGAACCAAGCAAAATGCCAAATCTTCCTATGATTGGTTTTGGAAGGAAGGGTGATTTTCAAAGCTTTAATCTCTTAGCTGCCGATTGGTAAACTGAAAAATAAGGTCTGAAAATTAATTTAGGTGCTGAAAGTTGTGCTGAATTTTAGTACTTGAAAGTACTGAAAAATCTGTTTGGTAATTTATCTGAAAGAAGTTCTTATATCTGAAAATAAGCACTTTTTTAGCAGAACTTGTTTGGTAAACACAAACTCAAAAGTCTGAAAATTAGAAAATTGTCATATTTGCCCCTATTGTCCCAATTCTCTCTTTTGTAGAGTATGGGACAAAAGTTGTTATTCTCATGCCTTCAAATTTGGCACACCTTTGCCCAATCCAATAAAATTTTAATACTTACCCAACCAAATAAAGCCAAGTAGATGAATTATCTAGATCTCTTATGTTTGCCATGTGTAGTAATATGAATTAATTGTGTAAGGAAGCAAGTAGATGATGCCCGCCCCAAAGATATGCACTGAATATTTAGATTTTCAGTTTCTACATGTGTGGCTGGTAATAAATATGACATCCCTTTTGTACTCGATTGTGTGTGGATTGCCTACCCGGAACATGGCACATGGATCGGTATCAATTGACACGCAGAGTTCCGTGCACCCCACCACCATGATGTATGTGTTATATCTACACCGTCCATCCATTTTGTTAAGTCATTTTAGGGCATGAACCCAAAAATGAGGTAGATCCAAATCTCAGGTGAACCACACCAGAGGAAACAGTGGTGATTGACTCCCACAATTAAAAACTCCTTAGTGTCCTCTGTAATTTTTATTTGGCATCCAACATATTTGATTAAATCACACAGACCTGAAGGAAAATACAAATATCTGCTTAATACAAAACTTTTGTGGCCCTCAACAAGTTTTAATAATGGGTGTTCAATCACCACAGTTTCCTACGGTGTGGTCCACCTGAGATTTTGATATGGTTCTTTTTTTTTTACCACGCCCTAGAGTGATCTAGAAAAATTGATGGACGGCATGGATATACAACATATACAAGGAGATGGGGCCACGGTCAGGGCAACACCCACTAACGTGTTACACGGTAACCGCCCCCTCCCTTTTACTCGACTCGTGTTGTAGAACAGCACCTAGGTCGGTACCGTTTTGACATGGCAAAGTTCTGTGGGCCTCATCATGATGTGTGTGTTATAACCACATCGTCCATCCATTTTTTCAGATCATTTTACAGCATGACCCAAAAAATGAGGCAAATCCAAATCTTAAGTGAAACACACCACCAAAAAAAAAAAAGTGGGGATCAAATCCTACCGTTGAAAGCTATTTGGGGCCCACAGAAATTTTGGATCAATCCGATATTTGTGTTTTCCCTTCATCCAGGTTCGTGTGATCTTATGAACAGGTTGGATGGAAAAGAAAACATCACAGTGAACCCTTGGAAGGTTTCAACGGTGGGCATCATTGTCCCCATTGCTTTCTAGTGTGGTCTGCTTAAGCTTTTGATATACCTCATTTTTTGACTCATGCCCTAAAATGATCTTGCAAAATGGATGGACGATGTGGATATAACACATATATCATGGTGGGGCCCACGAAACCTTCACACGTCAATAAGCGATATGTTTTCAAAGACCGCAAAGATGATAATGTCTTTTCAAAATGTTTATAGGGATAATTTCGTCAACAGTTATTGAAAATTTTAAAAGCAAATCATTGAACGCATTCAACTATAAGTAATAAGTCAAGGGCGTGTGACTGGAAAAAAAAATCACTAATTTTAAGTGATTTTTACATTAAGTTCTTAATGTCTTACCTTTACCAAACGGTCAAAATTTACAAAATCACTGAAAATGATAATTTCCAGTGATAAGTTCTGAAATTAAGTTTTACCAAATGGCACCTTAATCTGATAAGGATCAACCCAATATGTAGATCTCAAATTTCCAGAACAAAACTAAAAAGGAATGGTTCGGATTTTATGATCATAGTCGCATAGAATGAAATTATTGATACCACACTTCCTTGCATCAAGGAATCTCTCTACGATCTATCCTCAATGAAGCACAATCTCATTATAAGACTGACCCTGAGATCTAGATCTAGGGGTTTAGATCAACCCTTAGAGTGGATCACACTAAGGGTCGGTAACCTACCTCCCTCTTCCTTGAAAAAAAAAATGCAGAGGGAAAAGGGGAAGAGGCCAGACATCTCTCTCTTTTTTAGTGGCTAACAGCTTTCATTCTCTGGAGAATAGGATCTTATATAGAGAAGGTTAGGGTTTTGGTGGGACAGTCTACCACCCCGTGCAGTTCGGTATGCCCTATATCATTTAAAGTACAGACAACATATCTATTCATGCACCTAAACATACTGTATCACTCCATCATTGTGGCAACTGGCAACTCATTCTCGTTCTAATCCCATAGTGGGTCACTAATAGATCATGACCATTAGTTTTCCAACAAGATGTTAAAACAAAATCAAGGTTAAAATTGAAGATCCAACGATTAAAAACCTTTTGAAAACTATTTCAAAACATCCAGAAGTGCGAGCCCACGAAGATGAGCTTGATGGAACCCAGATCCATGCCTAACTAGCATCCACAAAGACAGTGGATCCTGTATTAGATCACAAAAGGTTTCCTAACATCAATGCGTGTACCCCCGACCACTTCCCTATGTTAACCACATTATGTCTCGTCGCTAGATGTGTCAAAGCAATCATAGCAAGACTAAAATCGCTCTCTATGTCCTCAAGCCAAAAGATAAGCCCAAGCTAGTGCACTGTCAAGTCAATACAATCCACACATGATCGCCATCTTGGTTAGGAGACGATGTGATCCTCTAATGCAAAAATCCAAATGGGGCCTAACATAAGAACCCATATGTGAGTGAACATCCACTCTCGTGTGGCAAAGGGCCCAGATGACCCGATGGTAGAGATAAAGCTATCCCAATTCATCATTGGTTCAATCAACACATAGGATACCCACTAACTAGATCCAAATGGTCTAATGTCCTCGAGCAAATATAGAATTTAGGATACTCGAGAATTGCATATCACAACTCCCCCATGACCAATACGGAAATACCTAGCCAATGTGTCAGCTACCCTACCATGAAGCTAACTGGGAGTTAACTCATAAGGAGTCAACTACAATCCACAAATAAAAAATAAAGAAAATAAAATAAAAATCTTTCCATGTGCAATTGCATCATCAAAAGATGGAAGAATATAAACATGAAGATGACTAATGACCAAATTCCATTAATCACAAGAGGTCACTCATAACCTAGTTGCAACCAACAAAAGAATTCAATTGGATTTCACTGCACATATGGCCAACAGCATACACTTTCCCACCTAAAGAATGAATATATATATATATATATATATATATATATATATATATATATATATATATATATATATATATATATATGCCAAACATGAGCCAAAGGCACAATTTGACTTGCCCTCCCATCATTTTTGAGCAACTAGTAAAAGGATTTGACTGGGAACACTGGGAACAAGCCTAATGTTTCAACTTTCATCTTCCAGCTCCATCTATCTACAATTATCGGATATAGACCAATAGTCGGAATCCTGACTTGGAGTTTTATGAAATCACCTATCTCCTCATCATTAAGGTTCCTTCAGAAGAAAGGAAACCAAATAGTCATATCCAGTGTTGTCATGTGCGATCGCACATTCGCATATGCACACACATGTGCAGAAATTGCATATGCGACAGTGGCATATGCGATTACTGCACATATGCGATCGCATATGCCACATGTGCAATAATATGCAATCGCACACAGCATATGCAATCGCATATTTGCCAACGGTCAGAAATCTGACCATTGGAAATTTTATAAAAAATAAAAAATTTTAAAAAAAAAATCTTGATTTTTTCTCTATAAAAAGGGATTCTAAACACTCCTACATGCACTCAAAGTTCAAACTCTCTCTCTCTCTCTCTCTCTCTCTCTCTCTCTCTCTCTCTCTCTCTCTCTCTCTCTCTCTCTCTCTCTCTCTCTATTTTGCTCTCTTACACTCTTTCTTACATAATTCGAAGCCCCAAGCTCCACTTCATCCATATTTCTTTCAAGTTTGAAGTTTCAATCAAGGGACAACTACAACTACAAGGATTCAAGAATCAAGATTCAAGAGACAAGACAACCAAGCCCCATCCATTGAACTCTCTTTCTCGTTTCTAATTTTTCCAAGTTATAAAGATCATAAATTCATAATCATATTCACACAACACACCCACCACTCTCTCTTTCTAGTTTCTATCTCTCTTTCTATCTCATTCTCTCTTAAAGTTTCATAATCATATCCAAGTTCTAACTTCTATCTTCTAACATTTTTTTTTAGTTTCTTACTTTGTCACTTACAAGTTACAAGTTACGAGTTAGTGTTACAACAACACAACTTACAAGTCTACAATATTGTAGAATCAAGAGTCAAGACTCAAGGGTCAAGGCAAAAGTGAGACAAGAAGTGAAGAATTTATTTTTTTGTAAATTTGTAATTGTAATTGTATTTGTGTGTAAATCTCTCTCTCCCCTCTCTTTTACTATAAGTGTAACTCTCTCTCTCTCTTTCTCCTTTTCTTTTCCCTCTTCTCCCTTTCTACTACTAGTGTAAGTGTAAGTGTAAGTGTAAGTGTGTAACTCTCTCTCTCTCTCTCTCTCTCTCTCTCTCTCTCTCTCTCTCTCTCTCTCTCTCTCTCTCTCTCTCTCTCCCAAGTCCCATCTCTTTAGTCTCTTTAGTCTCTTTACTCTTTAGTCTCTTACTTTACTTTAGTTTTTAGTTTACTTTTTAGTACTACTACTAGCAATCAATACACACACCACCAACATAATATCTTCTTCCCAATCTTCCTCTTTGAAACCCAAGTCGAATGACCCGAGTTGGAAGTATGGGCACTATCGTAGAGTTTCGAATAAGACTCACATAGTATGTGAGTTATGTGGGTATTTGGGTTCCGGTGGCATTGCAAGGCATAAGCAACACCTTGCACATTTACCAAAGTCAAATGCAAAGGCATGGGACAAAATTACTCCAGAAATCCGAAAGAAGATCATGGAGTATATGGAAAAACAGTCAAGAAAGAGATGCGATAGTGCCCTACGTCAGGAGGAATATTTGGAACAAGACGCATATGAAGATATAAACGTAGTTAATATCGATGAAGCTAGTCCCACTCTCCCTACTTCAATGGGCCAGTCTAGACCACAAGTACAACCAACAATCTCAAAAAGATCTCGAGAGCATGGGCCCATGGATAGATGGTGTAGACCACACCCCGAGGATGTGATCGACCAAAGGGATCGAGGCAAAGGGCCGGCTCGAATAATTTTAGAGAACCGGTATAAACAAAAAGATAGGAAAGCCACTATTCAATATATTGCTACGTGGTTTTACCAAACCGGCATTGCTTTCAACGTCGTTAAATCAAGAAACTTCAAAGTAATGGTTGAGGCTATAGGTCAATTTGGACCTGGGCTTAAACTTCCTCCGTATCATGAAATGAGGGAAACACACCTAAAAACCGAAGTTGAATATACACGATCCTTTATAAATGAATATAAGGAATCGTGGAAAACATATGGGTGTTCACGAATGGCCAATGGATGGACCGATAGATCCGATCGGTCTTTCATTAACTTTTTGTTAAATTGTCCAGCTGAGATAACGTTCTTGAAGTCCGTAGATGCATCAGGTCATTCACACGTAGGACAATACTTGTTTAGCTTACTAGATAATGTAGTTGAGGAAATAGGTGAGAAATATGTTATACAAGTAATTACAGACAACGCGGTTTCGTATGTAATGGACAGTCTTCTTATGGAGAAGAGGCGTCGTTTATTTTAAACCCCCTATGCGACCCATTGTGTTGATCTTATGTTAGAAGATATAGGTAAGTTATTTATAAATGTAATTGCAAGAGTTAGAAGAATTAAGATCTTTATGTGCAAACACACCCTTCTTCTTAGTCGAATGAGAAAACACATTGGGGGTAACTTGCTACGTCCAGCAGTCACCCGTTTCGCTACAGCCTTTTTAACACTACAAATATTACATGCAAAAAAATCAGAACTTAGAAGCTTTGTAGTGTCGGCCGATTTTACAAGTGGGCCTTAGTCAAAGAAGGCTGAAGGAAAACATGTTCAACAAACAATCTTTTCGCAAAGTTTTTGGACACTAAATAGTAAAGGCGCTAAAAGCATCCAAGCCCTTAGTCACTATGTTGCGATTGGTTGGCGGGGATGAGAAGCTTGCAATGGGCTATATATATAATGTGATGAAGAGGGCGAAAAATAAGATCATGGATCATTTTAACTATAAAGACCGTGATTACAAGCCAATTATAGATATTATAGATAGAAGATGGGGCGGTCAAATGTCATCTCCATTGTATTCGGCTGCTTACATCATTAACCCAGCCTATTTATTCACTTCTGCTAATCCAGCAGAAATACTTACTATGCATATGGTTGGATTTATTAATGTTTTAGAAAGAATGATTCCAGATAGAGAAGAACAGGACAAGATCTCAACTTTACTGGACTTCTATACAAAGAGTAAAGGGATATTCTCAAGGGATATCGTCATCAAGCATCGAAAAATGAAATTACCCAGTAAGTACCAGTCTTAGTGTCTTACAAATAGTTTTTTTACAAATTACAATGTAATCTACAAAGTGTCTCTAACCTACTTAAACTGTTTTTCTCAACTGATTGGTAGGTTGCCTATGGAGTGGACCCGAACAAGAAGGATCTAGCTCTAAAGAAGTTGTCTATGAGGATTCTTGGACTCATGTGTTCTACCAGTGATTGCGACCGCAATTGGAGCACGTTCGAAGCGGTAAGTTTAGTAATTGTAAACTTCAATTTTTTAGTGTAAGGCCTAAGCTAAATTAATTACCTAAATAGCTAATGTCAAATACGCTTTCTTTCATGCAGATTCATACCAAGAAAAGGAATCGCCTTGAGCCAAAAAAGCTCAACGACTTGGTTTTCGTGTAATACAATCAAAAATTGCGAGAACGATTCCAAACTAGGAAAGAAAAGCCTGATTTCTTTGACCTTATCTGGTTAGATGAGTTGGATGCAGATAACAAGTGGCTTGTAGAGACGGAGGACCCGGTATTTGCTGGAGAGGACCTGACATGGGCCAAGTTAAAGATGCCGCATACAGATCGACACCTAGAAAAGGTACCACTCGAAGGCATAGGATGGGGGGGAGCCGAGGGGCAAGTAGTAGCCGTTAACCCGTTGAAGAGATTGAGGAGATGGAAAAAGGAGATGA
>JAJHSJ010000014.1:35093854-35384612 GCA_021015155.1 Magnolia officinalis
GTTGAGCTCCCGAAGCTTCTGAAATATTCAAATTTTCAGAATTATTTCCAGTAGATGAACTCTCAGCCTTCCTTTTTGGTCGTGTATTTCTAGGATGAATAGGCTCCATCACCGAGGATGAATCTTCTTCCACAGCCACAGAACTTTGACCTGCACTGGCTGGAATGCCCAACCATCAGCACTGCCAGTGTGAAGATATGAAATGTAGACTGCTTTTCCGCATAGGAAAATGCATACCATCTTTCCTGTTAGCTAGGAAATGCTTCAAGGCCGATACAAGATCCTGTTTTATACCTTTGGCAGGGAGTCCCACGCTCCTGAAAGTCATAGAGCGAGATTGAAACATTCCTCCAAAATCAAGAAAAAATATTGGAAACACATGCAAAAATTCAATGCCCAAATATGCATATGGCTCGAGAGTCATAGGCACAATGAGGGTAGTGTCAAAGTCGGGTTACAATTCACAATTTCCAAAAAACATGAACTTGGATACAGATATAGGTATCGCCATCCATATTGTATAATGTTCTATCCATTTAAAATTTCTATTTTATTAGAAAGGTTCCATAAAAGGCTTTAAAAGGGTGTCGTGGACCCTATAATAGCCAAATAGTGTTACCGTGACATGACAGTAACAGGGATTGTGAAATGGAAAAGGAGGAAAACAGCAAAAAAAAAAAAAAAAAAAATTGAAAATGTCTACTCACAGCAACTAACATGCATTTTCTCACAGAAAACACGGCATTTTAATCCATAACATAACACTTTTGTGGTCTAAAACTGGCTTCCTCGCATTACAATTTTTATTCCACCAGTTAACGGCCATTATTTCAAATAATGGAATAATGGCCATTACTTTAAATTTATTATAAAATTTAAAATTTAAAATTAAAAAAAAAAAAAAAAAAAAAAAAAAAAAAAAAAACCATTACATAACAAAATAGCAGCCACTATTAACAGGTATTTCACTAGATAAAATACTCTCCTTCTGAGAGAAAAGCTTGAGGAACAAGGCGAGAGGAGAAATGCTCAAGGGCAAGGATATCGATCGAGGGAAGCTCGTGGGATTTCTGGTTGTGTTTTTCGGCAACAGCACATTTGAAGAAGATCAAATCGAGCGAGGCGAGTAGAATCGGGAGAGGAGGCTCCGTAGTGCATCTGGGGACAATCTTCGAGGAAAGGAAGAAGTGGAGGTTAGGGAAGGGAAAGGAGGTCGCCAATGAATTGAGGGGTGAGGGAGGCGGGACAAGGGGAGGCAAGGCACCTAGGGCGAGGAGGGAGAGGGGTAGAGTGGTGGGGGAGAGGGCTAGGTCGGTGATGGGTGGTAGCGAGCCTTAATGAGAGGTAGGTACACAAGGTAACAAGAAGAAGGTGAGAGAGGGGATTGGGAGAGGTAGAAGTGAAATCGAAGAAGAGTTGAGAAGAAAGGGTAAACAGGGGAGGGAGGGGGGAGGGATCAATTTGAGCTGGCGAATTGAGAAAGAGTTTCAAAGACAAAAGAGGGAGGCTAGATCTCCATTGGAAAGAGGGGGGAGGCTTCTTCTAAAGGAAACAAGGGTGTTGTTGCCAAGCCTCTGTCAAAGTTCCCCACCTTGTTTGTGGAGAACTTCCTAGAGGACCGGACGAGTCTTTAACTTCTCTAGAGTGTTCAGGATCACTGGGGAGGTGAAGGAGGTGATCACCCCTCATGCTACGAAGTCCTTGACCATCCGTGGTTTCACATTCGTATAGATAAACATGGCGGAAGAAGCCTCTCAAGCAGTGGCTTCGTTGCATGGAAAGGGATTTAGAGGGAAGGTCTCTATTCAGAGGGAAAAGTATGAATTGGAAGTGGTCAATGAAGCTACTATCAAGAAGATTGGAAGACAAGGAGGTGGAGAAGGAACTGTGAACTCAACGGAAGCCATGATTGTCGCTAGCAAGGAACAGGTAGCGAAGAGGCGGTTGGAGGGGCTTCATCCAAATCCTTTAGGGATGTAGTTGCACGTAAAGCTCCAGATGGGAAATCCCTAAAAGGCTCAAATGCAGCGATAAGAGAGGAGCAAATGGTGGTAGAGAAGTGGGTATGGAAGGAGGTGACAATATTGGGCCTTGAAGTGAAGGTGAATCCTCAAGTGTTAGAGAATGCTTGGATTGTGTTGCAAGAATCTGTACTAGCTTGGATGAGGAAAAGAGTAAGTCTCCCCCTGTAGGATACATACCTACATTGCCAAGTCGAAAGCCTTTTCTCAATCATTTCAATTACCTTGTCCCATAGATGAACGGGCATCTTTCCAATACACAAAGGAAGACCGAGATAGGTGGATGGAAACAAACCCATCTTGCAACCGAAAACTCTAGCAAAAGTGGCAAGCTCCTCATGACAAACATGAACTCCCCACATCTCACTTTTGTTAACATTAACCATTAGTCCTGACACTGCTTCAAAGCAGACACTAATCTTTGTTATTGCTCGAATCTGGCTAGTTAGGTGTAGTCGTTTATAGACGCACATATACCTGCATCAACAATATGTAAAGGACAATGGGGCCGCCAATTGTGACTGGGGACCCTCCGATGCCTAAGTCAGGTGGGCGGACTAAAAGTAGGAGTGGGACTTGAGTTGGGGTTTTTGGTGCTTACATTTCTCCAATTGCAATGGGTGTACTTATAGGATGTTTAGGTGGCTTTAAGACTTGCGTATCCTGGTAGGATACGTTGGATTTCTGGGAGGGTCCTTATTTAGATGGGGATCTATTTCCGAAAGTATCGTCGAGCCCGCCTAAGTTGGCGTGATCTTCGGATAGAATCGTACCAAATCTTTCATTTCTTAATTCGAATCGGAATTCTCTCCAGGTTTTCCGTCTCTCTGGTCTGGGTAGATCTGGTCGGCTCGGGAGGTGATTCCCATCACTTGAGCTCTGCCCTTAAATAGCTCAGCTCAAGGTCAGCCCAGGGCTCATATCTCTGTCGGTGCCTTATCATCTCAGGGAGTTCATCCTGGTATTCTAATAGGCCCAGCTTTAAGGCATTCCTATTATGATTGGTTACATTTTCCGTACATCAGGCCAGTTCGGTTTTCTCCACAACAATTTGCGCCCCCCCCCCCCCCCCCCCCCCCCAAAAAAAAAAAAAAAACCTTTTGAGCTGTGTAACGCCCTGAAAATCGAGGGTCGAGCAAAGCTCAGCTCCCGAATTCCAACGCATCACTTATGCAACATAGATAATGATGATTATGATGAGTGCATTGAAACGTGAATGGGATTAGACCAAAACAGCATATCATACTCCAGAGACAGTTAAATTACGCAAACAGAAGACTGTGATAGATATATAAAATATATAAATTGTGGTGAGTCTCCAGAGTGTGATAATGTTACCAGGTTAAAGATAGACATGTATACATAAAAAATGAACAAAAGGAATATACATGGGTGTTCCAAAAGTGCAAACTAAAGTAATCTCTGTACTTCCCGTCGATCAGAAGATGGTCTACATAGACCCGCCTGATAGCTGTATAAGGAGAAACCCTCCTCATCATAAAAGTCCGGCTCCGCTTTGCAAGCATCGCCATCATCTGAAACTCAACCAGGGTCTGGTTGGTGTGTACAACATCGTCCCGTAACGTGGGAGTGAGTGATCAACTCAGTGGAACAATAAAGCAAAGGTTAACATGTTATCAATTCAATCAAGCGGTAATGATAAAGCAGTAAATCACACATCCCTAAGTACTCTTATTAATGCAAGTATGGTATGTATGTATGATGCATGCCCTCGCCTACGCTCCCTCAACGACTCCTTACGATCGCGGCATGCCACACTCCCTTAGTGCTTGACCATCAACGCCAAATGCACACGTAATGCGGTGCATGAACGTGATTACCAAGTTCCTTATTAATCATTTTCATACAGCAGGTTTGGGAAACTAAGGTACCTCCCTTATATCACTTCCCAAACAAGGATCCATTCTAGGGTCGTCAGTCCTAGTAAATCTCATACGATATTGCGGTTCTATGTTGCTGCAATGGGCTCGTTGCCAAATCAGTACAGGCCTAGTGTATACTCTGATTACTACGGAAAGGCTCGTCGCCTCTACGCAGGTTTAGAGTATGCTTGAGGTCACTACAAAGGGCTCGTCACCAAATCAGTGTAGGCCGACAGCTCGAATACAGTGTCTCATACCACCGTATTCGGCTCACGAGTCTGGGTTGCTCACTGGTCACTACGGGGAGGCTCGTCGCCCCAGCGTAGGCCGACAGCTCGACCACGGTGTCCCATACCACCATGTCCGACTCATGAGTCTTAGCGGATCGAGGTACCAAGGTTAACGGGGTTTCACTGGTAAGTTTGGTACCTTAGGTTCAAGCAGTAGCGTCCAAACATGGTGAACATACAATGGCCAATCGGGTTATTAGACAAGTTTGACTGGTACGAGCGTACGCTGAAGTAACCGACAAGGTACCACTGTCGACAACCATTGTACGACTCGGACTCATCGAACGTATCTTTTGTGGCGAAATGAGCTCAGCCACAAAATCAAGGCCTGTTACCGATTACCTGGACTAGACAATAACCCCAATCACATTCAATTACAACAAAATATCCAAGAAGATAATTAAAGCAGTTATGAATCAAGATTGCAAATCATATAATCAAAGGTCCAATAATGTCCGCTTTAGGGCTACCAGGGCTGTTGCACGGAATCGTTACACCACTCCCCCATCACCCTTCACGGCCTTGGTCTTGCATTTCATGGAATACAATTTAAACATGGATTTATACATATGCATTACATAGATAAACAAACACTATAATATACGGTACATGGAGGAAATCATACACATAGTTAAAAGTAGTTGAGAATCATATCTCAACACCTTTATACATTGCAATTTACTAACTACTTACTCATTCAAACAATTGTACAAACACTTAGACTACACCTTCCAACATACCTGTAATATGCTAGTTAGAACACATGTCATAGCGAATCCTTTCACAAAGGAGTTGTCACATGAACCACGATCATGCATTCACGACCCATAGTCATGGCAAGCATAAATCATAGTTCCATATTCATTCGAACATTTCTACAAACACTTAGGCTACACATTATAACATACACAACGTATGTTGGGATAACATGTATTAGGCTAATCCGTTCACCCAGAAGTTGATACACATGTATCTAGCATACATAGACAGCAATTAATCATGGCAAGCACAAATCCGTATTTCATACGTATACAGTATTTTCTACAAATACGAGGAATACAGTATATTCAACATAGTTAACGTATATCTGAAAAACGAAACGGACAGCACTTTGTACATGTGCAATAGCATCCACGTCAGTAATATATCATTAACTGACATTGAAAGCCTTGAAAACCATAACATATACGTTTAAAGTCCGCACCTTACGCCATAGACGCGAAACGAAATCAGTTTAGACACTAAGTCTTTGTCAACGGCACCACAACAACCTACAACAGGGAATAGGTTAGCTATTCCACCATCTGTTCTATTTGAATCTCTACAACAGGTTAGGGTTAGGATTTCTTACCCAAATAAGGCGTTGGAAACACCGGAAGAACTACACGGGAGTGGTGTTTCAACAGGTGGATTAGCAGGGAAGAATCCCCACTTCTCTCTCTTTCTTTCTCTCTTTTATTTCTTCTCTCCTAGGGTTTCCCAAATTCGTATGAGATGAGAGAGTAAGGGCTTAAGGCCCTTATATAGGCCCAAAACTGATGGGAATGGCCCCAGGGCCAAGGTATACTTAGGTTATGTCCAAAACCAGTCTGTTTCGACTCAACGGAGCATTTCCGAAGCCCCCCCTTGAGCCAAAGGTCGGACTTAAGCTCACTGACCATGGATCTAGGTCGAGTTAAGTTTTCGTTTCAGTCGGGTTTCCAGATCGCACGTGGGGGACCAGTTTCAGTTCAACGGTCCACGATCACTGATCAGGGCCACAAGTACACTGACCTATGTATGTAATTTCTCCTGATCCGAGGGTATATTTGGGTCAGATTCTGACAGTCTGATTGCTTATATTCGGCCCGCAAGCGACAAGTCTCAGATTGATTTAATTTCTAAAAGAAACCACGTTTTCTCACACATTTCACTCCGGGCTCAAGCGAATTACTTCGAGATACTATCTGGACTGGATTTCCGAGGTGGTTGTCAAGCCCAGCAAGGCGGTCCTAATTATATAATTTCGTGATCATCGGACTTTCGACGTACGGTCCAGATTCGATACGGAGTTTCAATGTGCTCCCGAGAGCAACTGGGTAATGAGATTGATCCTAGATTTTAGGGTATCCTAGCGTCACTGATTCTACAAGTTTTGGGTCTTGCAGATCGTATTTAAAGTGGATCAAGCGGATTTCGTAGCTAATCTAGGTTAGCACTAAGTTAATTTTGTCAAATTCCTAAAGGATTTGATCCTGAGTGGTTTCTGCCTGAGGTGATACTCGGGTTTTTGTACGGATTTTTAAACTATTGTTCTTCATCACCTAAACTTTAGGATTCCTGCCTAATATGAAAGTACTTAAAAATATTTAAAGAACAAGGTGGTGAAAGGTGAAATGGGAAATTTGGAAGGAAATGGGTTACAAAGGGATTTTGGCCTTTGGGATTGAATTTTGAGAAATTAATAAGGTGTTAGGATCGACCCAATGCCTAAGGACGTCTAATCCCAAGTGGCAAAAATCCGGGGAGTTACAGCTCGTCATGCACGAGCTTGGGAAGTAGGAGTCTAAACTGGTTCAGAAGCGCGGGAACTAAATTTCAAACTGTAAGTAGCCCGGCCTTTTTCTTTTTCTTAAAATTTCGAGTCAAACTCAAATTTGTCGTCTAATGATGAGGGCGGGAACAAAAAAGGCCGTGCCTGTTGCGAGATTCGAAAAAAAAAAAAAAAAATTAAATATGATGGCGATTGCAAGGTACGGGAAGACGCCTACTAATTGGCCAACGGCGTTCAACCCCCAGGCAAATCACAAACGGACAGTTATCACCCGAGCCATCATGGTCTTGTCCGAGCTAACCCCGTGAAGGGCATGTCAGTCGAAGCGTCTCCTCGAGCCTACATTGCTTTAGT
Source organism: Magnolia officinalis (assembly GCA_021015155.1). Lineage (NCBI taxonomy): Eukaryota > Viridiplantae > Streptophyta > Magnoliopsida > Magnoliales > Magnoliaceae > Magnolia > Magnolia officinalis. Next base: position 35,100,936 of record JAJHSJ010000014.1, read on the forward strand.
CAGCAATAAGTGCCCTACTACAAGGACTGTATAAGTATTACACAACCCCCCCCCCCCCCCCCCCCCCCCCCCCAAAAAAAAATAATAATAATAATAATTAAAAAAAAAATTAGTGCGTCAGTCCATTTCTACAAAGCCTGAGCTCTGCCGACCTGGTCTTCCTCTCTTGCCTCCAACTTGCAAGTCCTTTCTCCTTCAGCATACCCCAGCCGAAGATCTCTGTGCTAGAGCTTTCTTCCGGTATGCCTGGACCTTCCCTTGCTTCTATTTTCTTCGTCCTTCCTTCAAGTGCCTTCTCCCCTCTTTTTTTTTCTTTTTTTTTTTTTTTGTATTTCTAGAGATAACTCCAAGGCCACATCCATCTCTGGGGCCTTCTGCGGGGAGTCGGTGAGTAATAGTACAGACTCCCATTCTCCCCCGTCTTTGGGTTCTGGGCCTCAAGGGCCTACCCCTACTCCCGAGGAGCCATCAACAGAGATGGAACCTCGAACAGGGGAGGCCTCTTCGCCTCAAGCGGAGCCAACCTCCTCGTCTTCCAAGGATGCGGCCCTTACAACATCTTTGTGTCTAGGTTGAAGATGAGGAACCTACAGGCCCTCCAGTCAGAGTATGCGATCCCAAGCTCGGTTGAGGAGATCAGCAAGAGTTGTCGAGGGATTCTTCCCAATCAAAAAAGAGAACTTTCCTAGCTTGAGACCAGCCATCATGGTCGTGAGAGCGACCTAGTTAAAATAGTTGTCTACCTGAACAGCCTCAGCGTTGAATCGAACGATATAATCCTTCAGGAGTTCGTTCTCCCTTCGTATTATTGTAAGGAGGTGGGTCGAAGGTTTCCTTATCTCTTTACTCCCAATGAATTGGGTAGCGAATGTCCTACTGAGCTGGGCGAACAAGCTAATGAATTTCGGCTTTAAGTGTTTGTACCACTTCCGAGCAGCTCTAGTCAGCATTGGGGAGAACGCCCTGCACATCACAGGTCCAAAGGCATCATGAAGCTCCATCCATGCTCTGAAAGATTCCATATGTTCGACTGGACCCCTAAACCTGAATAGGGCGATATTTGAGGCATCCGGAATATGGATGATAATTGGGCTTGCACGATGTTGTCCATAAATGGTGGTTCTGTCTGTTCAAGAAGGGCGTCGATGGATGCCCGGGCTTTTCCTCGACAAACTAGTTGAATATCACCGAGCTGATCCCAGATTTCTTTAATTTCTACCACCGAGGGGACCTCATTTTCAGCCATGATTACTGGGGCCTTCCCTGAGCTCACCTTCTTTTGTCCAGCGTATGTCGCAGATCGGATTCGACGAGCTCGGTGGTTTCTAGGGTTTGTGTTGGGACTTCGCGGTATGCAGCTCAGGGCGCACAGGTACTAGGCGGGATTGTTCAGTCATTGCTTCTAACTCTTCGTGTTGATCAGCGAGGAGCACGTGTTGCCTTTATAGCCGTCTCATGATGCAGTTGACGATGGTTTGCCTTTATAAACCTAGAATGCCCATAGATCTCTTACCCATGTCTGTTACCCAAAGGTCTTCTGAGTCAGCCGATGCATTTGCACGCCATATTCATGATTTGCATACACATATTAGACAGCGGTTAAATAAGAGCAATGATGATTATAAAGTTTCAGCTGATTCTCATCGTAGAATGCAAGAATTTCAAGAAGGAGACTATGTAATGGTGCGAATAAGGCCAGAGCGATTCCCTCAAGGATCTGCTAAAAAATTACAAGCGCGTAGTGCTGGACCATTCAAGATATTACAAAAGGTTGGGTCCAACGCGTATCGGATTGACCTTCCACCTGAAATGAGCATTAATCCAACTTTTAATGTGGAAGATCTAGTCCGTACCCATACTCCCATTGTTGATACATCGTCCCTTTCATGGCCTTTTTCTGAGTTTGCTACTCAACCCCTTCCACCACTTCCTCCACCCATTACCCATAAAGAAGAAATTGAGGAAATCTTGAATGACAAGATAGTATCCACGAGAGATGGAGGTTTCCAAAGGTATCTTGTCAAGTGGAAGAACAAACCATCGTCTGAATCTACGTGGCTGTCGGGCGACGCATTGCAGGGTATTGATCCAGATCTGCTAGAGCGCTACAAAAGTTTCAACTCGTCGGAGTCGAGTTTTTCTCACCTGAGGGGAATTGATGCGGACACAAGCGCATTCAAGGTGTACCAACGAAGAAAGCGTCAACCACAAGTGCCGTCCTTGTGGATAGGTAGGCGACTATTGAGGAGCTGAAGACCTTTCACATGTGATTGGACATATAGAAGACCCCACTCAGGGAAGACACATGTGAAGGAAGATTGGAGAAAGAAGACCGAGCGCCCGAACTTTCCCGCACTTATGTTATTTGCGCGTTTTTGCTTAGTTAAGGGTCTTTTAGTAATTTTATGTCTTTATTAGGGGTCTTTTAGTAATGTTATGTCTTTACTTGCTTATTCTAGGGGTATTTTAGTACTTTTATGTCTTTATTTGCTTATTTAAGTGGGTTAAAGCCCTAGATACGAATTTCAACTATTGATTAATGAAAAAAGCAAACCCTTTGGTTGCCTCCTTCCTCTCTTCTCTCTAATGATGCTTCTTCTCGTCCCTTGATCTTCCTCTTCTAATTTCTTCTTGTGCCCCTCCAACTTCTTCAAGGTAATTATTTCCTTCTTTCTATTTTTCAGTTTTGGCTATTCCTTCTTCGATCAAAATCTTGAGAACCGATCTAAACCCTAAACCCCCAAATTCTCAAATCCCTAATCCGAGAAACTTCTTGGTTCTTCGGACTAGTGATCTTCATTGATCGATTGGGTGTGACCATGCAAGATCGGGAGGTCTCATCCCTCGCCGGATCCAACTTAAGTAATAATTGAATGCCATACTCCATGGTTGTGATGATGGCCCACTCCATTGCATGTTTCCTTTATGATTTTCTCAATTATGATGATTACTACCAGAATTTTAGATCATTTATTCCCTTTATTTCCGTTGTTTAATTATGTTCATGAGCATGCATTATAATTAGGGTTGTCCTGCGTCACTCTTTCTTTCTTAATAAATTGCTTGTGATTTATCATCATCTTAGCCTTTTACCCAGCCATTTGAGGTTGGCTTGTAACTAGTAGATTGGCAAAAAATTTATGATCGGCTCCCTCCTAGATATCAACCTGTCTCTTGCACCTGGACTCTTGGAACCAGGCATGTCGAAGGTTACATTCCCATGCCAACACAGTCCCAACCAGTATTACTCCAGCCCAACTATTACATGCATGCCCCAAAGGGAGAACAAGCTAAGTGGATCCATGAAGGGACGGTTGCCAAGCAAACTGCAAAGCATGAACCATCTATGAACATGAAAGGGTCATGCTCCAAAAATTGGCTGCCAAAAAATAGCAATCAATATGTAATTACAAACAACACTCACACAGTCACACGCCAGCACGAACAAGCCCCACACTACAACATCACACAAAATTATAAAAAATTAAAAAATAAAAACATTAAACAACCATCAAGAGTGATCATTCTCATTTAGTCTTTATCGAGCTAAGTACTACAGTCAAGCTGTCAAGAATAATGTATTATACAATTTGTAACATCCCGGATTTTTGCCAACTTGGAAATAGACGTCCTTAAGCAATGGGTCGATCATAACACCTTACTGACTTCTCAGAACTCAATCCCGAAGTCCCAAATCCCCTCTTCAACTCATTTCCTTCAAAATCTCACCTTTCACCACCTTGTTCTTCAGATTTTTCTAAGTACTTTCACATTAGACACAAATCCTAAAGTTTAAATGATGAAGAACAATACTTAAACTAAAACTTACTGTAAATAGTAAATACATAAATAAAATAGGCTTTTGACCATTAACCTTATGGAATCTCACAAAACGAATAGGTTACTTGGAAAGATCAGCCTCTCCTACCCTAGGACCTTATTCTGTTGTAATTAGGGTGGAATTTAGTTAAGTACTAAACTAAATTAATTGTGGAATTAGCTCGAACCACTTTAAATACGAACTGCAAGACCCAAAACTAGTAGAATCGCTAACGCTACGTTACCTAGAAACCTCGGATTAATCTCTAAACCCAGTTGCTCTTGGGAGCACTTTGAAACTCCGTATCGGACCTGGACCGTACGTCGAAAGTCCGATTATTGCAAAACTATACGGTTATGACCGCCTTACTGGGCTTGGCAACCATCTCGGAAATCAACTCCTAACAGTATCCAGAAACGCCCAACTTGAGCCCGGAGTGAAGTGCGTGAGACACGCGAATATCTTTAGAAATTGAACTCAGATTTAAGTGATTTGGGTCATTCTCTTGCGAGCCAAATCTAAGGATTCAGACTGTCAGAATCTGACCCAAATACACCCTCGGATCAGGGATATTTCCCAGCACAGGTCAGTGTACTTGTGGTCCTGATCGGGTGCCGACGACCGTTGAACTGAAACTGGTCCGCCACGGTCGATCTACAGATCCGATCGGACCAAAAACTTAACTCGACCTAAATCCAATGCCAGGGAGCTTAAGTCCGACCGCACGCAGAAAAGGGGCCTCTAGAAGTGCTTCGTTGAGCCGAAACAGATGGGTTTTGGCTATAACTTAAGTATATCATGGCCTTGGGGCCATTGAGCTCACATTTGAGCCTATATAAGGGTCTTAAACCCTCTCTCCCTTCACATACGAATTTGCAAACCCTAGAGAGAGAAGAGCGAGAAAAGAGAAGAAAATAGAAAGAGAGAGAGAGAGCGTGTGGGAGATTGTTCTCGGGACTCAATCTCGCCGTTCCACGTGCTTATCCACCATTCCTATATCGCTATTCGGGCGATTCTGATCCCGTTCTTAGGTAAGAAAACCTAACCCTAATCTGTTTTAGGGTTTCAGATAGTGTAAGTGATGAAATAGCTAACCTAATTCATGTTATAGGTTGTCATTCTACTGTTGACAAAGACTTAGTGTCTAAACTGAATTCGTTACGCGTTTACCGGCGTAAGGTGCGGACTATAAACGTTTAGGTTATGGTTTTCAAGACTTTCAATGCCGGTTAATGATTTATAACTGACGTGGATGTCATTTCACATGCTAAATGCGATGCCTGATTCGCTTTACGGATATATATGAACTATGTTGAATATAGTGCATTCCATGTGTTTGCCGAATTGATTGAATGTGTGTAGAATTTGGATTTGTGTTTGACATGATTATCCATCGTGGATATAGGATCGTTGTATATGCGACAACTTCTTGGCGAAAGGATTTGCCCTAATACATGTTATGACTAATATACGTCATGTATGTTGTAGTGTATAGCCTAAGTGTTTGTAGAAATGTTTGAATGAGTATGGAATTTGTATTCGTGCTTGCCATGTTTATCCGTCGTGGATACATGGTGGTTGCGTGCGTGACAACTCCTTGGTGAAAGGAGTTGCCCTAATACATGTTGTGGTCGACATATGTCATGTATGTCGAATGTGTAGTCTAAGTGTTTGTAAAAATGTCTGTATGAGTAAGTATTTGGTAAATTATACTTGATATGGGTGTTGAGATAAGATTCTCAACTACCTTAACTGTGTGTATAAATCCCTCCATGCAACTTACATTATATTGTCCATTTTACATATGAAATGCATGTGTAAAATCATGTTTATGTTATGTTTCATGAAATGCTCAAATGGTTGATATTACTTGAAGGATTAGTTTATTGCTGAGGTGCCTATTCATATATGATTCCTTGTTATGTTTAAGTGCGGTTGGGACTATGATATAGTCCAGGCAATCGGTAGCAGATTCTAATCGGGTGGCTGAGGTTGTCTCGCCACACGGGACGTATTCGATGAATCCGAGTCGTACTTTGGTTGTCGGCAGTGGTTAGGCCACACGGAGCAAGGTATCCCGTATCGGTATCGGTTGGCGTAACAGTGCCCTCCAAAACTGATACGGATACGGGGGCGTAACGGCGATACGGGAGCGTAACGGCCCGTAACGGCACAAATTATTTTTTTTTTGCCAAAAAAATATGAAAAAATATAGATTAAATCCGGAATATTCTAAGCATTCCAAATATGTATTCATTTATAAATTGGAACATGTTTATGGTGGTGTAACGGTCCACTCTTTGGTGAGAAGTTGTATTGGACTGTCTGATTAATTTTTGAACCAGGCAACCTGAATTTGACTACAAAATTTATATATTTAATTTTCTAAATATCTAATTTATATACTTAACAATTTAATATATTTCTCCCAATAGTTCTTTAAAAAAATGAAATTAAATTCAGGTAGATCGCGTTGCCAATTTGGGGCTGACTTGGAGGACCAATTCATGCCCCAAATCAGCCTCAAATTCATGCAATTTATTGGCATTATCCCACTTGTGAATTGGTGGACACTTATTGGATAGTGAATCATGAAAAAAATTATCAAAAGGCCCTGTTTTAAAAAATAAGCGTCCACAAATTAACAATTAAAACTATTCAAACAATTTGATTTTGGCATTTTGAGTTAGCAATTACAGTCCATAATTTAATTGGTAAATTTTAAGTTAATACATGTCTAGTGTACAATTTTTTAAGGGCCCGAATTAGGTAGGACTCAGATTGTGAAGTGTAGCACACGAGTGTCAAAGTTTTTTAAAACGCACTCGTGATGAATGTGTTATATCCACACCGTCCATCCATTTTGCCAAATAATTTTAGGACATGAGCCCAAAAATGAGGCAGATCCAAAGCTCAGGTGGACCGTACCATAAGAAACAACAATAATTAAACGACTATCATTAAAAATTTATTGGGGCTACAAAAGTTTTAGATCAAGCTGACATGTGTTTTCCCTTCATCCACGTCAGTGTGACCCTGTTAATAGGTTAGATGGAAAATAAACATTATAGTGGACCCTAAAAAAATTTTAATGGTGAGCATTCTATAACCGCTATTTCCTATGTTGTGGTCCACATGAGATTTGGATCTTACTAATTTTTTGAATCATAACCTAAAATGATGTGGCCAAATGGATGGATGGCATGGATAAAATATATACATCATGGTGGGGCCCATGTGGCACGTGTACAATTTAATAAAATGTGCAGCGTGCTGCGTAACTCGCACGTAGTCCATTCATTTCACGCAAGCAGGTCCTGTGGGTCTAATCATGAGGTATGTGTTATATCTAAACCGTCCATTCATTTGACGAGCTCGTCTTAAGGCTTAACACGAAAAATAATACAGATCTAATTATCAATTGGACCACACTGCAAAAAGTAGTGGGGGATTGAACGTCTACCATTGAAACCCTTTTTGGGATCACAGAACTTTTGGATCAATATGAAATTTGTTTTTCCTCTTCATTCAGGTCTTTTTGACCTTATGAACAGATTGGATGGAAAATAAATGTTATGGTGGGCCTACGAATTGTTTAACGGTGAAAATCATCATCGCCACTGCTATTTTTGGTGTGGTCCAGAAGATCTTTGGATACGATTCATTTTTTGGGTAATGCTCTAAAATGATATTTAAAAATAGATGAACGGTGTAGATATAATAAATACATCACTGTGGAGCCCATATAACTTTGATCTCCTTTGAACCGTTCGTACAACTCGGAGCTCGAGGAGTATCAGCGCTCGTCTTAGCGTGACACGTACCTACAACAGCTAAGCTGGTGCGGTACACCTAAAAAAATATAATATAATAATATATATATATATATATAAAAAAGAGGGAAACCAAAAAGAAAAGAGAGGGAAAGAAGAGAGAAGAAAAAAGAGGGAAAGAGGGAAATAACAGAGAGAGAGAGAGAGAGAAGAAGAAGAAGACATCGACGAAGGCCGAGGCCACAGCCACAGCCGCAGCCGCAACAGGGCCGCAGCTATCCGAGAAGAAGAAGAAGAAGAAGAAGAAGAAAAGAAAGGAAAAAGGTAAGTTTTTTTTCTTTTTTTTTTCTTTTTTTTCTTTTTCCAGGCCCGTAACAGCCGTTACGGGTCAGTAACGGCCGTTACGACCGTAACGGGCCCGTAACGATCGATACGTGTACAAATCGGGCATCGGCCGATACGACCCCGAAACGCGTAACGGTTCCCATCGTTACCGTTACGTATCGACCGTTACAGCCGATACGTAACCGATTTGGGACACCCTAACACGGAGTGCTTACGCACTTCATGTCGATTAACTCGAGGTGCGCTCGTACCAGTCGAGCTCGTCAAGTAACCCGATTGACCCAATGTATGTTCGCCATGTATGGACGCTACTGTCTGAACCTAAGGTACCAAACTCACCAGTGAAAACCCCGTTAACCTTGGTACCTCGATCCGCTAAGACTCATGAGCCGGACATGGTGGTATGGGACACTGTGGTCGAGCTGTCAGCCTACGCCGGGGTGATGAGCCCACCCGTAGTGACCAGTGAGCAACCTAAGCTCGTGAGCCGAATACGGTGGTATAGGATGCTGTATTCGAGCTGTCGGCCTACGATTAGGTGACGAGCCATTCGTAGTGACCTCGAGCATACTCTGAGTCTGCGTTGAGGTGACGAGCCTTTCCATAGCAACTAGAGTATAAGCTAGGCCTGCATCGAGGTGATGAGCCCTTTGTAGTGACCTAGAACCACAACATCGTATGGGATTTACTAGGACTGACGACCCTAGAATGGATCATTGTTTGGAAAATGATATAAGGGAGGTACCTTAGTTTCCCAATCCTGCTGTATGAAAATGACTAATAAGAACTTGGTAATCACGCTCATGCACCGCATTGCATGTGCCTTTGGCGTTGGAGTTGAGCACTGAGAAAGTGATTGCATGCCGCGACCGTAAGATGAAGTTCGCAGAGGGAGTGCAGGCGAGGGCATGCATCATTAATACATACCATTCTTGCATTAATCAGAGTACTTAGGGATGCTTGATTGTATTGCTTTATCAATACTGTTTGACTGAATTGATAACATGTTAACCTTTGCGTTATAGTTCCACTGAATTAGCTATTCATTCCCACCTGGGACGGTGTTCTAAAACACCACGCAGATTCTGTTGTAGATGCAGGTAATGACGGATTCTATGTAGCTAAAATGGACTTTGTGGATTAGGAGGAAGAATTCTCTTACATTCAGCTCTCAGGGGTCTATGTAGACCTCGTGCTGATTCGACAGGATTACAGGGCTATATGATTTAGTCGAACACTTTATATTTTTGGTATTTGGCACAATTTGGAAACAGCACATGTATATGTTCAGCTTGGTGACATACTCATACTCTAGAAATTGTGAAATACTTATGTACTTGTGAAATACTTGTGTACTTTATATATCTATCGCAGTCTTCCGCTTGCCTAATTACGTTAACTCTGGAGTATGATATGTCGTTTAACTTAATCCCACTCATGTTTCAATGCACTCATCATAATCATCATTATCTATGTTGCATAAGTGATGCGTTGGAACTCGGGAGCTGAGCTTTGCTTGACCCCGATTTTCAGGGCGTTACACAATTGGTACCCATATCTAGCTATACTAGCTAACAATTGCTATATTATGCTCAACCAAGCCAATTTCACATTTTTACACTTGCAGAATCGTGTAAAGAAAAAAGACCAAGAAAAGAAGTACAACAATGTTCCATCAAAAGTATTCACATCATTAAGTAAAGCCTCATGATAACTGTAGGAAATTACTAGCAACTAAAAGCATACATTTGTCTATGCCAATTTACCTCATCATTGTTCGGAGTTCTTGCACTGTCATAGCTTCAAGTCTATTCGAGTCACCCCTTAAAGTCTGAATTCCTTCATGGCTTTCAACAGTATCCTCCTAAATGCCAACCAGCCCTGGTTAGAGAAATGCACCCATCAAGAAACATTCAGATATTTTGTCATGATGTAGAAGCATCTGAGAACCTTGGCAATGCTCTTTCGAGAATCGTCGATGCTCTCCATCAATACCAGTTCTTTCTTATCTTTCTTTTGCCTGAAAGTTGAAGATACAGATATGGAAGAACTTGATACAAGTCGTTCAGATCCCATCCCTCTTACTTTCAAAACGTTCAACACCACGACCGTCAATTTCCTTTGAGGCACTGCAAAACTAAGAATGCCAAATTTAACAATAAGATCTCTACAAAAGCACCAAAATCAAAGAGAAGTTTTACCAATCGATTCTCAGTCAATCTAGAGAACATCAGTCAAATGGTAGTTAAGGAGTTCAAATTTCAATCCAACTCTCTTCTGTGAATTCCACAAAATTGGATTTGTTTTCCCTTTTTTAATGAAAGTGAGCTTTTAGCTCCTTAAGCTTCACAATTGAAGTTGGACAAAAAGGTGACCAATCTTGTATAGTAACATGCACTAGTAAACATGCCACCATGGAATTTGCAATCTCAGCATTAGAGCTTCTCACTTGTCAATGATAGGATGAAACCTTTAATACCTGAAAGCAATATTTTCACATAAAGGAGGAAATACCACAACAGAAGTTAGAACCAGAAAATTTCAATGCTAATTCAGAAAGAAAAATTATAAATTATACAATGCTTGAATGAAGGAAAAATGCATTTTGATCCACTCATCAATATTACAGGCGGAGCCACCTTTTACAGATCCCAACCATTCAGCTAGTGAGCCTTTTTTTTTTTTCCTTTAGTTTAATGATGGAAATTTATTAGAAGCCCAAAAAGCAATAAAAACACAGAGGAGAAGACCAAAGGGTCATCTGATTACAAGAGCATTGAGGATACCTATACACAGTGTTCGAGTTGTCGGTATCGCTACAAGTTTCGCTGGCCAAAGATAAAGATATAATATCGTTATCGCCGATAATATCGCCGATAACCGGAAATGCAAGGAAAAAGGGGAAAACATGGAGAAAATGGTGGAATTTTTTAGTGAAACTTCAGGACATGCCTAAATACACTTATTTACATATTCAGGAATGAAAAAATTGCAAAAAGAATGCATTAAATTAGAAGTTTCCATTTAATGGGGGCCAAAAGGCATGCGTTCTCGTAATAAGTCATTCAAATAGTAACCAAAATGAGTTTATATAATACAAATGCAGCTGGCATACAGTAATTAAGACATGTAAAAGTAAATTAACTTAAAGATGTCAAATCAAAGATGGATTAGATTATCTAATCAGTGTGGTATTTGATACTCTGGCTGCGTATGACACTTGATACCTAGCATTTGAAAATGGTACATGTGGCAAATTCTAACATAATCTAAACCGTGTTTTCGCTTCATCAAGATCTGTGTGACCTAATCAAGAGGTTGGATGGCAAAACAAAAACCATTACAATGGCCCTGTGAAGTTTTTAATGGTGGGCATTAATCACCACTATTTCCCTTAGTGTGGTCCACTTGAGATACAGTCATGCAGATCTGTCTCATTTTGGACTCATGCCTTAAAATTATCTATCAAAATAAATGGACGACATTGATAAAATATTTATCATTATGATGGCCCCACATAACATCGACCCATCAATCCACGGATATAAACAAGTGACAAGTGTGCGCCATATAAATCAGTACGCTTATCATACTGAGTCAACTGTGTGGGGCCCATTGTGATTTATGTATTTTATCCACCCCATCCATCCATTTTACAAGATACTTTTAAGGCTTGATCCCAAAGATAAAGCATATCCGATGCTCAAATGGACCACACCAGAGGAAACAATGTGAATTGAACATGCCACCATTGAAAAATCATTAGGGGCACAAAAGTTTTGGATCCATGTCATTTTTGTATCTTACCTTCATCCATCTCCGTGTGATCTTATGAACAACTTGTATGACAAATAAACACCACTGTGAGCCATCGTGCATAGGAAGGTTTCAACAGTAAAAATCATTCTCCCCACTGCCTTGGCGGTGTGATCCACCGTAACTTTGGATCTGCCTCATTTTTTGGTTCACTACCTAAAATGATCTCACTAATTAGATGGACCATGTGGATATAACACATACATCATGGTGGGGTCCACAAAACTTGGTGACGTCCAGACACCACTGAAGTTCGCACCCGCACAAAAGGAAGCAGATTGCGTACCAAGTAACTTAGTAGGCTAAGCGTACTGAGTAAACTTTGTTGGGTCCACCGTAGTCCACCGTGATTTTTATATTTTATCCACTCCGTCCATCCATTTTAATAGATAATTTTTAGGCTTGAGCCTAAAAATGAAGTATATTCAAACCTCAAGTGGAACACACAATGGGAAACAGTGTGAATTGAACACCTACCGTTGAAAATCTCTTTGGGGCCACAAAAGTTTTGGATTAAGCTTGTATTTGTGTTTTCCCTTCATCCACGTCTGTGTGCTCTTATGAACAGGTTGGATGAGAAATAAACATCACTTTGGGCCTGTGAAATGTTTCAACGGTGGAAGTTATTATTCCAACTGTTTCCAATGGTATGGTCCACTTGATCTTTGGGTATGCTTAAATTTTGGTCTCAACCCCTAAAATAAGATGGAAAAACAGATGGACGGCGTGGATAGACCAGATACATTGACGGTGGGCCTAACAGAGTTTACTCAGTATAACTCAGTACACAATCTGATTTCCGGACGCGGATTAGATTATAACCGGTTGAGTAGCGAGACTCGCTGCACGTCACCAATTTCCGTGGAGCCCACTATGATGTACGTGTTGTATCCACAATGTCCATTCATTTGGAGATATTATTTTAAGGCATTATCTAAAGAACAAGGCAGATCCAAAGCTTTAGTGGACCCCACCACAGAAAACAGTAGGAAGATTGATGTACACCGTTGAAACCTTCCTAAGGCCCACCATGATGTTTTATTGAAATCCAACCTGTTCAAAAGTTAACAAAGACATTAAAGAACGGAAAACACAAATATCAGCTTGATCGAAAACTTTTGGGGCCTGTAGAGGTTTTTAATGGTGGTGTCACTCTCCCCACTGTTTTCTGTGGTGGGGTCCACTGGAGCTTTGGATGTGACTCGTTCTCTGGATCTTATGCTAAAATGATATCTCCAGAGGGATGGACGGCGTGGATACAAAACATACATCATGGTGGGGCCCACAGAACTTGGTGACGTCACTTAGTAGCAGTCCCGCTACTCAACCTGTCAGTAGCCAATCCGCGCCCGTAAAAACCGAGGCTGTTTTCGAAACGGAAGGGGGTTTTCGAAAATGGAAGAGGGTTTTCGAAACGGAACCCTCAAAACCCTAAATTTTTGAAAGAAAGTCTCTACAAATCCTTAATCTTCAGCAGATTCTTCGCCGAAATCATCTTTAGGTGTGGAATTTTTGAGTATTCAAAGAAAAAAAGTGGAAAGTGGAGATTGGATGGCGCTTACGGCACACCGATCAATCAATTGGCCCACCGCAATTTCCGTTCACCCATCCTCTTCTACGATTGGCCCTCCTCTTCTACAGGTACGGAAATCCACAAGTTTCCCCAATTTTTTTCCCTTTTTTTGGGGATATTTTGCGTATTTACGCAATACTCCGATGTTATCGGTCCTTTTATCGTTGAAAATGGTTTACTACAGTTATCCCACGATTTCTTACTGACAACTGGACTTTTCGCAAAAAATCGATAAAATCGTCGAAAAATCGACGATATTAGGAAGAGAAACGAAAAAAGGGAGTTTCGGTGTCGGAACTCCAGCGATACCGAAATTATCGGCGATAATTCAATAATATCGCCAATAATTTAAACACTGCCTATACATCATTCATTAAATTCATGGGAGCCCAAGTCCATTCATGACCTTTTCCTGAACTGTGCATATAACACTTCCCCCCTTTGCAATGTTGAATTCTGAAACACTCATTTGTTTCACTCCTTCCATAATGACCATACCCCAGCTAGCAACACAAAATGCCACAATGATTTACTTGTCAAGTCCAAGCAGATGTGCTTCCAACCCTCAAAGAAATTGGATATGGAACCCGGCATCACCCAAGAAACTTCGAATGATTTCAAAAGCTGATTCCAAGGAAGCTAGCATACTCAAAACATAATAATAATAATAATAAAAGAGATTATTCACTAATTCAACTTCCTTGAGACAATAATCACACCTTTGTAATCACCAACCCTCCGTTTCTTAAATGATCTATGGTTAAGATCTTGTCTTTCCCAACCAACCATGCAAATTCTAGAACCATGGGCGGGCCTTTAACCTGATAAGACCACACCTAAGACATGGGGAGGCTCCTTCTGACCTCTACCTTCCACCACTATGGAGGCCTAAATGATACAACCAAATATTTTCCATTGTTTTCTTTAGTCCGCCTCTACTCATCAGAATTCTAAAACAATGGGATATGATCATTGAGAAGCAGTGATAAGCTCAGAAGCTCCATAAATTCCATACCCGATAATCCTCTTCTAAGTTGTTGGCACCAAGACACCGACTTACCTCTCAAACTATATTCCCAAGACACTGAAGAATCCTTGCAACTTGCAACCCTATACAACTACAGGACAGCATGACAAGGAACATGATGTCCACGGTAGATATCCCCACAAAACTGTATCCTTGAGCCATCCCCCACTACAAATTCAACATTCTTCATGAAAAGGCCTTCAACTATGAAGATCACCTTCCAAGCCCCCGATGCCCTACACTAAGAAGAGTCCTTCGTCAACCATCCACAACATTGGACCCATATTTGCAATAAATAACTCCTTCCAATAGACAATCTTTAAACCTCGAACCTCATAGCCATTTTCTCATAACACAATTGATGCAGGACAATTAACCATTTGCTTTAAAAGCTAGAACTGATAAAGCATGGCGAATTAATCTCTTCATCTCATAGCCCAGGCCCTACATCCCATGGGTTAGGACCTCGCCCGAACCCCCCTCGTGGGCCCCACTTCACATGGGTTCTGCTTCACACGAGTCACCTGCCTCACACGGGCCGCCTACCCCAAGTTTCCCTTGCATCCCACAGGCCACCCCACTCGAGCCTGATGTGAAAATGCCCATGCATTAATCACCCTCGGTGAGGAGTCTCAAACACGAGACCTCCCACTTTGATACCACTTTGATGCATAACAATTAACCACGTTCTCTAAAAACTCGAACTAATAGAGCATGGCGAATTAATCCCTTTAGCTCATAGCCCAGGCCCCACATCCCATAGATCAGGACCTCGGCCAAACCCCTCTCATGGGCCACTTCACATGTGGGTTCCGCTTCACACGAGACGCCCGAATCACATGGGTGGGGCCCGCCTCACACTGGCCACCCACCCCAAGTGTGCCCCTGCATCCCACAGGCCACCCCACTCGAGCCCAGTGTGAAAATGCCCCTACATTAACAATTTTCATCATTGTCTTCAATGATTTTTTTAAAGTGAAAGAAGCTTTGAGAAAGATGAAGATAGGAAAGACCCTAGCACCACATGGCATACTAGTAGAGGTTTGGAAATGCACAAGAAATACTAGTTTATTTTGGTTGACGAACTTGTTCAACAAGATTGCAAGATCGAAGAAAATGCTAAGCAAATGGAGGAAATGTACCATAGTGACTATTTATAAGAATAAAGGAGTCATATAGAGCTGCACTAACTATTGTGATTTATACTATGAAACTCTGGAAGAAAGTGATTGGGAGAGGTTAAGGCATTATACGAATGTATCGGAAAATCAGTTTTTGATTTATGCTAGGAAGGACCATCGTGGAGCTCATTTTCCTACTTAAATTGCTGATGGAGAAATATAGGGCGATAAGGAAGGATATCCACATGGTCTTTTATTGACCTAAGAAAGAATTATGATAGGGTCCTCACATAACTAATATGGTGGGTATTGGGAAAGAAAAGACTCTCAAGAGGATATATTAACATCATTAAGGATATGTATGAAGGAGCGATAACAAACATGAGGACCACCAGTGGAGAGACAGGTGAGTTTCCAATTATTGTAGGCTTACAACATGGTCGACATTGAGCCCTTATCTTTTTACATTGGTTATGGACAAGATAACTAGCCATTTACAAGAAGAGGTCTCATGGTTTATTCTATTTGCAGATGACTGTTTTAATTCATGACACGAGAGAGCAGTAAACACAAAGCTAAAACGAAGGGATGCTTTAGAATCTAAAGGCTTTAAAATTAGTTACACTAAAACAGAGATACAAAATGCAATTTTAGTAGCAATGACAATGGATGAGGAATTAGGTAAATTTGTTGAACAAGTGCCCATGAATGAGCATTATCAATATCTTGGGTCGATAATTCACGAAAGCAGAGAAGGATGTTGATCATAGGACTCAAACTAGTTGGAACAAGTGGAGATGTGCCCCTGGAGTTTTATATGATCACAGCTTACCAATCAAGAATTTTTATAAGATCGCTATAAGACAAAATATGATTTGTGGGATAAAATGTTGGACAATTAACGAACAACATGTTGATTGCATGAGCGTAGATGAAATGAGGAATTGAGATGGATGAGCAGCAAGATGAGGACAGATAGAGTTAAAAATGAATGCATGGGCAGAACCTAGGAGATGCACCAATAAAATTAAGATAAGGAAAGATAGACTAGAGAGTTTTTTGTCATGTGCAACGGAGACCAAAACTGTGCAGTTAGGAGTGAGTTGGTGCAAGTTGAAGGCTCTAAAAGGGAAAGGGGAAGGCCCAAAAGCACATGGTTGGAGGTATTAAGAGAAGCCAATGGCCCATGGTTTAACTAAGTTTATGGTCCTTGACAAAGTAGAATGGCAGAATAGGATTTGTGTAGCTGACCCCAATTAGTTGGGATAAGGATTAGATGATGATGAAGGCAATTAGTTGGGATATGGACCTTGATAGAGTGGAATAGCATAACATGATTAATGTAGATGAATCCAATTAGTTGGGATAAGGCCTAGATAATGATGATGATTATGAATGCATTGCCTTCAGTTATTTAATGCATGCTCCCCAATCATCAATTGTTCTGCATATTTCCTTCCATCCACAAGATGAAACATGTACTGACCATCCACCCCTTTCCTCCCTGAGCGATAAATATCCTCCATGCTGACAAGTTACTTTCCATTCTTTCAATCATTGGATCACATAGATGCTTAGTGGGCTTGCCAACACATAGAGGAAGCCCAGATAGTCGACGGCAGTTTCCTGCCTTGCATTCAAAAACTGCAAACCTTTCCACCTTTCCATTTTCCAAATGAATTAGACTGGCAAACCTAACTGAGAATGGTCCGTGCTTTAAAAGCTTACACATCTACTGATAATAACCATTTTATTAGACATTTTTCAAATTAATTGCTGACTATCAGCTTAATGGTAAAGCCATGGTTCGAATGGTAATGCTCTTCTGATAGAGGAAGTTTAGGTTGTAGACCATACCATTATCATCAAGACTAGAAGAACAATCAGGATCACAATACAATTGTTGGGTGAAGCAAAAAACAAAAAAACAGTTCAAGCATTGGGACCTTCTAGGCAAATGATTGTGGAGATTTGGGGAAGAATTGGAAGCTCTATGGAAAGATCTCATTTTTAGAAAATATGGTGATTTGGGGAGTGGGTGGTTTCTCAAGTTCTTCAAGTAACACAGGTTCGAAGGTGTGGAAGGGACTCTTTTTCTTTGTTGATGAGGAGGAAAACTGATTGCAAATGCTGGTCAATCCCAAACAAAGTAGGTTTCCTATCAAGGAAGGGACTCTTTTTCTCTGTTGATAGAGCAAAAAGGGTCTGATTTTGGAGTAGGTGAATCCCCATTGACTAGCTCTTTCCCATCCTTATCCCTTTAGTTACTAATAAAGAAGTTAAGATTGCAGACTGTTACGAGAGAATCTACTAGGTGGAATGTGGTGCTTTGAAGAAATTTAAATGACGAAGTACAGGAGTGTAGAGTTTGGGCATATGTCTACGTGAGGGGATTTAGGTTTTATTGTATGTGGACTCTCATTATTAGGAAGCGTTTTTTTTTTTTTTTTTTTTTTTTTTTTTTTTTTTTTTTTTTTTTTTTGGGGGGGGGGGGGGGGGGGGGGGGGGGGGGGGGGCGTCCTCTAGACACCATTCTTTTACATCCATTACAGTTAACAAGATTTAAGAGTGTGCATGTGTGTGTGCAGTCTCATTTGTAAGGACATTGTGCGTTATATGCTTAGGTGCACCTTCTGGACATTATTCTTTTATGCTTTAGAAAAGTACTCTCTACACAGCCTTTCCTCTTTCTTCTGCTTCTCTAAACATGTGATTGAGTAAGGTATCAGAGAATTAAGGTCCTCTCACTCTTCTTATAATCATCTTTTTATTCTCTAAACCTCTTCTTTCTCTTCCTTTCCTTTTCCTCTTTTCCCTTGCCCTTCCCTCTTCCCATCAATGTCCCTTACTAGCACACCAGCCAGTGCATCAGTCAATGAACCAGGCCACACCAGTAGGTGCATCAGTCAACGCACAAGACGAGAGCACCAGCTAATATGTCGAGCGGCGCATAAAGTTGAAGCACCAACCGGGGCATTAACCAACTCACATTGCTGACATCCAAGTCAGCACACTTAGCCGGGACTTCAGCTGGCGCATTTAGCCACATTTCAGCCCAAGCATCCAGCCACTGTGTCAGTCAGTTTCATTTGTGTTGCTCCTCCATCTAGGCGACCCATCTCCTCTCCATTTGTCATTGTAGTGTGCAAAGCACCAAATTAGATGGTATGTCATTTGAGTAAATGCAATACTTGATAATGCTTTCTTCATCCATCACACTGTTAGAGCAAGTCAGTGCTTCTTTTTGAAAGATCATATATGGGTTCAAATGATCAGAAAACTAGGGTAGTTATGGTAATTACGGAGCCTGCACAGTTGGAGCATCATCCACATTTGCTGGTGGGAATTTGGTAACTTGGAAGAGCACAGAGTAATCTGTGGTTGCTCGTTCCAGTGTGAAGGCAGAATACCAGGCTATGGCTCACACTACATGTGAACTATTGTGGTTGAAGAACTTTCTAACAGAACTGGGGTTGTCTATTACTGATCCAATAGAAATCGTGTGTGATAATCAAGCTGTTATTCATATTTCTATGAACCCTGTTTTTCATGAACACATCGAGGTTAACTGCCACTTCATCCACAAGAAGATAGCAAAGATAGAGATCCTCAATCCTTATGCTCATTCTGCTCTCTCCCTCCCGCTCTCCCAAAGGATGAAAGAACAAAGTAAAAAAAAAAACCCCATCTTCAGTCATTTCATAGTAACCCTTAAATAGGGGCATCCAGGTCATTCCCAATTATTAAATAAACTATTGCCAACCCACAAAAGTGATCATGTGGGCTCGCATATGACATCTTTCAGGACAAATGGAAGTCCTGATTGCAACACCCCCAGATGTGGAGTAAACACACAAATGAACTCCTTTAATGTTACCATTTACAAGGGCAATGTGTCAAATGATCAAATCACCATTATCATCATCATCACCACTATCACTACCAACACCACCACATTGTCACCTCCACCATTGTTGTCGTCACCATTGCCGCCGCCGCCGCCACCATCATCTCAGTGTTGTCCCAGCTATTTGTGGTTGGTTTTAAAAATCATGCAAGTGTGCCATTGTGCCTATCAAATTAAGAGGTGTAAATACCATTTTTATAGAGCGAAAGCTAAGTGTCCTCTAACTCAATAGTCTTGTTGGTTAGTGCATGCAGCCCCGAAAATGATAGTTGGTGTGGCATTGGCCCTGAAACCCAATGAAAGAAAAGAAAGCTAAATGTAACGTCCAAGTGCTACATTTCCAATGAAAAAGGAGGAAGTGACAATGAACAAATGTTAGAACAAGAATTCATAGATCCACTTGTCTACTATACATATTGCAAGGGAACATGTGAATCCAGACAGTCCATAGAGCAGATGAATTGATCTCTTTGATTCTTCCAAATTTTATTGTTGAAAAGAAGAGGAACATTCACATACAACCCACTGGGCATGAACTTCACGTCCAACCTAGCCTGCATGCCAATGTGCCAAGTGTTTAGGACATGCCAAAATGTGGCCAACCATGCATATCACCTGGCACACAAAATAATCCAGTCCACTCATCAGGCACATCACATGCGTAACCAAATTGGATAGTCGGTCGGATATGATTTAAACCATCCATAGTTTTGTTTTCAAAACATAGGCACCCACCTTGTTGAGTGGATCTACCTAAGTTTTTGCTCGATATGGGCCCGTGGGGCCCACTTGTGGGCAACCACTAATAGGTGGGTCCCACACAGTTTGCCCTCAAATAACTTCCAGGTGGATATCCTTTATCCACGTACATGTGTACCTCTCAAATTGGATCTAATCGAGAGGAGATAGAGATGAGGTGAAGTCTTTACACCTGCCATAACCAACTCCTGATCTTCTTAGTTCCTCTGTTTTTATAAAGAAAGCATTTTTTTTGGTTGAAGGCACACATTTGAAAAATACCGAAGAGAGAAATAGGAAGGAATTGAGAGAATGCCCGTTGTCCATTAGACTCGCTCTATACAAACTAAATCTTTGATCATATCCGGTGGCCATCCTAATTATGGATCAAAGTGGGGATTAGCTCATTTTCCGCTCCCGTAGTAGTTAAGCAGATCATCGGACGAAGGCCTTCTATCTTCAACCTTGCGAAGGTCCCTAAATTCATGTAGATATCGTCATATCCTATGGGCCTACCCATCCAGGCCTTTCAAAGTGGTATAATAGCGACTTTGATAGATCTTCAATTCACAAGGATTTATATCACATTGAGGTAAGTGCCCTTTTTCCAATCTGCAATTTTATTTAATTTAATGCCTTTTATTGTTTTCACAAATTGATTGTCATGATCGATGCCTGCCCCCATGAGCTTTTGATCAATACCCAAGCAATCAATGATCTTCTGGGTTTTTGCAAAGATGGAGACATCCATGGCTACAGAGGGTGCTATAGGTAGCCATGGCCGCCAATTAATAAGAAAAGGAAAAGGAAATGGGGGAGAGTTGCGGTGCCTGTACAATGCAAAGGAGTGACCAGAGTTAGCACTCTCTCTCTCTCTCTCTCTCTCTCTCTCTCTCTCTCTCTCTCTCTCTCTCTCTCTCTCTCTCTCTCTCTCTCTCTCTCATGGTGATGAAGACCTTGAATCTACGTGAGATGATTTTAAGAAATCCCATGGTGATGGAAACCTTGAATTTATAAAACTTTTAATGGCCTCCACCACTTGTACTCTCCCTAGTGACTTAGGATGAGAGTTTGACTATAATAACTTGGTAGAAGAGGAAGAAGAAGAGTCCTCCTCCAATGACGAAGATGAAGATGGAGAAGATGAGGACTCGCAAGAAGCCTACGACCAACTCCATACGAAATGTATGAAATATATTAAGAAGTTGGGTTCGGTAAAGGATGAAAAGATTTAATTGGCTAACCAATTAGAACAAGTTGAATCTGAAAATCTCTCCCTGATTCTAATACAGGAAGATCTTAAGTTTGACATAGATGAGACTTTAGGAAGATGTTCGGGTCTTGAATTGGAACTTGATACTTTTAAATCTGAAAATCAAGACATGAAACTTCAAGTTAGCCAACTTGAATCTTACTTACCAATACTAAGGTTGCCCAAAATGATCAAAAATAGTAAATATTAAAGATGGGTAAACAACCTTTTAGGAACAATAGAGGTCTTAGAAACAATAGGAATATTCATGTTACAAACTGTCCCGATGGTGATCCAAAAAGACTCTATAGCGTCAGGGTATATAGTTAAAGCCTCTTCCGCATGCCATTCTTGTGGAGACATAGGCCATATGTAGTTTGAATATCTAAACTATAAAAACCGCCAATTCACCTCAGTCCCGAGCCGAATAGGTAAATTTATTCGAACTAAGAAAATGGCACACTCTAAGAAGAGTCCTTTTAGACGATCACCGATAAAGAAGAAGAAGTCTGCATCCCCTCCAAACATGAATATCCATACGAGGGAGTTGATGAAACAGGTCGCCCTTTTGAATGAGAAGGATAATCATTAGTCGGGACAATAATCATAAGGGTAGGAAACAAATAAGAAAATCCCCTACCGAACATGGATCTCCGAGTAGAGACGCACTTAGGAGAGTAGAATCTAGGAAAAGAAACCTCTCTTCCAAATTTGATCCACGTCCTAGGAAATTTACACCCATATGGGTGGTGAAGAGGGATAGGTGATCCATAGGGATATATGTGGGCTTAATAGGTAAATCAGAGGATTTTAGCCACATTGTTTTTGTCGTTGCATTTTGGTATCGTTTGTTTGCTAAACTATTTTGGTCATTGCTACTTGATAGGTATATCTCTTAGATGACCATTTGTTGCATGCTCCATGTTTTTAATGTTAACATGCTCCCTTAGAATATCTCCTGTCAGTTTTTTCTTATAGGAATATATGTGATGTATTGAGTTTTTCTTAACTTTGTATTTTATTGGTATATTTATTAGATTAGCTCTTTTCAATTGCTAACAAAAAGGGGGAGAAAATATCCCACCAAAACATAGAGAATTTTTGTGTTATAGGTCTCTTTGTTGCAGGGATATGCTGGAGTAAGGAGGAGCAATTTAAGGGGAGCATTGAAGCAGCAGTTACATGTCTTGAGTCCTGCATTTAATTTTGTAAATCATGTAATCTTGGACACATAATATGTTTAGTTGTTTTGGTTTGTAATTGGTATGGACCATGACAAGGTCTAGGTTAGGTTTTTGTTACGTAAATTAACAAATGAGGAAATTGTTAGTGCACCTATTTGTTAATCATGTGGCTCCATGTGTCAGTGAGTCAGTTGAGTCCTAAGAAGATGAAGACCGAAGACACAAGATGACATGAAGCATCAAGGAGTGAAGAACCGGTAAATCATGAGGTGCCTTGGTGACCCTAACCTTAGACCCAAAACAACCGAACCTCTAGATGATTCGTTACTTAATAGGTAAACATTTGTTTAATCATCCATCAGCCTTAGAAGCTCATTTGAAACAAGAGGACATGAAGCATCAAGGAATGAAGAACAAGTAAATCATGAGGTGCCTTAGTGACCCTAACCTTAGACCCAAAACAACCTAACCTCTAAATGATTCATTACTTAATAGGTAAACATTTGTTTGATCATCCATCAGCCTTAGGAGCTCATTTGAAACATGATCACTTGGTTAAAAGATGTTTAGAGTTGTTGTAAAACAAACTGCCTAAAACAGTGAACTCTCAATCAAAGTTCGATCGATAAGTCAATCAATCGAAGGTTGAGCTCGATCGATCAAAGATTGTCAAAACTGTTCAACGAGTTCTCTGGCCTATTTCGACTGAATTCGATCAATCGAACGCCCTCGGTCGATTGATCAAACAAGTCGTTTTCTGTCCGTTTTATCGTCGTTGCAAACCGATTTCTTTATAAAAGAGCATTTGAGCTTTTGAGCAAATTGATGAGTTTTTTTGTACAAATAGAGCCTAGGTGATTCTATACCAAAGAGTTTCATGCCAATCTTCTTGTGATTAATCACTCTAATGAGCATTCCATGCTCCATTATGAAGATGTGGACGAACTTTTCCCTTTCTAGATATTAAACACTAAGCTTATAGGTATATGTCTATATCCTCTATAACACCCATCTAGGTGAATCCCCTTTAGAAAACAATTATTACTTTAGCTATAGGAAATTCCACCAACTCCCATCACCTTGGTCACCTCATAGGTACGTCGGATTCAAGGTTTTTTTATCGTGGAGCAGAACCATACGCATCAACGATTATGGAAGCAAATAAGAAGCTGATTCAAGCACGGGAGAGCATGGAATAAGCATCTCAAGAAGGCACGACAACGGGGCTCAATCCGGCAAGTAAGTTGTCATTTGTACAATCTACAAACTCTTTCCTTGTGTAAGATTGAGTGTAGAGTTTGTGACCCAAACTCGAATAGGTTCTTGTTTATGACCGAATTTACTAGACATGGGAGCGTACATGTTAGTGTCCATAGGGAGCCTCCAGCAGGAGTGTACGTAGGGCCTTGCATTAGGACCCCATTCACCGAACACGGGTGCTTACGTGTCAGTCTTCATAGAGCCTTGGATTAGGACCGTTGGTGGTTGTTAGTTAGCCAATAGAAAAGCAACTAAGTCTCCGCGAGAGCTGCCGACACGGATGGAAACGTGTTCCTCTGACACGAGAGTGTACATGTAGGTTATCGGTTAGCCTAGGCGAAAGCATTGTAAAGGTTCTAGTGAACCTGATTTAAAACCTCCGATAGTGAAATCCAATATACTCGAGGAGAGTACATCCACCGGGAGCGGAATAGGTAAGTAGCCGAACCACTATACATGCTTGTTTTTCAAATTGTTATTTGTGTACATTTTTATTTATGCTTGTGAGCTTATCTTGTTGAATAATATGAATGCATAGAGCTAGGTGTTAAATAGTTTGCACATCTCACACACAAGATCATTATCATTTTTATAGACTACTTGCTTACATTATTGCAAGTATTGTAGTCTATGTGATTGGACCCACTTTGGCTTGGAAGTGTAAGTGTTAATTGTCCTTATTAGCTTAATTGGTAAATTATTTTAATTAGGCAAGAATTTTTAAGTGGTCCTATTCAACCCCCCCCCCCCCCCCCCCCCCCCCCCCCCCCGTCATAATTCTAAGCTCCGCTAAGCTTCCGCATGCCATGATAGACAATCCACACAATTTTAATACCTAGACTATTGAGTGCTTGTCAGGTTATTACTTAGCACCATTGTTTTAAATATTGACGATATCGGCCGATATATCCCACGATATATCTTGTATCCCACCTATGCGATACGAAACACACAAGTAGTGGGATATATCCCACATGTTCAATCTGGTGAGCTTTTTTTAAATTATTTTCGATCATTCTTCTGTAAATCATGTTAAATCAGTGTCCAATTGTTACAAGTCCATAATTTTTCATGTTTTGCATGGCATGAAAAATCTTGGATTGGGAGCTTCGATTTCAAGATTTGGAGGAGAAGGGCCAAGTTGCGGAAAATTGAAAAAAAAAAAAAAATCAAAATCAAACATGTAACCTAATCTAGTGATTCTTCTTTTGCTTTTAAATGTATTGCTTATGTTTCCACACATCTTCTTACATTTATAAATTAGATGAATATACTTTGAATATACTTGCATCGATTCAGTTAGACAACGCATAGATTAGGACCCCATACAAAGAAAACCTATTATGTGCATTTGTTTTTTGTAATGTTTTGATTTATAAGAGTGTATTAATGTCTTTTTTAATAATCACTGAAATTTCATTGAAAAATTCGACCAATTTCCAATGTTTCCCCATGTTTCCAACAACAACAATACATTACGCGATACAACCGATATATCCCATGCGATAACCGATACATATCCATATCCCAAGGGTGCAATATGTAACGCAATACTGATAATTCGAACATTGCTTAGCGCTTAAATACTTGTAAGAAGATAACGGTATTCCAACTAGTCCTAAGCCTTTGATTCTTTTAATTGCGGTCTTTTGATTTTTTGTTATTATGAGACGAGTTAAATGGACAATATATATTTTGCCACTCCCACAATGTGATTGAGCGAGAGATGTTGGATATGGGGCCCATAGGGCCCACTTGTGGGCAAGCACTAGCAAGTGAGTCCCACGTAGTTTTTCCTAGGACATCCTTCGGGTTGATATCCCTTTATCCATGTGCATGTACATCTCACGAATTAGATTTAATCGACCCGAGATAGAGGTGAGGTTGGAGGCAATAGAGATAAATCCTTACCCCTATCGAAACCAATTCCTCTTGATCCTCCCAATTCCTCTATTTATAAAGGGAAACATTCCCTCGGTTGAAGGCACACATCCAAAAAATACCAGTAAAAGAAATTGGGAGGAATATGAGATAATATCAATTGTCCATTAGACTCCCTCTATACAAGCAAAACCTTTGATCATATCCAGTAGTCATTCTAACCATGGATCGGAGGGGTGATTAGCTCCTTTCTGCTCTCGTAGTAGTTAGGCGGATCGCTACACAATGGTTATCCATCTTCGGCTTTGCAAAGGTCTCTAAAATCATGTAAATACCATCAAATCTTGTAGGCTCACCCATCCAGACCTTTCATTTTTTTTGTGGCAGGAGATATTCATGGTGGGCCCATTTGTGAATTGCTCTGATGTCCTACAAAAGTGACATCTTCGGACGTGAGTTGGGCTGGACAGGAAGTCCCGTCCAACAGGTTGTATGTGAACATTCCTTGACTTGAAAAAAAGGAAAAATAAATTATTTAAAAAAAAAAAAAAAAAACGCACTCATGCACACCTATTGGATTGAGCCTCCCCTTCGAATCAAGGGTCTTGAAACCAATAGTACGGAACAAAAAATAAATAAATAAATCGTCAGTGATCAGCATTTAGCAGGGAAGAGTAATAAAGTGGTTGTCCGACGTTTTTGGTCTCGAAACCATGACTGAGAGAATCGACAGTAGGGGGCCCACTAGATGGACGATTCCAGTGGACCCCCTACTGTCGATTATCATGGGAAATAATACGGGTTATACAATCTTTACTGTATTATTTCCCATAAAAAGATAATGAGCTTTCTGAATTAATAATATCCGTAAAAAAAATAAAATAAAAGAAATAAACCCTAAAATCAGATATAGTTGTTGGAGGAGAAAGAAGCGTTGGGCTTTTTCTGGGTAAGGATTTCAATCTCGACAAATAAACGTGAAAGGGAAGTGAGAAAAACAGCAATGCATTATGCATCATAATTCAAAGCGGAAGGAGTGAGAAAGAGGAGTTCCGTACGTACGTTGTGTAGAAAGACGCGCAGTTTACGGGCATCGTCTCTCACGGAACCCCGCAAAGCTCCGGGCAGGACATAACTCGTTACACAACAACATGCGCGTTTGAGCGGACGAAACACGACCTAATGGGAGCGGCTCCAACTCAGCCCATGCTTCTTTGGCCTCGATTTCTGTACTGACCGTTCCAGTATCCAGTACGTATTTTTATCCATGCCATGCATCCATTTTTTTCAGCTCATTTTTGGGCATTATCCAAAACATGAAGCAGATGCTAAGTCTCAGTTGGACCACACCACAATAAACAGTGGTGATTGAACCTTCACCATTAAAGGCTTCTTGGGGACCACAAAAGTGTTGGATCAAGCTGATATTTGTTTTTTCACTTAATTCATATCTTTTTTACCTAATCAACAGGTTAGATGTCAAATAAACATTACAAAGGCCCATAAGAAATTTTTAATGGTGGGCGTTCAATCACCATTGTTTGCACGACCCTTATTAATACATGGGAAGCGGATTGCGTAACATACTGAGTAAACTCTGTAAGTTCCACTATGATTTAAGTATTCTATCCGCTACATCCATCCATTTTGGCAAATAAATTTAGGACTAGATCCCACGGTGTGTAAAGGATTCGGATCCTACAATAACTCATAAGGATCTTCATATTATAACTCGTAAGGATCTTCATAGATTCTCGGCTGAGATCTCGTAATAGGATTCGGATCCTACTATAACTCGTAAGGAGGGGTCTCCTTATTTCCCAGGGATATCTCATAATAGGATTCGGATCCTACTATAACTCGCAAGGATCTTCATAGATTCTCGGCTGAGATCTCGAGCGGATCCGTATTACGGTAGGCTTCCTAGATCGTCAGCTATAATCTTGGATGGGTGCAGTTGAGATCAGGTCGGATCTAGTAGAAGGCAGGTCTCGCCGACCTGAGATATGTCGACCTAAGATGCGCCGACCTGGGATATGCCAACCTGTCTTCTTGGGCGAGTGGTTGGGCCCCTTTTGTTGAGGTTTGTAGGTCTTACAACCTCTTGGCGGGACATTGAGCCCGACCTCATTTCCTACTCGACTTCGGACTTGGAGGTTCCCCATATAGTAAGCCCCCCTACTTTCAAGTTTGCGAAGCGGGCTTGAGAAGTAGGTCGGACCTAATCAGCTCGATTCATTATTTTTCGAGTGTCGAGCCAGTTCGTCATTAATGTCAAGTTAGGCGGCGTGCGCAAGAATCGAAACATATCTACAATCATGATACGCAATACTCGATATGGAGTGTTCGTGGCTCCAGGTCACGTGTAGTGGATCTTCAGGTTCTCGGCGTTCCACGGATGTGGCAAGGGTCGTCCCTCAATGTCTTCGAGCCGATATGTTCTCGGTCGGCTCGTGCTAGTCACTGTGTAGGGCCCTTCCCAGTTCGGACCCAGGGTTCCTGAGCCGAGCTCCTTGGTATTCTTGAAGGTTTTGCGGAGGACCAGGTCTCCAACTCAGAACTTCCTTGTCCTCACTCTAGAATCTTAGAAACGGGAGACATGTTGTTGTCGAGCTGGAACTCTGAGCTGGCTTGCTCCCTTCTTTCTTTGATAAGGTTGAGGTGCAGTATCATCTGTTTGGCGTTCTATCATTTGTCGTAGGAGCGGGTCCGAGTAGTCAGGATTCTAATTTCGACTGGGATAATGACCTCAGCGCCGAAGGCCGGGGAGAAAGGGGTTTCTCTTATGGTCGCTCAGGCAGTAGTCTAGTATGCCCAGAGGACGTGGGAAAGCTCTTCTGCCCAGGCTCATTTGGCCTTATCGAGCTTGGTTTGGAGATTACTCTTGATGATCTTGTTGAATGCTTCGACCTGTCCGTTAGCATGAGGGTTTCAAGGTGATGAGTAGACGTCTTGGATCCCGAGGTTTTCGCACATGCCTCGGAATTGGTTGTTGTTGAACTGTTTCTCGTTGCCCGAGATGATCATGTGGGGGATCCAATATCGGCATAAGATGTTCTTCCAGATGAAGTCAGCAATCTTTTGCTCGATATCTTGGCCAGGGGCTTGGCCTCAGCCCACTTAGTGAAATAGTCAACTGCGATGACTGCGAATTTAGTCTGCCCCTTGCCAGTTTGGTAAGGGGTCGATGATGTCGATCTCCCATTAGGCGAAAGGCCACAGTCCGGTCATAGGAGTCAGTTACTCCGACGGCTGACGAAGTATTGTCGTGAATCGCTGATACTTATCACATTTTTCGAGTGTATTTCCTGGTGTCTCTCCGGATGATTGGCCAGAAATATCCTTGTCGGATGACTTTGTGAGTGAGGGCTTGACCGCTGGAGTGGTGGACGCAGATGCCTTTATGAATTTCTTTCAAGACATACTCAGGTTCGTCGGGTCGGAGGCATCTGAGGTAAGAGAGAGAGAATCCTTTTTTGTACAAAATGTCTTCGACCATGGTGTAACGGGCCACCCTTAATCGGAGTCTGCGCGCCTTTAGTCGGTCTTCAGGTAGCTTTCCTTCTTTGAGGTAGTCGACTATTGGGTCCATCTAGGTCGGCTCTAAATCTATCGGGAGGACCGTGCCCCGATTGGGTTCGCTGATGCTCAATTTGGTTAAGAACTCGATTGGGATTGGTTTCGAGATATCGTCTTCGGTAGTTATGGCTAGCTTTGCCAGCATGTCCACTTTAGAGTTCTGTCTGGGGATCAGGCTAGTATTACACTTTGGGAATTTGCCGATTAGCTTGTGGGACTTCTTTGAGTAGGCCTTCATTCTCTCTTTTTTAACCTGGTACTCACTGGCTATTTGGTTGACGACGAGCTGTGAGTCGTTGTGAACCTCCAGGTGTTGGGCTCCCATGGCCGCTACCAATCTGAGCCCAGTCAATAATGCTTCGTATTATACTGCATTGTTTGATGTTTGGAATCCAAATCTGAAGGCATATTGTGTGCAGGTCTGTCCAAGAGTCTCAAGGACTATTCCGACCCCACTGCCTTTAGAATTGGATGAACCGTCAACGTACAGTGTCCACGTCGATAGGTCTGGATCGTCTATTCAATTTTCGGGCTAATTGGTTTGGATGTCGGGGCTGGTTCCCAGGTTGTTCTCGGGTGTGAGTTTGACAATGAAGTCGGCCACTGCTTGGCCTTTGATGGTTGTTCGGGGCTAATATTTGATGTCGAACTCGCTAAGCTCGATTGCCCACTTCATAAGTCTCCTTGATACCTTAGGTTTCTGGAGTACCTGGCATAGGGGTTGGTTAGTCAGGATGACAATGGTATGGGCCTGGAAGTAGGGCCGCAGTCGATGTGATGAGATGACAAGGGTCAAGGCTAGCTTTTCGATATCTGGATACCTAGTCTCGGCGAGGACCAGGGCTTTATTGACATAGTATACCAGCAGATGTTTCCCTCCTTGTTCTCGGATGGGGGTCAAGCTAACTGCTGCTGCTGAGACCGCTAAGTATAGCACAACGGTTCCCCTTGCTCAGGCTTTAAAAGCAACGGAGGTGATCTCAAGTACTGCTTGAGCTGCTGGAAGGTGAGTTCGTACTCTTCCGTCCAATCTATTTTTTGCTTCCCTTTTAATTGCTTGAAAAAGAGGAGACATTTATCGATGGCTTGAGATATAAAACGGTTGAGAGCAACTATTCTCCCTGTGAGGCGTTGAACATCTTTTGTCATTCTAGGTGAGCTCATGTCAAGAAGAGCTTGAATTTTATCGGGGTTCGCCTCTATCCCTCTCTGACTGACCAGAAATCTGAGGAACTTTCCTAAACTGATGCCAAAGGCGCACTTGCTCGGATTCAATTTTATCTGATATTTTCATAGTATTTAAACATTTCGTCGAGGTCAGAGATATGGTCTGCAGTCTGATACTCTTAATGAGCATGTTGTCGACATAGACTTCCATGGAACATCCGATCTATCGAGCAAACACTCTGTTGACGAGTCGTTAGTATGTGGCCCCAGTGTTCTTCAGCCCGAAAGGCATGACCTTGTAGCAGTAAAGTCCTTTGTCGGTGAGTAAGGTCGTCTTCTGCTTGTCGTATAAGTGCATAACAATTTGATTGTAGCCCGAATAAGCGTCCATGAAACTTAGGAGCTCGTGTCTGTCCGTGCTGTCAGCAAGCTAATTAATCCTGGGAAGAGAGAAGTTGTCTTTGGGGCAGGCTTTGTTCAGGTCGGTGCAGTCAACACAGACCCACCATTTTCCATTAGACTTTTTAACCAAGTCAACATTGGCCATCTAGTATGGATAGTAAATTTCTTCAATGAAACCTATCTTAAGGAGTTTTTCGACTTCTTCCCCGATTACGGCGTATCGTTCTGGCTCAAATGCCCTCCGCTTCTGCCTGATTGGTCGGTATTCGGGGTCGACATTTAACTTGTGAACCATAACATTTAGGCTGATGACGAGCATGTCCTGATGGGACCATGCGAACACGTTGGCATGTTGTCGGAGGAGGCTCATCATCTCGTCTCGTAACGGTGGTGTTAGTGATGACCTGATCTGCATTGTACGGGTCGAATCAGATTCGTTGAACAGGATGAGCACAAGATCTTCCATCGGGCACCCTTTTTCTACCGAGTCTTCCCGGGGGGTCGAGAGAGGTGATGGTCATCGCCTGATGTTATGTCCTTAATGCCATGGAATAACATTTTAAGCTTCCTGTTGATCTCCCTTGACTAATCCGGTACCGCGCTCAATTGGGAACTTCATCGCGAGATGATGTCTCGACACGACAGCTCAAAGAGCGTTGAGTGAGGGACATCCAAGAATGACATTGTAGATAGAAGGACAATCTACCATTAAGAAATCGGTCATGGTCGTCATCTGGTTTTGCCCTTCTCCAGCGGTGACCGGGAGTTGAATTGATCCTTCCGAGGTAACTCTATCTCTCGCAAATCGAGCAGGAGAGTTTTGACGAGTTGGAGTAGAGGTCTTTCAACCCCCATTTTGTCGAACGTTTTGGCGAAGAGGATGTCGGCCGAGCAGCCAGTGTCCACCAAGATCTGAAACACTTTGCGATTAGCTATGGTCATAAACATCACAAGTGCATCATCGTGGGGGTGGTGAACACCTCAGGTGTCCTCTTCAGTGAATGTCAGATCACAAGGTATTACTTTATGCTCTTTCGGGGGTCTACTGGTAACGTGGATCTGATGCTCCAAGTTGCAGCAACTGATACTTCGGGCATGATCTCTTCGAGCTCAATTTGAGTCTCTTCTTGTGGCAGGCCCACCAAAGATAGTGCAGTTTTCCCCGGTGGATTCATTGTTGATAGGTTGTTCATTCTTTCGATTCGCTCGCTCTTCCCTCCTGTTGACGTATTCATGCAGGTGCCCATTATGGATGAGGGCTTCGATCTCCTCTTTTAGGTCGAAGCAATCACTGGTCAATGGTCGTGGCAGTGGTAGAAGTGATCGGTGATCGGATTTCTTGTGGCAGGCCCAATACTTCTGTTTGTCCCGCTTGTTGGCGTCGGATTTCATCTTGTTTGCCCACTTGAGAATTCGTTTGTCTCGAAATTCCATAAGGACCTACTCATGCGTTGTATTGAGGGGGGTATACGAGTTAAAACCTGTTGTTGGATCGTCGGCTCAAGCACTGGCCTCTGGGTGGTTCATTGTCTTTCCTTCTTTTGCTGCTATCGGCCGAGATAGGTTCCTCCTTAGGTCACCTCTCTCTGGTCGATCTTTCCTTGTTCCGAGCAGCTTTCAGGAAGCTGAAAAGTTCTTCGGCATTAGAATATTACTGGGCCCTATTAAGGAGGTCAGCCATTGTCATTGGGGGTTTTTGTCGAGTGAGAAGAGGAACTTCCCTTCCCTTAGACCTCTCATTATGGCGGTCAGAGCGATTTCTTCTGGATGTGCTTGAACTTGCATCATTTCTAGGTTGAAACGCTTGATGTAATCTTTCAGCAGCTCGCCTTCTTTCTGGACAATATTGAGGAGATGGGAAGCCGGCTTGAGCCTCTCTTTTCCTCCAATGAAGTTTGTAATAAACGTTTTGTTGAGCTGCGCAAAAGAGCTGATCAATTGCGGCTTCAACTGTTGGAACCATTTCCGAGCCGCTCCTATTAGGGTTAATGAAAATGTGCGGCACATGACTGTGGTTGATGCTTCATGGAGTTCCATCCAAGCCCTAAAGGATTCCAGGTGCTTGGCTTGGTTAGTGGTCCCAGAGTACGGGGCGATCTGAGGCATACAAAATCTTGGTGAAAGCTGTGCATGCATGAGGTCAGCATAAACGGTGGCTCAGTTTCTTCTAGTATTACCTCCACTGAGGTCAGGGAATTCGAACGGTAAGCCTGCTGTTTATCGCCGATCTGACCTTATAGTCGTTGAGCTCGGCTTCCCAGGGGTCGCTGCTCGGCCATTCCCTCGGTTGTTGTCTCGCGCCTCTTTCTCTACAACTCATATGCAAGTTAAAGGCGGCCAGCGCAACAGTGCTCAAGACATGAGAAGGTGCTAACCTTGATGTTCCAACTTACCTGCTTCTTTAGGAACCAGCGAGCACCTCAGATGGTTCAGGGACCTCTAGAGCCGCCTGTCCCGTTACCTGTCCGGTCCCTTGGACAGGGAGAGATCGTATTTGTTCTAACACTTGTTTCATTGAGTTCATGTTGTCGTTCAGTGCCTCACTTGTGCTCGAGGGAAACAAGCTAACCTCCTCGACTTCTAGATCGCTGCATCAGCCCAACTGGTGCAGAGTCAGCCTAGAGTTGGGAAGATGAATCTCGATGACTAGCAGACTGCTCCAGTGGTGCGAGATCGGGACAGCAGTGGAGGGGGTTGTCTTCTTTTTTCCTTTTCGCCATTGTTGGGCTTTGGTGGGTTACGAGAATGGATTTCGATGTCGTTCCCACAAACGACGCCAAACTATTGATATAGAAATCTGGTTAGCCTTCCTTGGACCTTCGTGTACCTGCACAATGGATGGACAAAGGAGACCCTGGCACAGGGGACCCTCCGATGCCTAAGTTATGTAGGGAATATGGGTCTAGTCGAGTAATGGGTTTTAGGCTAAAGACTGTGCGTACCTCTCACCATTAGAGACACTCCTATTTATAGTTGAGGAGAGGCAGTGACATAGGAGGGATATACTTATTTAACAGGGATACCTCATAATAGGATTCAGATCCTACTATAAGTTGTAATGATCTTCATAGATTCTCGGCTGAGATCTCGGGCGGATCCGTATTACGGTAAGTTTCCTAGATCTTCGACTATAATCTTGGACAGGCGTAGTTGAGATCCGGACGGATCCAGTAGGGCAGGTTTCGCCGACCTAGGATATGCAGACATGTCTTCTTTAGAGAGTGGTTGGGCCCCTTTTGTTGAGGTTTCTAGGTCTTGTGACCTGTTGGCGGGACATCGAGCTCGACCTCATTCCTACTCGACTTTGGAGTTTGAAGTCGGATCTTCAGTCTCTGTCGTTGTTCGATCTGGCTAAGTGCGTAAAGTTCCGACTTAACCTCTCTTTATTGGTCGGTCCATTTTCCCCCATAACAATACAAATGGTTACTGACTAAAACACTCTTTCGCTATGGATTTAATCTGTAGCCTTTGATTCATTTTTGTTAGTGAAGGCAGTGAACAAACGACGATCTCAACCCTTAACACATAACAACCTCGACCCTGACCCCTAACACTATAAGGACACCATCTGTGGGGTCCACCATCGCATGTGTGCATAATCCACTCCATCAATTAACTTCAAAATTTCATAAAAGGCCATGGTTGGAAGCATGATCAACTTCCACTAACCACATTGACCACATCATAAGAAAATAGTTCGTATTCAACTAACACCATTATAATTTACCAAGTTTTGTGGCCACAAAGAGATCATGTCAGTAAGAAGTTAGTATCTTTTCACATGAAGTTAGTATCTTTTCATATAAATAAATGACTACAAAGAAAAGGAATGGATTAGATCTAAATTCCACATGTCCAATAACAACTTCCATCTGCTTCGCTTTTTCAGGATTGAATATGACGTAACTTCTTCTTCACTAAAAACCCATATAACTACTGATTCAAGGATAAGGGCAATTTGGTCTAAAAAACTTTTTAAAACTTGTTAGATGACTACCCTCGGAATATTCGAAACTTTGCTTCGATTTCAAGAATTTGATCAACCCACAATGCTAGTACGATCAAAATTCGTTATGGAAATCATGCCCTAAAATGATACGATAAAATGGATTGTAACACCCTAAAAATCGGGGGTCGATCATAAACTCCACTCCCGATTTCCAACGCATCACTTATGCAACATAGAAAATGATGATTAAATGTTGTCCGTGTTAGTGCATTAAACATGAGTGGGATTACACCAAAACAACATATCATACTCCAGAGACAGTTAAATTATGCAAGCGGAAGAATTGTGATAGATATATAAAGTATATAAACTGTTGTAAGTCTCCAGAGTGTGGACATGTCACCAGGTTAACTATATACATGTATACTTTTCAAAATTGACCAAAAATGAATAAACATGTGTGATTCAAAAAGACAAAATAGCAAGTGTAAGGGCATCTAGTCAACATCCCAAAAGTCTCCGTCGATCAAGCCACGGCTCACATGAACTCGCCTGAAAATTGCATGAAAGAGAATGCCTCCTCGTCATCCTCATAGTTCAGCTCCGCCTCATAGGCATCGCCTCCACCT
This sequence comes from Magnolia officinalis, assembly GCA_021015155.1. NCBI lineage: Eukaryota > Viridiplantae > Streptophyta > Magnoliopsida > Magnoliales > Magnoliaceae > Magnolia > Magnolia officinalis. The sequence goes on from JAJHSJ010000014.1 coordinate 35,136,359, forward strand.
GCAACTAAGACAGGGTCTGGTTGGTGTGTACAACACTGTCCCGTAACATGGGAGTGAGTGATCAACTCAGTGGAACCATAAAGCAAAGGTTAACATGTTATCAATTCAGTCAAGCAGTAATGATAAAATAATACAATCAAACATCCCTAAGTACTCTGATTAATGCGGGAATGGTATGTATAAATGATGCATGCCCTCGCCTGCACTCCCTCTGCGATCTTCATCTAACGGTCGCGCATGTCAGTCACTTCCTCAGTGCTCTCTACTCAACGCCAAACAACACATGCAGTGCGATGCATGAACGTGATTATCAAGTTCTTATTAGTCTGTTTCATACAACAGGATTAGGAAACTAAGGTACATCCCTTGTATCATTTACCCAAACAATGATCCATCTAGGGTCGTCAATCCTAGTCAATCTCATACGATAGGTAAGTTCATGTCACTACCACCAACGCCCTACCAACTGACAGTATATTTTTGAAGGCTCGTCGCCAACACGACTGGGGACCACAGCCAAGCTGCACCGGGGTAGGCCTATTTCATACTCAAGGTCACTACAAAGGGCTCTTCACCTGATCAGTATAGGCCGACAGCTCGAATACAGTGTCCCATACCACTGATTCGACTCACGATTTTGGGTTGCTCACTGGACACTACGGGGAGGTTCGTCGCCCTAGCACTGGCCGATAGCTCGATCACGGTGTCCCATACCACCATGTTCGGCTCATGAGTCTTAGCGGATCGAGGTACCAAGGTTAAACGGATTTTCCACTGATGAGTTTGGTACCTTAGATTCAAGCAGTAGCGTCCATACATGGTGAACACACATCGGGCCAATCGGGTTGCTTGACCAGTTCAACTAGTACGAGCGTACGCTGAATTAATCGACATACTACCACTGTCGACAATCATCGTACGACTTGGATTCATTGAACGCATCAGATGTGGCGAGACTAATTCGGCCACCCATTGTAAACCATTACCGATTGCCTGGACTACATCGTAGCCCCAAACACACTTCAAGCAATTGTATATGCATGTAGTAACCAAAGACAACATGTGACAACTAAAATTAAATATAAATCTCATTTGGGCATTTCAACAGACACATAGTATACATGTTAGCATACATAGGCATTTCAACCATAAAGCACATAGTAGTGAGGTAGGTTACATAAAGGAAACTGTAACCATAGATAAGGGGATTGAGAATCTTATCTCAACACCCTCATTACATACATTTAAACGAGCATTTTCTCATTCAGGCATTTTATCAAACACTTAGGCTATACATTTCAACATACATGTATTAGACTAGTTATAACGTATATCCTGGCAAGCCCTTTTACAAAGGAGTTGCTACATACACAACCAACATATATTCATAGTTAATAATCATGGCAAGCACAGATTCAAATTCCATATTCATTCAGACATTTTCACAAACACTTAGACTACACACTACAACATACATAACGTATGTTGGCGATAATAGGAATTAGGACAAATCCTTTCACCAAGGAGTTGTCACACGCATAACGGCCATATATTCACGATGAATAATCATGGCAAGCACGAATCCAAATTCCGTACTCATTCGGTCATATCAACAAACACATGGAATACACTATATTCAACATAGTTCATATATATATCAGTAGAGTGAAACAGGCATCGCATTTAGCATGTGAAATGACACCCACATCAGTTATAAATCATTAACTAGCATTGAAAGCCTTGAAAACCATAACTTAAACGTTTATAGTCCGCAACTTTCGTTGGTAGACTCGTAACGAACTCAGTTTAGAACTAAGCCTTTGTCTACGGCACAACGGTCACTTATAACATGAAATAGGTTAGCTATTTCATCACTTACACTATTGAAAACCCTAAAACAGATTAGGATTAGGTTTTCTTACCTACGAACGGAGTCGGAATCTCCGGAATAGCGATGTAGACACGGTAGCTAAGACTGTGGAGCGATGAGATCGAATCCCAGGAACTCTCTCCCACTTTCTCTCTCTCTCTCTCATTCTCTCTTTGCTCTCTTCTCTCTCCTAGGTTTTCCAAATTCGTTGGAATGAGAGAGAGAGGGTTTAAGCCCTTATATAGGCCCAAAACTAACAGAAATGGCCCCAGGGCCATGGTATACTTAGGTTATAGCCAAAACTCATCTATTTCGACTCAACGGAGCACTTCTGGAGGCCTCCCTTCTCCGTGCGGTCGGACATAAGCTCCCTGGCATTGGATCTAGGTCGAGTTAAGTTTTCGGTTCGATCGGATTTACAGATCGACCATGGCGGACCAGTTTCAGTTCAACGGTCACTGGTACTCGATCAGGACCACAAGTGCACTGACATGTGTGAAAAATTTCTCCTGATCTGAGGGTGTATTTGGGTTAGATTCTAACGGTCTAAATCCTTATATTTGGCCCACAAGCAACACGTCTCATTTTACTTAAGTTTGGATTTTATTTCAAAAGATATTCACGTTCCTCACACACTATATTCCAGGCTCAAGTTGTGCATTTTTTAACACAGTCAGGAATTAATTTATGAGATGGTTGTCAAGACCAGCAAGGCGGTCATAATCATTTAGTTTCACGATAATCGGACTTTCGACGTGCGGTCCAGGTCCGATACGGAGTTTCGTGATGCTCCCGAGAGCAACTTGGTAATGAGATTGATCCTAGATTATAAGGTAATGTAACGTCGATGATTTTGCAAGTTTTGGGTCTTGGAGTTCGTATTTAAAGTGATTCAAGCGAATTTCACAGCTAATCTAGTTTAACACTTAGTTAATTTCGTCTAATTTCTAAAGCATTTGGTCCTAAGTGATTTCTGCCTGAGGTGGTACTCGGGTCTTTGTACGGATTTTTTCGGGACGTTACATGGATGAACATGGTGGATAAAACACATACATCACAGTGAGACTCATAAAACTTTACCACGACCATGTAGTATCGGCCGTGTTATCGTTCTACCAGCAATGGATTAGGTGTGGGTGTAACCCGTGCCGCGGGCCATAAAAAAGTTTTTAGTTATTGTTCACAACTTTTTCCACTAATATGATGAACATGAGATTTGGATATCTTAACTTTTTGGGTAAAGTCATAAAATGATATGAAAAAATGAATTTACGATGTATGGTGTGGATACATAACAGATTCATCAAGGTGCGCCCCACACGGTAAGTGACGCCCATTAAGGTGCTACCACCGAGGGTAACGCGAGACTCCAGAATAAGGGATGTGGGTGGGACCCTGACGTGTCGTCGCTCCTGACTAGGCGCTAACAGGGCATGTTCAGAGTCCTAACCCCCAACTTCATCTGTCTCTCCTCTTTACTGCTCTCCCTTTCTCTCCTGAATCTCTCCCTTTAATTGGCTCTCCTCTCTCTCCATCTCTGTCTCCTCTTTTGTCATCTCTTACTCTCTTGCATTTATGGGTAGCTTGTCTCCTACCTAAATTGGTTGAGGAATTATACGATCCTAATGCATTAGGACCACAAATCAGAGTCCCGATGTATCATTCTGTACAAGTGGGGTCCATTGGTCGATTATCCAATTATCGATTCAATGGACCCGCAGTGATGTAGATGTCACTGAATAGACAAATAAGAAAACGTATAAATGATTCCATAAGAAAGGTGAAAGGTATGATGGCTATGATCGTGTAATCTTTAAGAATTTGGAGAATCGCTCGGGGGTAACTTCGGTGAGTCCTGGAACCAACGATGTGGGGGAGAGAGAGAGAGAGAGAGGGGGGGGGGGGGTCCAGGAGAGGATGGAGAGCCATAAAGAGGAGAGGAGAGAGGGAGAGGGAGAGGGAGAGACAAATCAGGGTTGGGGACTAAGACCCAAACATGGCTCTAATACCCGTTAATGTTGGCACGTGGGGAAAGTATTGCACAAGCCCACCCAACTGGACCAATAGAGTGGCGACACGTCAGGATCCCACCCACATCACTAGTTATGAGGTCACCAAAGTCTTGCCCCCGAGGAAGCGAATTATGTGCGAGCGCACGTGCCTAAGTTAGTGGGATCCTTAACCGTGGGACCCATCGTGATTTATGTGCCTTATATTCATATCGTCCATCCATTTTGAAAACCCACTTTAGGGCATGATCCAAAAAATGAAGCGCATCTAAGTCTCAAGTGGACCATAATATAGGAAATAGTGGTAATCAACCATTAAAAACTTCTCGTGGGACAAAAAAGTTTTAAATCAAGTTGATATTTGTGTGGTCTCTACATCCTGGTCTTTGTGACTTTATCAATAGTTTGGATGGCAAATAAACATTCCGATGGCCCCCATGAAGTTTTTAATGGTTGGGATTCAATCGCGACTGTTTCATATGGTATGGTCCACTTAAGATTAGGGTTTGCTTCATTCTTAAGATCATGCCCTAAAATGATATGTCAAAATGGATTGACGGTGTGTATGTAAGGCACGTATGTCACAGTGGGCCCCGCAGTTAGGGATCCACCAACCTCGGTGGATACAAGGATCCACCCAAATCGTGCCCATTACGTGCAGCCCCGGCCTCACAAAGGCAGTGCAACCCTTATTAAGGGGCCCACCTTGATATATGTATTGTATATCCATGTTGTTCATACGTTTTTCAAATCATTTAAGGGCATGAGTCCAAAAATAAAGTACATCCAAATCTCAAATAGACCATACCAAAGGAAGGGATGATTTCGACAAAAGTTCTAGATCAAGTTAATATTTGTCTTTCCCCTTCATCCGTTTTATGTGACCTTATCAATAGGAAGGATGGCAAATACACATTAAGTAAACATTATGGTGGGCCCCATGAAGTTTTTAATGGTGTAGTGTTCAACCACCATTGTTTCATATAATATGGTCCACCTAAGATTTGGATCAGTTTCATCTTTTGGGTCATGCCCTAAAATATTCTTTAAAAAAATAGATGGACAAGGTCATGCCCTAAAATATTCTTTAAAAAAATAGATGGACATTGTGGATGTACAATACACATATATTAAGATGGGCCCCATGGTAAGGGTTGCACCATCTTGGGTGAGGCTGGGATGTAACGCCCCAATTTTCGTAACCAGAGTTTAATACTCATATTTCGAAATCCAGAAGGTTAACCTTTAAAGATAGCCCAAATTACATGTATTTTTTTTTATGAGTGAGCATTTTAGCGAAAAAGAAACAAATCAAGCATAAAAGAAAGTCTGCATACATATTCAAGATATACGAGCGACTGCCCATAGGGCTTATACAAATCAATATCTCAATACTAACAAATACATGGGCGAAACAATTTAATACATGAAACAGAATAAAATGCAGTTAAACTTGAGCTGCAATATCACATAGCTTCTTTTGGAGCAGATACGGCCATACATCCCTAATATTTGTATCTTGCTCCTTATCGGTTTAAACATGAGTATCTTTCAAATCACATGCACCATCTGTACGGTTATATGTTCAAAGCATGAGTGGTCATCTCAGTGAGAATTTTCCTCAAGATTACACACCACCACATTAATTAGGTATAGTTTAAACAAGAAAACATACAAAATAATTCACAATTCAATCTTATTTAAATGCATGGATGCGTGAATGCACATCAGCCTATGAATATTCATCCAGTTGACTTTTGGGTAAAACCCACTAGCATGGCAAAACTTACATGCAACCTCAAAGTGGCCAGTCACTAGTAAAAGTACAACAAGTACGTGCTCGAGGGACAAGCTCACACAAATTTGGACGTTCGAATAATATACTAATCTTTCCAAGCAGTCAACCAGCCACCCAATAACACACATATGCCATGGAATGCATGATTAGCCCAACTATTATTAGTCCAATTTCAAACAACCATTTTAAGAAAGTTCAAATGTCATCATGGGGGAATCGTCACCCAACAAAATCCAATAGCTCGAGCATAGGATTTTCAATGGTAATAGTCAATCATAATTCAACAAATAGGACTTACCATCACAAGGTTATACAAAAATAATCCATCAAGTGCCACATCGGGCACAAAGTCCATTAAAGGATGCGATAAAAAAAAAGGATTATTCCCAAAAAGCCACATAGGTGCAAAGAATCCACAAGATGGTAATAATTTCATTTAATCCATTACACAAATGACCACTAGTTTGAGGACCTCCAAAAATACCATCAAGTAAGCTCTGAAATTGCGGTTTAGATTGCTTCTATTGAAGTATGAATGTAAGGCAAAGGTCCTAGAGGGGGGTGAATAAGACTTTTCAATAATTATGTCAATTTAAAATCCTTATTGCCTAACTTAAAATAATCTCCAGTTAAACTAAGCAAGGTAATCTAACTCTAAAGGCTTCCAAGCAAATAGAGGATCAAATCTCATAGGCTTCTAAAGATATATCAATCAATCAACTAGTCTTTAACATGGTGAACATGTGTGAATGGAAGATGCTACTTATTAGTCCTAAGCATTCATCTTATTAAGCATTCAAACATATAAGCATGAATTAAATAGATGCATAAATGTCAATCCCAAACACAAGCATGTATAGTGGTTTGGCTATGTACCTACTTCACTCCTGGCGGACGCACTCTCTCTTATAGTGTACCGGATTTCACTATGAAAAGGTTTTAAATCAAGTTTACCTCAAACCTTTACAACCTACACACGGTATTGCCTACACAAGGAACTCATTTAAGCCTACACAAGGCTATCACACATACCTACACAAGGTATTGCCTACATAAGGCACTCATTCAATCCTACACAAGGCTATCATGCATACCTACACAAGGTATTAAGTCCTACACAAGGACACTGTACGTATTCTCCTGTCGGAAGACTACAAAAGGTCTTAACGAGTTTGCGAAACAAACTCTGAAACTAAATCCTACACACGGAAGAGGTTTTGGACTCTTTGGACTCTTGTACTTACTTGTAAGTGGATGGGCCCTTCTTGTTGTGGCTTGTGGGTTGCCTAATCTTTGCTTTGCTGAGCTTCAATCAACTCCCGTACGCTCCCCCGATCACGATGCTGTGGTTGTCCTAATGTTTTAGATTCACGATTAATTTAATTGCATATGATGCTCCTTTAGGGTAAACAAGGTAATGGGAGTGGGTTGAATCTCCTACTACTGGATGGTAAGTGGATTTTCTAGGGGCTTCAACTGATGGGTGCTCTAGAGTATTATAAAGACTAAAAATATACCAATAGGTTTGGTCTCAATACTCTAGAAAAGGCTTGAGATCATGTTCTTCACTAATAGGAGCTAGGATGATTAGGTTAAGCTTGGGATGCGCTAGGGACTATAGGATGCCTTAATCTATCATTTCTGCAAAGATCCAGATGCTCTTTTTATAGGACAAAGGTTCCAACGAATCTATAACAGCTACATTTCGGTCTTACCGAGGAGTCCTTCGATCGAATCAAACTATAGTCGGTCGGACTGAATTAATGCTCGGTCGGACCGAATAAAGTCCTCAGGTTGCTGGACACTTTTGGTCACTTTCGGTTGGACTGGGGCTTATCTTCGGTTGCAGTCGGTGGGTTTAGGGTTTAGGGTTTAAGGGTTTAGGGTTAGGGTTTAGGTAGCTCGGTCAGACCGAATTAACTCCATATCTTACTGGACTATTTTGGGCTGTTTCGGTCGGACTGAAAGATTCTTTGATTGGACCGAAGATCCAATTCGGTCGGACCTACTCCAACCGAAGTAGAGACATATTTTTTTGTTAAGTTTTTGTCCTGCAATAGCCATGTTCGGTCAGACCGAATCTATGATCGGTCAGACAGAAGGTTGCTGCTTTTCAATTTCTGTTTCAGCAACTTTCAAACTTCTAAGGCCAAATCTAAGAAGATAGGAATTATGAACTTTTATGGCTTAATGGATGATCTAACTGAGGTTTTTTATTTGGGTTAGGATCATCTAAAGGGTATAGGTTTGTTTTGTTTTGAAGATTTGGAATCATGGGAGCATCTTTTTATCCCGTGAGTGTTGCTTGATTCTTCTACTCTAGTTGTGTCTTCGATCTTCATTTTCCAAGAGCTCACCGGACTACTTGACACAGCGGTTCACGTGATTGACAAACAAGTGTATAGGTATGAGTGTACTTACAAGCTCAAGTAGCAAAACAAACTACGAACAAGATTGATAACAATTACACATGTAAGGCACTTATCTTCAACCACAATAGAGATATTTGAGATTCGTAGCATGTTCAAATATGTAAGTGCTTGTATTTGAAACACACATGTTATTGTCAAATTTCGTAGACAAAATGTTGGTTAGATTTTCAGTATACTTCAGTCTTCCATGACACTTCATGAAGAATGACTCAACATGTAACACTCCGTACTTCTGGTACGCGGGCGTTACCATTTAAACCCATAACTAAGGATGCCAACACTTGACTAATGAACAACTTAAATCCAATCGATGTAGGATGGGACTTTCAGTCGCCATTAAAGCCATCCATCAAGTGTTATAAAAGCAGAGTTGAGCCCAACACCAGTCAGAGGTAAACTCAACAAACACTTCAAGATGAGGCAGCTTATAGATCAATTAATTAAGTCATGTGGGACAATGCACCCACTAACAACTCTTGAGGATTAATTAACGGTCAACCAAATAATTAGTGTATTCTAAAACCCCATTTAACCGTTGAAACCAACCATCAGGCCAATCCAACCATTAGATCAATGTACACTAGCCAAATAGGACCTAGAACGTGTAATACGGCCCACTTGGGCCTCAGTTGCTCCCCAAATTAGGTCAGGACCCCAAAGTGGGGCCTCCAAGCCAATTGGATGGAGAGGATTTAATACAACCATCACGGTCGACCCCCATACGCGATGCATGTGCACCCCGTACCACCATGCGCGATGTGCACCCAACCAAGCAAAATGGTCAAACAGCCCTTGACCGAGCAAAATCATAAACAACAAGGTTTCTCCCGCCATTTTTAAAATTTTAAAACTGTGCGATTTCAAGCCCCAAAGTGGGCCACCTTGGCCACTTTCTAGACGATCCAAACTGTCCATTTTGCTCGTGGAGTTCGCCCAACCAAAACCATATAGGGATTTGGATCCATGCATAGGAATGGATGAGTTAGGTCTGAACCGTCCATCTCCTTATGTGTGGCTAGGATCCACAGATGAAGGACCATCAAATGGCTTGGTAGGCAAGCCAACACCAGTTTATCCAAGGGGTTACAGCCACCCACTAGCCAGCTAAGGAGAAGTCTCCTCACAGCCAGAAATGGCCAAGCAAACCAAAAGAAAGGAAAAAGGAGAATTTCCTTTTTTGGATTAGGGAGGCTGACATTGTGACCATTCCCTGGGGCCACGTGGCATGATCCAGCCCCTCCTTGTGGGTAGTACGAAATGAGAAGCCGATTTATCTCATCTCATGAGAAAGAGAAGAAAAATCGGATCTTCTCATGAGATAAACCGGAACTAGCGTTTATTGCCCAAAAAAAGTGGGCCCCACGCTGATCAGGGGACACATCTGGTCCGCTCAAATGGATCAGACCATGTCGAAACACATGGGATCATGATCTGCCATTAATAACCCAATCATCTTCCCCGATAACCATCTAGACCCGATCACGAGATGGGTCCCACCAGACTTAAAGAACTACTTTTCTAAGAGATCAGAGCATTAACAACTCATCTCTGGGGTCAAATTGACCTCATGCATAGCCATCCTTCGATCACAGCCATTGCTAAAGTAGGTCTTTTCCCGACCGTTGATGACCTCTCCCTCCAAACTATAAATAAGACACTCTTGCTTTAGGTTTTACACCAGAAAGAGAGGGAAGCAAGGAGAAAAGAGAGAGGGAAAGGAAAGAGAGAGGGAGAGAGAAAGAGAGAAAGAAAAGAAAGAGAGAGAGAGAGAGAGAGAGAGAGAGGAGAGTGGGTGCGTGCGTTCCATCCCACGGCCGAGTCAGGTAACCCTTCCCTCCATTTCCTTCATTCCCAAACTAAGCTGAAACCACCCCTCTGCAAGGCCCTTGTTTGGACTGAAAATGGCCTCTAAAGGGAGAGATTATTCAAGCTGAAAATGGCTTTTAGCTGGGCCTGCAAACAAGCTGGAAACCAAGCCTGCGATCACGCTAAAAATAGGCTTGAAACAAGGCCTAAGATCACGCCATATCCAGACCGTTTTGGACCACGGTGTGGGCCAAAACCAGCTTCCAGATTGGGCTGAGATCAGGCCTACATCAAGCTGCGTAAACGGCCTGAAACCCGACAATCTCTAGGTCATGGGAACGTTGAAAATGGGCCCACAACTAGGTCAGAAAAATGACAGAAAGCAAGCCTCTGTTGGGCTCTAAAATGAACTGAAAACCAGCCCTCATTGGGTCCACGAAATGAGCCAGACCAGCCTGCGTTCTGGGCTGAATTCGGCCTTAGAACTAGACAACAAACGGGTTAAGTTTTGGGCCGTGCAATGGACCAAGTTCAGCCCTCAGCTGGGCCGGAAACATGGCAGAAAGTGGGCCCTTGTCTGGGCCTGGGGATGAGCTGAAATTGGCCCGTAAATGGGGTCATGTTAGGGACCAAAATCAGCCCTCAGACAAGGCCTAAATATGAACTAGAAATAGGCCTTAAACTGGGCTCTATAAGGAGCTAACATTGGGTTCAGCTGGGCCAAAACCAAGCCAAATAATGGCTGTATTTTGGGCCTCTAGTCTGGCCACAACAGGTTGCACTTTGGACCATAAAAGTTCTAACAAATGGGCCCTGTTTCTAACTGAAACCAAGCCTGGAATGGGCCTAAAATCAGTCCGAAATGGGCTTTGATTTTGGCTAGGATCAGGCCTCAAACAGGCCTTGCATTGGATGGCATTTTGGGCCGAGAAATGGCCCAGAAAATGGGTCTCCATGTGGGCCACACGCTCCAGCAGTTGGGCCGCACGCTGCAGGTGGGCTGTGCACCACATTTCAGAGCAGGTGGGCCACACCACGTTCAAACTGGTGGGCCTCATGGTAGCATCAGGCGGGCCGAGCCAGGAAACTCAGCCGTACCTGTGGACTGCAAGGGCTGTTGGGCCAGGCCCTGTGTACATCAGGTGGGCCACACCACACATCACAGTGGGCCTCACTAGGCGCACAACCAGTGGGCTGCACCTGCGATGTATTTTAGTGGGCCGCCCCATGTACCTTAGAAGGCCACACCATACACACAGTAGGCCTCATAGCTAATCTAGCTCCCATTGGGGCCACCTAAATGGGCCTTTGGGGACCTTAAAGTTGCAGTTTAGTTGGGCCAAACCAAGTCTAATTCGGACCTTAGCTTGAAACACATTCCAGGCCCAATCTGGGCCATCAATAGTACAAAAATTCAATGGGCCTAACCATTCTAAATCAAGCCCAAACAATATTGACTATGGGCTCTCCAAACCCCCCACTAACTTTCATATATTTAAAACATTTTGTCTAATGCAAGCTAATCCTCTAGGAGGCTACTCGCGTAACTTGGGACCACTAACTACGAGCGGGAACTCGGACCAAGGGAAGGATTACAGCCACTCAGGTGATGACTTTCCCCTTGAGGTTCCCATCTGTAAATTTGTTAAGCATAGTCGTTATAAATTAATAGTTCTATCCTAATACAATATTCTATCCCAATAAAATGTTGAATTATGCTTACATTACCTGCTAGGCCCTCATTTTAATAACCCATGAATGATGTTAGTATGTAATGGTCACTAAATTCCCATGATTTATTATTAATAAGCTTGATAGCCATATTCCGATTTTATAATGTCTCTCTATAAGTGTAAATATCATCTTATGTCTTCACATGTTAATGCTTCCTTATAAGCGCAAATACTATCATTTACCAGTACATGTTAAATGATTGTCTTGAGTTGCCATAGAATTTAACCTATAACATTTCAAGTGGAGGAACTTCACTATTGCATGTGGGCTACACTTGGGATGCAATTAGAATGATGATATGAAAAATAGAACCCCTAACTTGAATTATACTTTGATCAACCAATTGCGAAGGGGTTCCGTCAAGCATCCTAAGGTGGAATACCTCATGAGTCGAGGATGGTGGTTATGGGACACTATGCTCGCGCTGTTTGCCTACGCTGGGTGACAAGCCCCCCCATAGTGACCATTGAAATACTTAAATTTGCTTATTGTAACTGGAATAATAATGGTTTGGCTAGTCATGCATTCATAGCATATTGCTGATGACGAGTGGCTAACTCTGGATGCTGTAGCACCTGCCCTCGTCTTATCGAGGTATCATTTCGCTATCTCCCAGACCACAGACTATCAGCCTATTTTCGGGTGACGAGCCCAAGTCCGACTTGGTACATCCCCAGGTCGATGATTGCATGGGTGACGAGCCCAAGTCGACTGGATGAGCATCCCCAGGTCGATGTGCATTCATACATCCATGCATTTTAAATAAGACTGCATCTTGCCTATTTTGGATTACCTCTTTGTTTTCCTTTACTATGTTTGCTAAGGTAGCGGTGTATAATCTTGAAGGAAATTCACACTGAGCTGGACACTCATTCATCGAATATCCAACCGTACAGAGTATGCAGGAGTAGATGGAGAGGACGGTATCATTGGTCCTGAAGACGAAATGGTGGAGCCTGAAGACGGATATCATGAAGGCGAGCCGCAACAGGAGGTGGCTGAATATTTCAGATTCAACCAGTAGATGTAGTATTTCTTTTGCAGTTGTTAGTACTCGAAAAAGTTATAAATTTTATAATTATGTCCCCCAGCTGTGTGGGCCAAATATTCGGGTTTATATGATATAGTCCATGCTTGCGTAAGCTATCGCACTCTGACTTTAATTTTTTCGCTAGATCCCTGATTTATTAACTCTCAGGTTTTCGGAACGAGTCTCGTACTCGAGTTCTGGAAACAGGGGCGTTACACAACATCACAAGATTATAAGACTCGATATGGTTACAAGTGAAAGATTTGAAAGATTAATATGTATGCCAACTATCAGGTAAAATGACCCCGTAAAGGATCTTAGGTTAGAGGTTTTTTAAATATGGCCTTATGTTCTTAAAATGTAAAAATTATAGTGTAATTTCACTGATGTTAGGCCAGTCCAAATTTTGGTTCGGCTAGCTGAATTTAGATTGACCAACCCAACCTTACCCTTGACCAAGTTTACAACAACAACAAACGAAAATTTCTGTTGCAAGTTCGGCCAGCCCACTTTGGGTTCGGCCAGCCAAACTTGGCTTGGGCCAGCCCGAAGGTGTCTTGGGTCAAGTTTCTAGTAATGAAACTTTCGGATTTCAATGGTATTTGGCCATTCGAACCCTGGATTTGTCCAACCAAATTTAACTCGAGCCAGCTGAATTTAACTCAGGCCAGCCAAATTTTTGATAAATCTTATCCCGCGTAATCTAATAGCCGTTGGAACAATATCATTGAAATTCAGCCGGCCAAAACCTTTTTAAGGCTGACCGAACTTCCAAATCCTTTAGCTATAAATATGGACATTCTCTCATTGGTTTCATAACGAAAATTAGTGAAAAATTTTTCTTAAGCAAATAGAGAAACTCAGGTCCTCCCGAAGATATCTTTGTATTAATTCTTATTTTAATTTAGCTTATTCAATTCCCTTTTTGAAGTTAGTTTTAAATACAATTAGAGAGTAATTTATACTCTACCTGAGAAATAGAGAATTGAATCCTCAACAGTTAGAGTCTATATTCCTTAAGATATATTAGATCCCTAAATTCTTTCTGGTTGAGCATACACTGCTTCATCGACGTTCAAGAAAGAAGATCGCTGCATTGATCGAAGCCTCGACTTCATCGAGTATCTTCAAATCGATGCCCTGTCTTTTGGAGATAAGTACTATTTCAGTTTATTATTTCATTTGGGTTTGTTGAGATAGCCTAAAAATCTCATTTGGCTGATTGTTGGTTAGCCCATTAAAATCACTAATGGGTTTTTATTGTGACAAACCCATGAAAATCACAAGAACAATAAGAGTTTGTTAAGGTGAACCTGTGAAAACCTTGAAATGGTGGAAAGTCAGAATTACGAGGGTCGTAATTTTGGTAGTGGAGTAGATGTGTTAAACATCGAACTATTATAACTCCTTGTGCATTTGTGGTAATTAATTTATTTAATTCTCTGCCTTTTTTGTTTTGAAAGTTTGATTTCAAAGACATCGTGAAATAAGGTTGTCTTGCGTGAAGTTTTAGGTGAAGGTTGTCATACGAATTAATTGGATTCAAGGTTTCAATACTTTGTGCGATTGAGAATATTATTTTCGTGAGATTTTATAAAGAATTTGTATTGTCCTATTCACCACCCTCCCCCCTCTAGGACATCTGTAAATCATCTTTCAAGTGGTATCACAATAGAGTGATATGTAAATCTTAATCATATTGCTGAATACGGCCTTTTTGAACCCCTATCTGAGGTAGGATGTGAGAAAATTTTATAATGGGGCGGGATAGCTTACCGGTCCATTGTACAAGGGATGTATGCATCCATTTATGAAGTTTCTGCTGATGAATTATTTTTTAAGTTAAATTTTTGTAAGAAACTGTAACTATAACACCCGCCACCATCTCATCATTAATGAAAATTGATGTGGCGGAAGATAGGATTCCCATTTCGACTCTTTCAAATAAAATGTCCAGTTCAGAAAATGAGTACATCTCCCGTGTGTTATGTGGTTTTAATTCATAGTGGAGGTCTGTAATGCCCTACCTATTAGTAGACTATACCCAAAATACCACGTTCTCCATCAAATCTTTATGTCAAATGTTTATCATATAATAGGGAATAAGACCGATCTTACTCCCTTTATGGTTTATACTCTGCATATTGTTGCCTCTGGAGTTAGAATCTGTCTTCCTTCTCTAATTGGTTACTCGATTATTCAATATTGTATGTATCCTAGACGCGGTTCTCTTCCTTTCGCTCATCTTTTGACTTCACTTGCTTTACATTTTCGTGTCCAAATACCATTAATTGAGGCACCGGAGTCGAATTACCCTTTAATTCTTCCAATCTTCATATAATGTGACTATCACCTCTTCCTGAGCAACGTGGTGATCAGGAGGAAAGGCAAGAAGGCAACATAAATATAAATGACATTTTTAATGAATTAGAAAAAGAGTCGGAAGAGGATGCAAAAGATTCAGATTACCAACCTTCTCATTTTGATGAAAGATTATCAGCTTTAGAGCAGAAGATGGATGCTCTGCATGTGTCGCATGAATCTCTTGCTCAAACTTAAAAAATGAACATGAAGTACATGAAGAAGTACTTCCATCGCTTTAGGAGTTTGAAGATTATTGATCCTCCAATGCCTGCTCCATCATCCTCTGAGTTTGAATGATATTTGATAAATTTGGTATGTAATAACTTTATTTTTGGTTTGGTGTGACGTAACTTGATACACTTGACTTCTTTCACTTGGTGGGACATGACTTTATGATGTTTTAATGCTTAAACAGGTTATTTTCTTTATGCTTCATTCATAGGCCCTTGTGATATTGCTTCCTGTAATTACATTTTCCTTAGTCAACTTGTGACAAAAGGGGGGAGAAGTAATGCATAGATATAAATCAATGCATATAGATCGATGCCTGATGAAATTGAATTGATATAAATCAATGCACATGTGATGATATGAAATTGAATTGATATTTTTTTTATACATGGATATATCTTGTGTATGCAACTTGAGTATATTTCTCAGGGGGAGCAACGGGATGTGTGCAGATTTGATCTTAACAAAGAATTGATCCAAAGTTATTTGATGGTTGAGTCCATAAGTTTAATGTATTCATGTATGTTGTAATGTGTGTGTACGATGTGACATATATAAGTGTTTTTTCACGAAATTGACAAAGGGGGATTTTGTAAGTGCTATTATTTAAAGCACACATGTTATTGTTGAATTTTGTAGACAAAATGTTGGTTAGATATTCAGTACACTTCAGTCTTCTACAACACTTTGTGAAGAACGACTCAACATCACAAGACTAAAAGACTCGGTATGGTATAAGTGAAAGATTTGAAATATCAATGTGTATGTCAGCCATTAGGTAAAGTGACCCTAGAAAGGACCTTAGGTTAAAGGTTTTTTAAACATGGCCTTATGTACTTAAAATGTAATAATTACAGTGTAATTTCACTGATGTTTGGCCAGCCGAATTAGGATCGGCCAACCTAACCTCAGCCTCAGCCAATTTTACAGCAACAACAAATGAAAAATTATGTTGCAAGTTCAGCCAGCCCAACTTTGGATTTGGCCAACTGAACTTGGCTTGGGCCAGCCCGAAGGTGTCTCAGGTCAAGTTTCCAGCAATGGAACTTTCGGATTTTAAAAGGATTCGACCAGCCGAATTTTAGATCGGGCCAACCGAATTTTTGATAAATCTTATCCCGCGTAATCCGATAGCCATTGGAACAGTAACATTGAAATTCGGTCAGTCGAAACCTTTTTTAAGATGACCGAAGTTTCAAATCCTTCGGCTATAAATAAGGACCTTCTCTCATTGGTTTCATAACGAAAATTGGTAAAAAAAGCTTCCTCAAACAAAGAGAGAAACTCAGGTCCTTCCAAAGCTATCTGTGTAGTAATTCTTATTTTATTTTAGCTGATTCAATTCTATTTCTCAAGTTAGTTTTAAATACAATTAAAGAGTAATCTATACTCTACTTTAAAAATGGAGAATTGAATTTACAGCAGTTAGGGTTTATATTCATTGAGATATATTAGATCCCTAGATTCTTCTGATTGAGCATGCACTGCTTCATCGACATTCAAGAAAGAAGATCAATACATTGATCGAAGCCTTGACTTCATCAAGTATCTTTAAATCGACGCTATGTCTTCTGAAGATAAGTATTATTTTAGATTATTATTTCATTTGGGTTTGTTGAGATAGCCTGGAAAAATTATTGGTCTGATTGGTGGTAAGACCGAAAATCACTAAGCGTATTTTATTATGGTAAGCCTGTGAAAATCATAAGAATTATAAGAGGTTATTAAGGTAAAATGTGAAAACCTTGAAATAGTGAAAAACCAAAATTGTGATGGTAGTAATTTTAAGAGCGGAGTAGGTGTGTGTTATACACCAAACCATTATAACTCCTTGTGCATTTGTGGTGATTGATTTATTTAATTCTCTGCCTTTTCTGTTTTGAATGTTTGATTTCAAGGTCGTTGTGCAATAAGGTTGTCCTGCCTAAAGTTTTAGGTGAAAGGTGTCTTATAAATATTTAGAATCAAGGTTTCAATACATTGTGTGATTGAGAATATTATTTCTGTAAGTTTTTATAAGGAATTGGTATTGTCCTATTCACCCACCTCCCCCTCTAGGACATTTGTAGCTCATCTTTCAAAATAGTTGAATTTTAAATCCAATCACCTATCATTTATGAAGAATTACTCAAATAGAAACTACATTATCATCATTTCTACTTAATATTATATTAAGCAATCAATAAGATAAATAAACTAAGCTAACTATCATGATGTAGAACTGGGCTGAACTGAACCAAACCAGGTTCGAACTAGGCTGCACTCAGTGAAACTCATCGAGTTAACTCACTAACTAAGAGGGAGCAAGATCAACTCGGTTCTAGATTGCAGTCTCACCTAGCTAAGTCGAGATTTTACAACTTAATAAATGTAAGAAGAGTTAAACAAAACTTAGCTAAAATTGGGTCGAAACGAGTTAGATTCAGGCCAAGTTCCCAAAATCCATAAACTATGAAAACCTACCTATTACTCATTGAGTCATTACCAGCTGAAACTGATGACTCAACATCGACTTAGCAAGACACTCTAGAAGACAGGTACAACCCGAACCTACTTTGGGCTATTTGAGCTAGGTGGAGATAGAACGAATCGACTTAGGCCCCATTTGTTAAATCTGAAGTCTAAATATCGAATTTGAAATCTTAAGCCTGAATCTAAAATCTGAAGCCAGAATCTAAAATCTGAAGTTAAAAAACTTGTTTGATAATTATGGCTGAAGTCTGAAAATTAAATATCGAATTTGAAACAACCTGTTTGTTAACAAACATCTGAAATGTCTGAAATATGTTAATTTGACACATTTGCCCCTATCTCCCATTTGGAAATGTTTTACATTATAAAGAAATTATTTTTTATTAAACGAAAATAAAATCGTTATATTTAATTCAAATAAATTAAAATACTTAATAGAAAATTAAAATATCATTATTCTTAAGGCCCTGTGCTAGAACTTAGTGGGGCCCACCATAATGTTTTTGATAAATCCACCACATTCATCCATTTTGTGAGTTCATTTTAGGAGAAGAGGCCAAAATTGAGCCCGATCCAATACTCAACAGGGCCGAAAATGTGAGAATTGAACATCCACGGTTGAAATATTCGTGGGGCCACAGAAGTTTTGAATCAGCCTAGTATATTTGTTTTCAATTCATCCCAGTAGGAATGACGTTATGAATGGTATGGATGGCATGTAAGCATCACTGTCGACCCCAGGGAGGTTTCAACGGTAAGAATTTCCCTACCCACCTTTTCCTTTATTGCAGCCCACTTGAGTCTTAGATCCGACTTATTTTTGGACTTTTATCCTAAAATGAGCTTAAAAAACAGATGTACGTCGTGAATTTATAAAAAACATCGCAATGGTTGCAGGCTCACCTAGCTAAGTCAAGATTTTACAACTTGATAAAAATGGAAGAAGAGTTAAACAGAACTTAGCTAAAATTGGGTCGAAATGAGTTAGATTCAGGCCAAGTTCCCAAAATCCATAAACTTTGAAAACCTGCATATTACTCATTGAGTCATTACCAGCAGAAACTGGTGACTCAACATCAACTTAACAAGACATTCTAGAAGACGGGAACAACCCGAACCTACTTTGGGTTATTTGAGCTAGGTGGAGACTAGAGATAAAACGAGCCGACTTAGGCCCCGTTTGTTAAATCTGAAGTCTAAATACTGAATATGAAATCTGAAGCCGGAATCTAAAATCTAAAGTGAAAAAACTTGTTTGATAATTATGGCTGAAGTCTAAAAATTAAGTACCGAATTTAAAACAACCTGTTTGTTAACAAACATCTGAAATGTCTGAAATATGTTAGTTTGACACATCTGCCCCTATCTCTGTAACGCCCTGAAAATCGGGGGTCGAGCAGGAGCCCAACTCCCAAGTTTCAACGCATCACTTATGCAACATAGATAATGATGATTAAATATTGTCTGTATTAGCACATTAAACATGAATGAGATTACACTAAATCAGCATATCATACTCCAGGGATAATTAAATTACGCAAGCGGAAGACTGTGATAAGTATATAGAGCATATAAGTGGTAAGTCCCCAGAGTATCAACATGTCACCAGGTTAAATAAATTACATGTATAATTCCCAAAATTACAAAGTGATAGAGTGCAATGTCTGCTAATCCATATCCCTGTAGTCTTGTCGGTGCAACTCCAGGTCTACATAGACCTGTCAGAGAGTTGCATGTAGGAGAACTCCTCCTCGTCATCATAGAAGTCAGGCTCCGTCACTTAAGCCTCGACATCACCTGTAGCTACAACAGAGTCTGGTTGGTGTTTTAAAACACCGTCCCAAAGTGGGAGTGAGTAATCAACTCAGTGGTACTATAAGGTAAGGGTTAACACGTAATCAATTCAATCAAGCAGTAATGATAAAGTAGTACAACACTCATATCCTAAGTACTCCTATTAATACAGGAATGATATGCTGTAATGATGCACGTCCTCGCCTACACTCCCTCAGCGACACCATCTCACGATCGCGGCATACATGCCTTCCTCTATGCTCAACTCCAAAGCTAAAGACACACACAAATGCGGTGCATGTGCGTGATTAGCCAAGTTCTTAATCAGACTCATTCATACAGCATGTTTGGGAAGCTAAGGTACCTCCCTTTATATCATTGACCCAAACAATGATCCATCTAGGGTCGTCAATCCTAGTTAATTACATACGATAGGCAAGTTATAGGGCAATGTCACCCCTGATTTAAAAGCAGTGGATAGGCAAGTTCAGGTCACTGCGAAGAGGCTCGTCACCTCAGCGTAGGCTTTAGTTTATACTCGATGTTACTCCACCGATGCCCTACCAACTGACAGTCTATTTTCGAAAGCTCGTCACCAACCCGACTGGGGACCACAGCCAAGCTGCGCCAAGGTAGGCCTCGTTTGTACTCGAGGTCACTAAGGGAAGGCTCGTCACCTTAACGTAGGCCGACAGCTCGAATACAGTGTCCCATACCACCGTATTTGAGTCACGAGTTTGGGTTGCTCACTGGTTACTACGGGGAGGCTCGTCACCCCAGCGTAGGCCGATAGCTCGACCATGGTGTCCCATACCACCATGCCCGGTTCATGAGTCTTAGCGGATCTTGGTATCATAGTTGAAACGGGTTTGCATTGGTAAGGGGTACTTTAGATTTAAGCAATAGTGTCCATACATGGTAAACACACAATAAGCCAATCGGTTTATTAGACAAGTTTGATTGGTACGAGCATACGTTGAATTAATCGACATGGTACCACTGTCGACAATCATCGTACGACTCGGATTCACCGAACGCATCAAATGTGACGAGACTAATTCGGCCACTCAACAGGAATTGTTACCGATTTCCTGAACTACGTAGTAGTCCCAATCACTCTCAAGTGCAGCATATGGAGACATATGATAATCATATAGGCATTTAACAAACAATCCAAGCACAACACTCATATGAGCATTTTATCAAAACTCATAGAACATGTTATCACACATAGGCATGCTATATATGAATCATATAGTGATGATTTAATACATGAAGAAAACTTATTCATATGACCAAGGGAACTAAGGATCCCGTCTTAATGCACTTAATAAGTACAATCCCTCAACAAAGTCTCATTTGAGCATTTTAACAAACACATAGTGAGCATATTACCATACATATGTATTTCATCCACAGATCACGTAGTACTAAGGTATATTACATGAAAGAATTTATACACGTAGATAAGGCAGTGAGAAACCTATCTCACCACCCTTAATAATCCCAATCCAACGAACAATTACTCATTCAGGCATTTAATCAAACACTTAGCCTACACATTACTACGTACATACCCTAATATAGTTGTAGCTTATATTATAGCAAATCCTTTCACAAAGGAGTTTTTATACATACATCAAGCGTGTATTTAAGATTAATAGTCATTACAAGTACAAATCATGATAATAAATTCATTCAAACATTTCAACAAACACATGGAATGCATTATATTTAACATAATTCATATATACGTGTAATATGCGGAAAATATCGCATCTAAGGGTATGTGACAGCAATCAAGTCAGTCATAAATCATTAACTAACATTGAAAGCCTTGAAAACCATAACCTAAACATTTATAGTTCGCACCTTCCGTCGGTAACTCGTATCGAACTCTACGCCTTTATCGACGACACAACGGCTACCTGAATCACGAAATAAGTTAGTTATTTCATCGATTCTTTTACTTGGATACCTAAAATAGATTAGGGTTAGGATTTCTTACCCAAAAGTAGATTCGGATTCGACGGTGTAGCGACACGGGAGTGATGATTTGGCCCGTGGAGTGGTGGGA
This sequence comes from Magnolia officinalis, assembly GCA_021015155.1. Taxonomy (NCBI): domain Eukaryota; kingdom Viridiplantae; phylum Streptophyta; class Magnoliopsida; order Magnoliales; family Magnoliaceae; genus Magnolia; species Magnolia officinalis. Next base: position 35,157,976 of record JAJHSJ010000014.1, read on the forward strand.
ACGAATCCCAGCAACTATCTCTCACTCTCACTCACTTCTCCTCACTTTCTCTTTCTCTTTTCTCTCTTCTCTCTCCTAGGGTTTAGGAAAGTCGTATGGAATGAGAGAGTGGTGTTTAGGGCCTTATATAGGCTCAAAAGTGATCTCAATGGCCCCAGGGCTAACGTATACTTAGGTTATAGCCAAAAGTCGTCTGTTTCGGCCCAACGGGACTCATCTGGAGGTTCATTACCTACGTACTGTTTGGAGAAAGTCCCCTGACGATGGATCCATGCCAGGTTAAGATTTCAGTCCGATTGGATTTATGGATCGACCGCGGAGGACCAGTTTCAGTTCAACGGTCATCGTCACTCGATCAGGGCCACAAGTGCACTGACCTGTGTAGGAAATTTCCCTCATCTGATGGTGTATTTGGATCAGAATCTGATAGTCTGAAATCTTAAATTTGGCCTGCAAGTGAATGGCCCAATTCACTTAAATCTGAGTTGTTTTTTAAAGATATTCGCATTTCTCACACACTTCGCTCAGGGCTCTAGTTGTGCGTTTATGGACATTATTCGGGCTCGATTCCCACGATGGTTGTCAAGCCCAGTAAGGCGGTCATAATCGTATAGTTTCGCAGTAATCAAACTTTCTATGCATGGTATAGGTCCGATACGGAGTTTCAATGTGCTCCCGTGAGCAACTGAGTTTTGAGATTGATCCTAGATTTTTAGGTAATGTAGAGCTAGCGATTCTACTGGTTTTGGGTCTTACAGATCGTATAGAAAGTGGTTCAAGCTAATCGACCGATTAATTCAATTTAGTACTTAATAAATTTTTGTCTAATTTCTAAATGATTCGGTCCTTAGTGATTTCTGCCTAAGGTGGTACTCGGGTCTTTGTACGGATTTTTCCGGGACGTTACAATCTCCCATTTGGAAATGTTTTACATTATGAAGAAATTATTTTTTATTAAACGAAAATAAAATCATTATATTTAATTCAAATAAATTAAAATACTTAATAGAAAACTAAAATATCATTATTCATAAGGCCCTGTGCTAGAACCTATGTGGGGCCCACCATAATGTTTTTGATAAATCCACCACATTCATCCACTTTGTGAGTTCATTTTAGGAGAAGAGGCCAAATTTAGCTCGATCCAATACTCAACAGGGCCGAAAATGTGAGAATTAAACATCCACGGTTGAAATATTCGTGGGGCCACATAAGTTTTGAATTAGGCTAGTATATTTGTCTTCAGTTCATCCCAGTAGGAATGACGTTATGAATGGTATGGATGGCATGTAAGCATCACTGTCGACCCTAAGGAGGTTTCAACGATAGGAATTTCCCTACCCACCTTTTCCTTTATTGCGACCTACTTAAGTCTTGGATCCGACTTATTTTTGGACTTTTATCCTTAAATGAGCTTAAAAAAAATGGATGTACATCGTGAATTTATAAAAAAAAAACATCACAACGGTTGCAGGCTCACCTAGCTAAGTCGAGATTTTACAACTTGATAAAATGTAAGAAGAGTTAAACAGAACTTAGCCAAAATTGGGTCGAAACAAGTTAGATCAGGCCAAGTTCCCAAAATCCATAAACTCTGAAAACCTGCATGTTACTCATTGAGTCATTAACAGCAGAAACTGATGATTCAACATCGACTTAGCAAGACATTCTAGAAGACAGGAACAACCCGAACCTACTTTGGGCTATTTGAGCTAGGTGGAGATAGAATGAGCCGACTTAGGCCCCGTTTGTTAAATCTGAAGTCTAAATACTGAATCTGAAATCTGAAGCCTGAATATGAAATCTGAAGCCAGAATCTAAAATCTGAAGTAAAAAAACTTGTTTGATAATTATGGCTGAAGTCTGAAAATTAAGGGCCTGTTTGTTAACGCTGATTTATTTCACTTAACGTGGAATTGGGAAAATATTTCACGTTTAGTGGTGTTTGTTAATGCGTTGTTAACGCGGAAGAAGGAAAGTGCTAAGTGGTTTTTCATTGAATTCTTTCCGCGATAGGAGTCTGGCTTAATGGTGAACGTGGAATGCGCTCAGTGAATTTTTTATTAAACAAGAATTTTTGTTTCCAAAATTACCCCTTTTCAAGTTACTATGGAATTTTTTTTTCTCTTAGAATTGTTTGCGCAATACAAAACCAACTTTTAACATGTAAAACTTCTTTATGCCCCCACCATGATTTATGTGTTTGATCCACACCGTCCATCAACTTTTTCATATTATCTAAGGTGTGAGCCAAAAAAAGAGGCTGGTCCATGGATTAATTGGACCATAAGGTGGGGATTGAACATCCACCATTAAAAACTTCTTGGGAGATGGAGAAGTTTCGAATAAGCTGATATTTGTCTTTTCACTTCATCCACGTCTACATGACCTAATGAATAGGTTGGATGGTAAAAACAACATCACACTGACCCTTAGAAAGGTTTCAACGGTGGATGTCATTATCACTGCAGCATCCTTTAGTGTGGTTCACTGGAGTTATGGACCTACTTAATCTTTAGGATCATATATTAAAATAATATGAGAAAATTTATAAACAGCTTAAATAAAACACTTACATCGTGGTGGGTCCTGTAAGTGCTATGGTCTCATGCTCCTTTGGTTGTCAAATTTTGTTGTGTCAAAACATCTATCTGTGTCTTGTGCTTGTATGGTGATTTATATGTATTCAAGACACTGTATAAACACTTCATGACATTGGATGTCTTTAAGAAATACAAAGTGTACTTCATCATCCTATCAATGTTTAAAGCTACAATGTTGAAGTTCAAGTCTCAAGAAACAACTTCAAGACTCAAGAAATGACTTCAAGACTCATAAGCAACGCATGAAGTAGTTTTCACACTGATGAAGATCTCAAGATTAAAGCTACAACAAGTTCAAGATCTCAAGTTTGATATGGTTTAAATATCTACATTCGTTGAATGGTTGAAGTTCAATGTCCATACGACATGTTTTCAGGTTTGACTGACCTTAGGTTGACCTTATAAGTAGGTCACTTTGGATACATAAATCAAATGTTTATTTTACATAAGTTTGGCCTATTCTACGACCAGTCCTAGCTCCTGTTCGACCAGTCCTAGCATTGGTTCGACTAGTCTAAGAAATTCCTCGACTAGTCCTAAGTTGTTGAAGATTTTCAGAATTTTTTGGTACACCTACGACCAGTCCTGGAGGTCCTTCGACCGGTAGTAGGAGTGTCTTTGACTCGTTCTCGACCAGTCGTAGGGCTACGACTCAAAGTCCAGCAAGCTAATATATGGTCCTACGACCAGTCGTAGAGAGATACGACCAGTCGTAGGTGACCCATGACCAGTCGTAGGCTTCCCACGACCAGTCGTGGAACGACTTTCAAAGATCGCGCTCAATATTTCAAATATCCGTTAGAGCTACGACCAGTCAAAGGTTTCTAAGACCAGTCGTAGACGCGATTTTTGTTTCTATAAATTGAATACGAAATTCAGAGTTTTCACAATTCAACTTGATTCAATTCAAGAAATTTCAAGTGATCACTCTGAGATAAGTCTGTGTTTATTTTAAGCTACATTGTGCTTATTTAATATTCCTTTTTGCTAGCTTATTTAATTTGATTTTGTTTCTGTATTCCAATCTTATTTGAAAAGAGGAATTACCTTATTCCTTCTTCTTGGAATCAAAATCAAATATAGCTACGCCCAACTAGTTAAAATCTAAAATCTATTAGAATTTAGAACCATATTAAAGTGAGTATTGGAAATTGAACTTTGACATTCAATCATCTACTCTGATTGGTTCTATCGGGCTGCTACGAAAAGGAGAAATCCAGGTATTTTACAATTCTGTAAAATTTCATTACTTTTGGTTTTGTTTGAGGTTAAGCCAGAAAAATCTCATTGTATTGGTTATCTGAGGAGAGCCAGAAAACTCAGAAAAGAGGGGTTTTTGAATTGTGTAAGCCCGAGTGAAAAAGACACAATTGTAAAGGTTTTGGGTGAACCTGTGAAAACCTATTTGATAGTGAACGCTAATATCCCCTGTGTGAGGATATTAGGAGTGGAGTAGCATTCTGTGTGGCTGTTGAAAGACAGTTGGTGTACACACAGGCGAACCACTATAACTCTTAGTCTTGTTGATTGAATGCTTGCTTAATTTTCATATCTTTTATCATTCAATTGTGTGGAATGTACAAGTGGATGTGAATGTTGTAACTATTTACATTTCAAGCAAGTGTGGGGATTGTTGTAATAATTTAGATCTATATTTCTGCATTTAATTTCAATTCCTTGCTATTCATTTATTTCTATTAAAATTGAGTCCTTGATCCAAAAGATGTTCTAGAAATAAGGTTGTCCTACCATAAGCCCTTGTTTATTATGGTGTAAGGTTGTCCTTAGAACTGAATTTGTATCAATCTCTCAATACTTATTTATCAAGGTGATTTGATTTCAGCATTGTGAATTGATTTATAATTGTAAGGCTATTGGTTTATTTTATTTCCGCTGATTTTATTTTAATTTGGCATAGTCCTATTCACCCCCCTCTAGGACATATAGCTTGGCCTTTTCAGGTCCCACAGAGCCCTGACGGTAATCTGTCCAGGCGGGGTAGGACGCAATCCGCTTTTGAAGCGAATGGGCAGGGACAGACGCAGATTTCCTGAGAAAGCCTTCCGCGGTAAGTTCCTGCGCTGGGAACTTAGGTGGGGCCCACTGTTATGTTTGTGAGAAATCCTCCTCGTCCACCCATTTTCTGAGTTCATTTTGGGACATGTTGCCAAAAATGAACCGTATCCAAAGCTAAAGTGAGCCGTACTAAATGAAAATGTGGTTAGGAAAATTCCTACCATTGAAACCTTCCTGGGTTCAACAGTGATGTTTAGATGCCATCCATACCGTTAATAACTTCATTCCTATTGGGATGAACTGAAAAAAAAATATTAGTATGAATCAAAACTTCTGTGGCCCCACAAATATTTCAACTATAAACGTTTAATTATCACGTTTTCAGCTCACTTGAGCTTTGGATACATGTTATTTTTGGCAACATGTCCTAAAATAAACTCACAAAAAAGATGGACAGGAAATATTTTTCACAAACATCACAGTGGGCCCCACTTGGGTTCCCAATGTAGGAACTTCGCAAGAAATCCGCGTCCGGTGGGGACAGGATTGGGGAGCGGATTGGCTGGTGATTGATGTCAGCAAGTTATGTGGATCCCATTGTGACGTATTTGTTATATCCAGACCATCCATCCACTTTGGGAGCTCGTCGTAAGGCTTGAGCCAAAAAATAAGATAGATCTAAAGATAAACTGGACCACACTGCAAAAAGCAGTGGGGGATTGAACGTCTACCATTGAAACCCTTTTGGGGTCACAAAAGTTTCGGATCAATATGAAATTATTTTTTTCCCTCTTCATCCAGATATTTTTGATCTTATGAATAGATTAGATGGAAAATAAACATTATAATGGGCCTTGCAAATTTTTTAAAGGTGAAAATCATTATCCCACTGTTATTTTCTAGGCTCGTTGAGCTCTGAGTTGTACGAACAGTTTAAAGGAGGTTAAACTTGGTGGGGAGAATCTGCATCTAGTGTAGTACCACTTCACGTTTATTTTTTTCAAACAGGAGATAGGGGCAAATGTGTCAAATTAACATATTTCAAACATTTCAGATGTTTGTTAATAAACAGATTGTTTAAAATTCAGTACTTAATTTTCAGACTTCAACCATAATTACCAAACAAGTTTTTTGACTTCAGATTTCAGATTCAGGCTTCATATTTCAAATTCAGCTTCATATTTCAGATTCAGGCTTTAGACTTCAGATTTAACAAACAGGGCCTAAGTACCAAATTTGAAACAACCTGTTGTTGAAAAACATCTGAAATGTCTGAAATATGTTAGTTTGTCACATTTGCCCCTATCTCCCATTTGGAAATGTTTTACATTATAAAGAAATTATTTTTTATTAAACGAAAATAAAATCAATATACTTAATTCAAATAAACTAAAATACTTAATAGAAAACTAAAATATCATTACTCATAAGGCCACGTGCTGGAACCCATGTGGGGCCCACCATAATGTTTTTGATAAATCCACCACATTCATCCATTTTGTGAGTTCATTTTAGGAGAAGAGGCCAAAATTGAGCCCGATCCAATACTCAACAAGGACGAAAATGTGAGAATTGAACATCCACGGTTGAAATATTCATGGGGCCATAGAAGTTTTGAATCCGCCTAGTATATTTGTTTTCAATTCATCCCAGTAGGAATGACGTTATGAACGGTATGGATGGCATGTAAGCATCACTGTCGACCCTAGGGAGGTTTCAACGGTAGGAATTTCCCTAACCACTTTTTCCTTTATTATGGCCCACTTGAGTCTTGGATCCAGCTTATTTTTGGACTTTAATACTAAAATGAGCTTAAAAAATGGATGTACGTTATGAATTTATAAAAAAACATCACAATGGTTGCAGGCTCACCTAACTAAGTCGAGATTTTACAACTTGATAAAATGTAAGAAGAGTTAAACAGAACTTAGCTAAAATTGAGTCGAAACGAGTTGGATTCAGGCCAAGTTCCCAAAATCTATAAACTCTGAAAACCTGCATGTTACTCATTGAGTCATTACTAGCAGAAACTGATGACTCAACATCGACTTAGCAAGACATTCTAGAAGACGGGAACAACCCGAACCTACTTTGGGCTATTTGAGCTAGGTGGAGATAGAACGAGCCGACTTAGGCCCCGTTTGTGTAAATCTGAAGTGTAAATACTGAATATGAAATCTGAAGCCTGAATCTGAAATCTGATGCCGAAATCTAAAATCTGAAGTCAAAAAACTTGTTTGATAATTATGGCCGAAGTCTGAAAATTAAGTACCGAATTTGAAACAACTTGTTTGTTGACAAACATCTGAAATGTCTGAAATATGTTAATTTGACACATTTGCCCCTATCTCCCATTTGGAAATGTTTTACATTATAAAGAAATTATTTTTTATTAAACGAAAATAAAATCATTATATTTCATTCAAATAAACTAAAATACTTAATAGAAAACTAAAATATCATTATTCATAAGGCCCTGTGCTGGAACCTATGTGGGGCCCACCATAATATTTTTGATAAATCCACCACATTCATCCGTTTTGTGAGTTCATTTTAGGAGAAGAGGCCAAAATTAAGCTCGATCCAATACTCAACAGGGCCGAAAATGTGAGAATTGAACATCCATGGTTGAGATATTCGTGAGGCCACAGAAGTTTTGAATCAGGCTAGTATATTTGCTTTTAGTTCATCATAGTAGGAATGACGTTTTGAACGGTATGGATGACATGTAAGCATCCTTGTCGACCCTAGGGAGGTTTCAACAGTAGGAATTTCCCTACCCACCTTTTCCTTTATTGCGGCTCACTTGAGTCTTGGATCCGGCTTATTTTTGGACTTTTATCGGACGTGGATTGCGTCCTACCCCCGACCGGACGGTAATCCGTCTGAGCGGGGCTCTGTGGGGCCCACCGTGATGTAAGTGTTTTCTCCAATCCGTTAATCGCTTTGCTCAGATCATTTTAAGGTATGAGCCAAACAATGAACAAGGTAAAGGGCTTAAGTGGACCACAAAGTGGGGATTTAATGTCTACCCTTAAAAACTTCTTGGGAGCTGGAGAAGTTTCGGATCAAGCTAATATTTGTTTTTTCACTTCATCCACGTCTACATGACCTTATTTATGGGTTGGATGATAAAAAAACATTATGGTGGCCCTTAGAAAGGTTTCAACGGTGGGTGTCATTATCACTGCAGCTTCCTTTGGTGTGGTCCACTGGAGCTGTGGACTTGTTTCAATTTTAAATACATGCCTTAAAATGATCTGAGAAAAGCGATGAACGGCGTGGATAAAACACTTACATCACGGTGGGCCCCACAGAGCCCTGCCCAGACGGATTACCGTCCGGGCAGGGGTAGGACACAATCCGCGTCTACTTTTATCCCAAAATGAGCTAAAAAAATGGATGTACGTCATGAATTTAATAAAATACATCATAGTGGGCCTCACAGTGGTTCTCACCATGATGTTTGTCAGAGATCCACCCCGTCCATCCATTCTTTGAGCTCATTTTAAGGCATGAGACCAAAAATGAGCCGGATCCAATACTCAAGTGGGCCGAAAACGTGAGGATTGAACGTCCATAGTTGAAATATTCGTGGGGCCACAAAAGTTTTGAATCAGGGTAATTTTTGTATTATCGGATCATTCTAGTAAGAATGACGTTATGAACGGTATGGATGGCATTTAAACATCACTGTCGACCCAGACAGGTTTCAACCGTAGGAAATTTCCTACCCACCTTTTCCTTTAGTGCGGCCCACTTGAGTCTTGTATCCTGTTCAGCTTTGGTCTCAAGCCTTAAAATTACCTTTAAAAAATAGATGGACGGAGTGGATTTCTCACAAACATCACGGTGAGCCCTACCTAGGTTTCCAGCACAAGAACTTCCTGCGATGGTCAGAAATCCGCATCCCTGGATGCGAATTAGGGACGTGGATTGCGTCCTACCCGGCCCGGAAGATAATCCGTTCGGGTAGGGCTCTGTGGGGCCCACCTTGATGTAAGTGTTTTATCCACGCCGTTAAATGATTTTATCATATAATTTTAACATATGAACTAAAAAATGAAGTAGGTCCAAGGCTTAGGTGGACCACAAAGCGGGGATTGAACGTCCACCATTAAAAACTGCTTAGGAGCTGGAGAAGTTTCAAATCTAGCTCATATTTGTGTTTTCACTTCATTTACGTCTGCATGACCTTATTAATAGGTTGGATGGTAAAAAAAACATTACGTTGGCCCTTAAAAAGGTTTTAACGGTGGGTGTCATTATTAGGGCAACTTCCTTTGGTGTGGTCCACTGGATTTGTAGACCTGCCTCATTTTTAGTATTATATCTTAAAATGATCTGAGAAAATTATTTAACGGCGTGGATAAAACTCTTACATCAAGGGGCCCCCATAGAGGCCGTCTGGGCGGGCGCCAATTAGATACTGAAAGGTTGAGTAGTGAGACGGCTATTGAAGTGATATCACCAAGTTATGTGGGTCGCACTATGATGTATGTGTTGTATCCACACCGTCCATCCATTTGGGGAGATCATTTTATGTTATGATCCAAAGAATGAGGCAAATCCAAAGATATAATGGAACCCACCACAGAAAACAATGGAGAGAGTGATGCCCACCCTTGAAACATTTCTAAGGTCCACTGTAATGTTTATTTGAGATCCAATCTGTTCATAAGTTATCATAGACATTAAATAAGGGAAAACAAAAAATATCAGCTTAATCAAAAACTTTTATGGCCCTTAGAAGTTTTTAAGGGTGGGCGTCACTCTCTCCACTATTTTATGTGGTGGGCCCACTAGAGCTTTGGATCTGACTAATTCTTTGGCTTGTGCCCTAAAATGTTATCTTTAAATGAATGGACGGTGTAGATACAAAACATAGATTATGATGGGACCCACGTAATTTGGTGACGTTACTTCATTAGCGAGACTCGCTACTCAACCTGTAAGTAGGTAATCCTCGTCCGTCCGGGCGGGGGTAGGATGCAATCTGTGTCCGCGGATTTGTTACTGTCAGGTTGAGCAGCAAGATACACAAATGAAGTAACGTCACTGACCCATTATGATGTATGTGGGCCCCATTATGATGTATGTGTTTTATATGCACCGTTTATCCATTTGGAGATATAATTTTAGGGCATGAGTCAAAGAATTAGGCAGATCCAAATATGTAGTTGACCCCACCGAAAAAAATAGTGGAGAGATTGATGCCTACTGTTGAAACCTTTCTAAGGCTCACCATGATTTTTATTTGAAATCCAACCTGTTCACAAGTTAACAGTGACATGAAAGAAGGGAAAAAAACAAATATTAGCTTGATCAAAAACTTTTGTGACATAGTTAAGTTTTTAATAGTGGGCATCACTCTCCCCACTGTTTTCTATGGTGAGGTCCACTAGAGCGTTGGATTTGACTCATTCTTTGGATCCTTAACTAAAATTATCTTTCCAAATGAATGGACGGTGTGGATACAAAACATACATCATGATGGGCCCACATAACTTGGTGACGTCAGCGAATCTCGCTGCTCAATCTGTCAGTGTCCAATCCACGTCCGCGGAAACAGATTGGCTACTCCCCTGCCACATGCCAATGGCTGGTAGTCGGTGTTATGTGGGCCCCACCATGATGTATGTGTTTCATCCATGCCGTCCATCTATGTTTCTAGATCATTTTACATATGAGACCAAAAATGATTTATATCCCAATCTCAAGTGGGCCACGTTACAGGAAAAGATTGTTGAATGAACATCGACCATTAAAAACCTTTTGGGGGCCATAAAAGTTTTTGATCAAGCTGATCTTTGTTTTTTCCATTCATCTGGGTCTATATGACCTAATCGACAGATTAGATGTCAAATAAACAGTACATTGGGCCTTAAGAGAATTTTAATGGTGGATATCCAATCACTATTGTTTTTCTGTGGTGTGGTCCACCTAAGATTTATGTTACTCTCATTTTTTGATATCAAGCTCTAAAATAATCTTTAAAAATGGATGAATGGAATGGATGAAACACATACATCATTGTGGAGCCCATAGAGCACCGACCAGCAGCCACAGGGCTGGTGGCAAGGGGAGTAGCCAATCCGTTCTCTACCCCTGCTGTTGGCAGCTCGGGATAGGCACAGGCTCCAAAGGCCACCGTGTTGTATGAAATTTATGCACACGTTCCATACATTTTTTTTTTCATATTATTTAGGAATACTATCCTTAAAATAACTAAGATTTAAGTCTCAAATGGGCCACATAGTTGGGGTTAAATTCCTATCGATGAAAAATTCTTAGGGACCACAAAAGTTTTGGATGAAGATGATATTTGTTTTTTCACTTCGTCCAGGTTTATATGACCATATCAAGGTGTTGGATGGAAAATAAACCACATAGTGGACCCTAAGAAGATTTTAACGGTGGGCATCCTTAGCACCACTGCTTCCTATGGTATGGACCACTTGAGTTTTACATGTCCCTCATTTTTGGGCTCATGCTCTATAATGATCTGAAAAAGTTGATGGACGGTGTGGATCTAACACATAAATCATGGTTGGCTCAGAAAAGTGCCCCATGTTAAAAGAAAATCTCTTCCGTAAAGGGATTTTTAAAAAAAAAAAAAAAATCACATATCACGGAAAATTTTCAACAAAAAACCGCAGAGCACTTTCTTTCTTCTGCGTTAACAAACAGCACTAACATGGAACATTTTCCAAATTCCGTGTTAAGTACAAAAATTTAGTGTTAGCAAACAGGCCCTTAGATTACAAACTCGGCAACGATTAATCTCTCTCTCTCTCTCTCTCTCTCTCTCTCTCTCTCTCTCTCTTATTCCCCTTCCTTCTCCATTATCTTCTGGATCTACAATCTATTAAGGCTTTCCAGAGCTGATGGGTTGGAACGGTCCAAACCAGGCCCAACCCGCTGTCAGACTCAGTGGCCCAACTGAGTCAACTTATCAGCAAGGGCTGGTGCGATCCGCTCACAACTCGGATTCGAAACCGATCTCAACCAATGAGGTACAACCCCTGTTGAATTGGAAGACTCCCAACAGGTCAGGATTAATCTGAGGCCATGTGCAAACTCATTGAGTCCGAACAACATTGACTTGGCAAACATGGAGAACAATTGACTCTCTACCCCTATCTAATTTTCTCCTCTTTTCTACTTTCTCTCTTTTCTCTCTTTTCTCTTTCTGGCTCATCCAGCAGACTCGACCTGACTCAACCCAGCTCGACTCGGTGAAGAACGGTCAAGTCGACTCGGTAGAGGAGGTGTGACACCACAACACTCGACCCTAAATCCTCTTCTTCTTATACATCCTCTCATATCTCCCTTCTTTCACATCTTCTGGATTCTACAACAATGCGTGAGGACTAGCCTTGACGTGCCACGAAACTCAGCCTGACTCAGACCGAGTCGAACAATGCAGCAAAGAGACACCGTACCCCTCTCCCTTTCTCTCTTTCATCTCTTTCTTTCTTCTTCTTCTTTTCTTGTCTTCTTCTCTCCTCTAGACCAAATCTCGGGCAACCTCACATCAACTCGATGATTCATATTTGGGATTGGCGGCCCACTGATGAACATGTAAATCAGCTTTCAACGGAGAAGAAGCTCCAAACATCAGTGACAGAATGAGACTTGATGGGTTTTTCTCCATTCCACCACCTATGGACGGTCTGGCTTAGCTCCAAGAAGCTTGTGGACATGGATTGTTGAATGTCTAATGAAGCTGGGTCGGTGGGTTCGAAGGAAGAACGAATCGGTTGGGATTTGAATTAAAACTCAGGTGGGCCATAGTTAAAGAAACAATGGAAAAAGTTCTACCGTTGTAACCTCCTTGAATCCACTGTTTGATGGGCGGTTGGGATTTGAATTAGGTGTACAAAGGTCATGATTTCAAGAAGTCCAACAAGTGGATGAATGGTTTGGGTTGGTTACGCACCAATGCCAGTATGTTGATCTTGAAATGACGGTTAGGAATGATTGAATAGTCTAAACCTACTTCCACATTTGTTATTTCGAGTTCGATGTTTATAATGAATTCAATTGAGTAGCCATATCACCCTACATATACAACTTGTGTCCTCTTGGATCTTTTGGTAGGTATGAGGTAAATGAATAGTTCATTCTTTAGATTAATGGTCATTTCCACTGAAAATACTCTAATCATGGCTATTCACTATTGGGTCATTTAAATTTGCCTTGATTTAAGGTTATGGCTTGGTGGCCCTAAAATTACAATTTAAGTGGCACATAAGATTTTGTAATCTACTTAGGTGAGGGTCTATGGTAATTCTCTCCAATCAATGATTGGATGACTTAATCTATTGATGAATATTACTCTCAACGGTTAGATTTAGGATAGAATGTGTGAATGTTCAGATGAACTAGATTTGTGTTTATACTAAGTTAGGCTCCCATGGTAACACCCGAATATTGAAAAGCATGGGTTGTTGCATGAGGCCACACTTATCCACCCCGTTTGGAGTTGTGGTCAGAAGTAACATAAGGCCCGCAAACATGGCCGTGAGAAATCCAATCAGTCCATCAGTTTCTCAAGCTCACAATGGGTCCGAAGTCCAAGAATAGCAAATTCAAAACTCATGTGAAACATGCCACATGAAAATTAAGGATTGAACGTGTTGGTTCTTTGATTTGTTTTTAATTATGCGGGCATGCTAGAATAGATATGGCGACTCGATCCAAACTAATTAACTTTGACCCAAATCACCAAAATAAGCAACTACATCAAATATGAACATATATGACCAGATTCTGGGCATATCAGTCGACCATTTGCAGAATTTAATAGCGCTCACGTGACAATCGGAGGGTGGGGTTCTTCCTACGAATATGGGTTACTTTGTGCCTTTCACAATAAATGACTTTCAGAATACTAGTACAAATCAAACAAAAGAAAAAACTCATAATCGGTCACTAGGAGCGACTGCAATAATGCATCTTTTGATATAATTGCTTGATATTGGATAGAGAACAAATCCAGCGTATGAGCATTGGCTTGAATTACAACTATGATTGTAGCTAAGAATTACTGCTATTGTTTTATCGCTACTCCTAAGATAAGTTGGGATAAAGGAAATTGATAAGATAAATTTGATTTGTTGGTTGGTTTGTTGAGATTTGATTGTGTCACATACCTCTGCTATTTATAGAGTTATGTTGTAGCTTATTCTTTCAGATCTTTCTTTCATTACTGCAACGGTTACAACAGTAAAAAAAAGCCTCTCTGTAGATTATTCTTTATGTTATGTTTCCCCTTTGCAACCTTTTCCTCTTCCAAACACTTTTCATTGGACAAAGTTTTGTTTTAGCTGTCTTCAATCACCCTTCATGCCCTTAAACAACTCGACTGAGATTCTCACATATTGACCGCAACACTCTGTCAACCATCCTCTGACGTGTAAAGGTAAACTTACGCTAGTTGTAAACATGTAAAAGCGCTCCAAAACTTTGAACATCATTTCTTATCCACTTTCCATTCCTCATATAACGCCACATGTCATTCCCTTATTGGATTTCCCAGAATTGCCAAAATTAGAGTACAACATTGCTATGAGATCTCAATCCGTAGAAACACAACCTAAGCATGCATATGCCCTAATACACACTGTTGATTGATTCAACGCAACACCCTTGTGTACCCAGCAACCTCAGCCAAGTGATTTTTGTCGGATGGCTTTAAAACTCATGTCATGCCGACTGCATCGTCCCTACAATCGCAACAGTGAAAACTGTGTGTCAATTTAAAACTCTTTTAGTGAGATATGGTGTTGAGGGTTAAATATTGCTTATTATCCCCCATTTATATCTTGGTTTTATGAACATGATAATGCTTAATATTCTATTTTACTCATATTTGTGTTGCAAGGTGAATTTAAGAGCTTCGATTGAAAATGGTGTTAAAAGCATGGATTTGATGCTTAAGAATCACCTAGGCAAGGGATGGATCTTAGGAGACCAAGATTGAAGAATTCACATGCCAAAGATCCAAGAAAGCTAAGTGAGGAATGAAGAGAATCAAAGATTTGAAGTGAAGAAAATAAATCCTGAAATCGTCTTGAAAATGCATATTCTGAAACTCTGGGTCATTTTGTGAAATTGCACGGAGTGAAGTCTATTTTGGGAAACTGTGCAGAGTGAAGTCTATTTTAGCAAACTGCGTAAATTTTAAGTGGTTTCTAGAGTTTTTCAACTAAATGCGAAAGCTGGAGTTCCACAACTATAAATAGGACTTCCTAGAATGTTCCTAAGCATCTTCTAGGGTTGAAGGAGTGGAGCAAAAGGGTGGAGAAGCCGTCGCCAAGAGTTTTTCTTCTTCTTCCTTAGTTATTTTCATGTCTTTCTTAAGAGACTTTGGTCCAATCATGTCTATGGTTGGCTAAACCTCTTAGATAGGGCTAAGAGGTGAAGCTTATAGCATGATGAGATGTTTCTATTGCATTGATTCATGTTTATGTTGAATTCCATAGATTCTAATTTGATATTTAAGGAATACTTTCAGTTTTTAATGGTTTATTGTGACTCAGATTACAGTAGATCTGGAATAGCTTTGAGTATCTTCTTTTCCTGATTTGAGATTGTGAAATTAGTAAGTCTTGTTGTTCACCATCATCCCTTGGGCATGGTAGGGTGATGAAATCCTTCATAATCTTTACAATTCTTCTGCTTTGAGATTATGGGATGGGTAAATCCTGTTGTTTGCAATTGTCTCCTGGGCATGTTTTGTGATGGAATCCTTGCCAATTATCATAGTTCTCCTTCATTGAGAATTAGGTCAATAGAAGTTCAGATTTAGTTTTATTGATATATTTTCGAATTGGATAGAATAGGACTCCAATTCTAATTATGTTACTTGAATCAAGCAAAAGAGCTCCCTGATCACTACAAGTGGATCCTTGGCACCCTAGTTCCTACCTTTAAATTCTTAGTTTTAATTACCCTATTCACAATTACTCTCTCAAATACTTCAGAATTAGTTTCACATCTTTTTCTAGTTCTACTTTTAGTTAATTTCAGAAATGTACAAGTTTCAGTCCCTATGGATTCGACCTCGGTCTTACCGAGATTATTACTACATTGCGACCCTACACTTGGGGTTGTGAGCATACAGCCATTAAACCCACGACTCAAATTGCATATCTTATAACACAAGCAACTTTTATTATGTTGGGCCCATTAGACTTTGGCCCATATGGGCCTAAAGCCCACTTTCTAGTAGGAATTATCATAAGATAGGACAAGTACTACATGATAAGTGAAGAGTTAACACATATAAGACAATGCACTACGAGATAAAAATGGCTTTACCCCAAAATCCATTATTAGCCCTCTCCCCATGCCTTACAAACTAATCATGTCCCATGGCCACCTCATCTTACACATGCATCCAATGCATGCCTTATTTTATACCACACCATTTCAAATAACCAATTGAAACACTCTACTTTATCATCCACCATACATCACCTACAACCCACAATCCTTATCCATCCACTTGTCAATGCATGCGTAAATTTCATCCACCTTGGCCAATGCATGCTTAGCATCATCCACCTCATCCATCCACTACCTACAACATACACCATCTTCTACCTCACTTTTAGCACCAATAAGAACCCCCCCCCCCCCCCCCCCCCAAAAAAAAATAATAATAATAATAATAATAATTGCCACATCATTTTCTATTAAAAATAGGGATTCTTTCACACTTATACTTTTGTTATAGTTAGAAAATTTCTGAAATTTTGAGAGAGAGAGAGAGAGAGAGAGAGAGTGGGGCCAAGGTGTGGCCCACTATCAAACTTAGAGGGAGTGGGCCACCTATCACCATCCATCTGCCCATCCATTTGAGGTGAGTTTATGCCCCCTCATTCCCTCCTCTCCCTCGTCTTTCTTTCTTCCTTTTGTATTTTGTTGATATGTGTGGGGCCCCTACATGCATTTATTACTGGCCACAGTATTTAGCAAGGTGGCCCATGTTGGTATGGTCGACCAGGATGTACATTATATCCACACCTTTCACATGTAATCTTGTTTTCCAATTTAGATAGCAACTTGTACAAATTGTATAAAATCAAATGAGTTACGATCTAAAATGAAACTTGGCGATAGTATATACCACACTATGTACTAACTCTGGACCAAATTCCATGGCTATTAGACGGTCCAATCTCTCGTAGCATCAATTTTACTGGACTATTGTCCAACAATACACAAATGGTCCCGATTTGCCAAAAATAGACCAATTTTAAGTTCCTTTAATGGAATCAATAGAAACATATAATCCATTAGCTTCATATAAAATTAGAATAGCTTTTCAACGGTGTATAATATGCCTCGATCCGAGTTTGGACGACGTAGATATTGTCCTTGTACGAAAATATATCTAGAGGCTTGTTGTGGCCATACATTTATGTGCCATATCCATGATTCCAACGGTCCGATCAATTTGGAAATTTTCTTTACTTTATTTGGGTTAGTTAGTTATAACATGTACGGTGTTTATGGTCAGATTCTTTGTTTATAGAATTTATTACATTCTGGACAGACATATGCTTCAGTAAGGGTCAATCATGAATTGTTATGCGTGGTCTAGATGAATCCAAGACCTTGTATGACTGGAAACCTATATGTAGCTTAAATGTTTTCCAACTGAATCTAATCATAGAGATTTGATTAATACATCTCATGTGCTACTTGATGTCTATATTGTAAGTATGTTGTCCATGACATTCCACTTATCGTGGACCCACATGGGAGTGGAACCCTCTTGTGATATATGTGATAATTTAGGTTGTCTAATCTAGACATCGTTGTGACACAATGTACATGTCTTATCCATGCCTTCCAATCAATGGACCCCACTCACCTTGGACCATTTCCTATTGGATTGAAATTGCAAGTAAGCCTATTTGAAATCTTATGGTGAGCCCCGCGCTCTGTAGAAAAGGGTCTCACCATAGGGGATGCTTATTTTACATGTCAAAGTATTGAGATGTTCAACTACTTTATCAGGAATGCCCCCCAAGTGTTTGATAAATGGGCCCAAAGTTGGGACAAATCCATTCCTGAAGCAACACATTTGATTTTCTAAGTTTTGGACCAACTTTGGGCCTTTGTGTAGGACCTCACGTACAAGAAAGGCATTGGCCACCACCTAAATTTTTTAATCTATACTAATAATTAGAGAAATGGTATTTTAATTGAGCCAAAGCGGATCCTACATGATCGAAGAGTGGATCTTAAAATGGGGCCAGACACAATTGTGCAGAAAATCGTGCACATAAATTTGAAATGCTCGTGTTTGGCCTTGCGCCAAAAATTATTTGTGCACAACCAGTGGGTCCCATCGTGTAACACCTCGGTTTTTGGAACCCGAGTATATGACTCGTTCTCCAAAAACCCGAGCGTTAACCTTTAAAGATAACTAAGTTTGATGTATTATTATTCTTATTTTTAATATCAGTGTTAGCAGCTTAGCGGAGGATTAACTAATCAAGCATAAAAGAAATCTACATACATATTTAAAATATACGAGCGGCTGCCCAAAGGACTTATACAAATCAATGTCTCATACTAATAAATACAAGAATGAACAATTTAATACATGAAAAATAAAATGCGGCTAAACCTGAGCTACAAGATCGTGCAACTCTTCTTGGCAGATGCAGCCATGCATCCCTAATAATTGTACCATGCTCCTCATTAATATGGACATAAATATCATTTAAACCACCTGCATTACTTGTACGGTTATATATTCGATGAATGAGTGGCCAATTCAGTGTAAATTCCCTCAAGATTAGACACCGCCGCATTAGTCAAGCATAGTTTTAAAGAATAAGCCATTCAAAACAATATATGATGCAATATTATTTAAATGCATGGATGTGTGAGTGTACATCAACCTGGGGATGCTCATCCAGTTGAAATTTGGGCGAAGCCCATGCATATGACCGGTCACCAGAGAAAGCACATAATGTGCATACATCACGTACATGCATAGTGACCAAACTCAAAGTACATCACGTATGTGAGCCGATGGTCAATGGTCTGGGAGCTAGTAAAACGATACAATGTTAAAGGCACATACTATAATATCCAGAATTAGCCACCCGTCATCACCCGTATGCTATGAATGCATGATTAGGCCAACCGTTATTATTCCGATTACAACCAGCCAATTTAAGAAAGCACAAAGGTCATTATGTGAAGCTCATCACCCAGCATGGGCCCCATACTACCATCCCTGGCTCATGAGACTCCATCATTAGGATGTTTAATGATAATCTCCTCAACTAGTAGCCAATTATAGATCAACAAGTGGAACTTACCATCGCATAATTATACAAAAATAATCCATCAAGCCACTTAAGGCAAATATCAAATCAATGCCACGTGGGGCAAATATCATATCAAATATAGAAAAAAGTTTCATCTCCTTTTTGGGAGAAATTCATAATGTCACACATGAGAGTATTGGTCTTATGAGCCAAAAAGAACTTTTAAAGGGACTCCCGAGTCATCTTGGCTAATGTGCCAATAGATCCCGACTTTAAGGAGTGAAGCCATGCTTTGGCCTTCTCTTTGAGAGAGAATGGAAATAACTATAGTCTAATCGCATTAGGAAGAACGTTGTTAAAGTGTATGGTTGCGACAATCTCTTCAAAGTCTTTTACATGCAAGTATGGACTTTCTGAATCAAGTCATTGGAATTTAAAGAGAAATTGGATCACCCTTGGTTTAAAGTCCATATTTTCTGCATTGGTAGGAAAATCATACAGGAAGGTGTACTTGTTATCGCTGATTGTAAATAATCACATGAGGTTCGAACCCATGGAAATTGGTGTACCTCATTCTCGTCAACACTGTCCTAACTAGTGGTCTATTATGCATAAGATTCTCATAAAAGTATTATTCAGTTTCAGCCATATTTTTAGACGATATTTCAAGAGTGTTTGGGTGTTTTCTAACTCGTCGATGGATTGCGACCTTGTCGACCGTACCTCATTTGCTCAGTAGTCTCAATGTATAATCCCTTACCCACTTGGGCATGAACCACACAAAACCTAATTCTAACCCTAAGCCCTACAACAAATTAATGAACTAACAGGGAATTGAAAGAGGCGAGGAGATGATGTTACCGGTAGGGAAGAATTAGACTTGAAGATCATACAAAAAAAAAAAAATAGACAAACAATGTTAGTACTGTTTGAAAATCTAAAACAAAACAAACCCTAAAAAAATAATCTAAAATTAGGAAAAAAAAAAAAACTATGTTAGAACAACAAAACTTAACATAAAACAAAAATCAAACTGGGAAACCTAAACCTAATTGAGTTCGTGCCACTTCCTGCAACGACGCAAAAAAAAACTTGATTTATCCAAAAGGATGACAACCCCAATTATAGAGCTGCAATGCATTAAAAACACAGTGAGACCGAGGTCGAATCCTTAAGGAATGGGGAACACGGCTTAGAACTAATATAAAGATAATGGTTGGTCTGGGTTTTTTATCCAATGAGGTAAAAATGAGTTTTAAAACAAAATATAAAATACTAAGTATCCAGGAATCCACTTATAACAATCACAATATCTCATTCACTGATTCAATGTATAACTCAATTGAAATCGAAGTCCTATCTTATCCAATCAAAATATAATTATATTAAACTAATCATCAACACTAATAAGATATGATTTCGATTGAATGATTCTTTCATAAAGCACTCGAATATCAATCGCAGAGAATCAAAAACATCTAAAGCACCCTTAGGCGACAATAGATCAATCGATTATACATATTAAATCATTTTTTTAAATCAAGCTAAATAATTGTTTAATTAAAGCATTCATTATACCCATGGTGCACAATAAATTCATAAATAAACAACTCAAAGACTTTACAGTAAAATTCAAATCTATTTCAATCAACTATCATTATTCAAACCAATATTATTAAATCAAATAAACTAAATATTATAATTGAACTACAAGCTTCATCCCTTAGTATTAGCTAAGAGATTAGTCTAGCATGGTTAACATCCTTTAAAAAAAAACATAAACGACAAACTAAAACTAAATGATTGAAGAAAAAGGATGGCTCCATCGAAGCTTCGTGTAACATCCTGAATTTTCGCGGCCCGAGTACATACTTGTGCCTGAGAACTCCGGGTGTTAATAATGTATAAATTAGATGCTTTAAAAATTGTGCCATAATTTTTTTCCATTTAGATCACATCCAATTACATTCATGAAGGTAACCTATTCACGAGAATAATCAACTATATTTATTATTTTATTGAGTAAAAAAATTTAACAAATTATCAAATGCCCTCTCAACGAGAGCTTATTACATTATTGAGTTCGTAGCGGAAATATAAAACTAAATCATAAAACTATCTTCTTATTCATTCAGTATAATCTTCCATAAAGAGATGGTCCTCTAGGTCTTCAATCTGTACATCACTTGCATCACTTATACGGTTGGAGAGGGTCAACACCTTACTCATAGTGATGGTCCTTTAAGATTATCAATAATTCAAGAGATTCATAAAAGTAATTGTAACGACTCGGAAAATTCCATACAAAGACCCGAGTACCACCTCAGGCAAAAATCACTCAGGATCAAATCCTTCAGGAATTAGACAAAAGTAACTAAATGCTAAACTAGATTAGCTACGAAATTCGCTTGATCCACTTTAAATATGATCTGCAAGACCCAAAACTTGTAAAATCATTGATGCTAGGTTACCCTGAAATCTACGATCAATCTCATTACCTAGTTGCTCTCGGGAGCACATTAAAACTCCGTATCGGATCTGGACCGCACGTTGAAAGTCTGAATAATACGAAGTTATATAATTAGGACCGCCTTGTTGGGCTTAACAACCATCTTAGAAATCAAATCTAGATAGTGTCCCGGGGCTATTCGCCTGAGCCCGGAGTGAAGTGTGTGAGAAAACGTAGTTTTAGAAATTAAATTAAATTTAAGTAATCTAAGACTTGTCGCTTGCGAGCCTGATATAAGCAATCAGACCGTCAGAATCTGACCCAAATATACCCTCGGATCAGGAGAAATTTCATACACATGGCAGTATACTTGTAATCAGGATCGAGTTCCGGTGACTGTTGAACTGAAACTGCTCCGCCACGTGTGATTTGGGAACCCGACTCGAATGAAAACTTAACTCGACCTAGATCCATAGTCAGGGAGCTTAAGTCTGACCTTTGACTCAAGGGGGACTCCGGAAGTGCTCCGTTGAGACAGAACAGCCTCCCTTTGGACATAACCTAAGTATACATTGGCCCTGGGGCCATTTCCATCAAATTTAGGCCTATATAAGGACCTTAAACCCTCTTTCATTCACTCCATACGAATTTGAGAAAACCCTAGAGAGATAAGAGAGTAAAGAGAGAGAAAGTGTGAAAGAAGTGGGAGGAGATTCCTGTTGCGCTATCGTACTATTCTACGTGCCTATCTATCACTACCGTATCGCTTTTCGGCGATTCTGATTTCATTTTTGGGTAAGAAATCCTAACCCTAATCAGTTCTAGAGATTCAACTAGTGTAAGTGATAAAATAGCTAACCTATTTTATGCCATAAGTTGCCGTTCTACCATTGATAATGACTTGATGTTTAAACTGAGTCTGTTACTCACTTCTACGGCATAAGGTGCGGACTATAGACGTATAAGTTATGGTTTTCAAAGCTTTCAATGTCCGATAATGATAGATTCCTGATGTGGGTGTTATTTCATATGCAAAATGCGATGTTCGTTTTGCGATTCAGTTATGTATGCAAATTGTGGCCTTTAGCGTATTCGGTATAGTTGTAGAAAATACCGTGTACGTACAAAATATGAGAGTGTGTTTGCCATGATTAATTACTGTGTGCATATGCTAGGTATATTGTAATACTTACTCGGCGAAAGAATTCGCCCTAATACATGTTTTGGCCAATATGCGTTATGTATGTTAATAAGTGTATTTTAAGTGTTTGTGAAAATGCTTGTATGAGTAGGTACTTGCATGATAGTGCTTAGGGTAGGTGTTGAGATAGGATTCTCAGCTACCTTAGAGATGTGTATGATTTCCTCCATGCGAGTTGTTTAATTTAATCGCTTACTTATAAAATGTATGTGTTTGTATTTCCTGCTTACATTGTGCTTTATAACATGCTTGTTAACATGTTTGAATTACTTTGTTAATTCTGCTTTGACTACTCCACATGTTTTCTAGTTAAGGATTGAAAGTGATTGGGGCTATGTTATAGTCCAGGCAATCGGTAACGGGCTTGAAGTAGTGGCTGAGATTCATTCTCCATGTAGGACGTGTTTGACGAACCCGAGTCATACTAAAGTTGTCGGCAGTGGTTAGGCCACACGGAGAGCTTATGCACTTCATGTCGATCAACTTTGGGTGCGCTCGTGCTAGTCGAGCCCGTCAAGTAACCCGATGTGCCGATGTATGTTCACCATGTATGGACGCTACTGCTTGAACCTAAGGTACCAAACTCATAAGTGAAATCCTGTTAACCTTGGTACCTCGATCCGCTAAGACTCATGAGCTGGACATGGTGGTATGGGACACCGTGGTCGAGCTGTCCGCCTACGCTGGGGGACGAGCCTCCCCATAGTGACCAGTGAGTAACCCAGACTCGTGAGCCGAATATCGTGGTATGAGACACTGTATTCGAGCTGTCGGCATACACTGATTGGTGACGAGCCCTTTGTAGTGACCTCGAGCATATCTGAGTCTACGTGAATGCGACAACCCTTCCGTAGCATCTAGAGTATAAACTAGGCCTATACTGATTTGGCGATGAGCCCTTTGTAGTGACCTAGAACCGCAACATCGTATGATATTACTAGGACTGACGACCCTAGAATGGATCATCAGTTGGGAAATGATATAAGGGAGGTACCTTAGTTTTCCAACCTGCTGTATGAAAAGGACTAATAAGAACTTGGTAATCATATGCATGCACTGCATTACGCGTGCGTTCAGGCGTAGCAGGTGAAGTACTGAGGCAGTGTTGTTCATGCGCGAACGTGAGATGAAGTCGCTGAGGGAGCGTAGGCGAGGGCATGCATCATACATTCATACCATTCTTGCATTAACAAGAGTATTTAGGGATGTGTGATTTACTGTTTTATCATTACTACTTGATTGAATTGATAACATGTTAACCTTTGCTTTATTGTTCCACTGAGTTGATCACTCACTCCCACATTACGGGACGGTGTTTTAAACACCAACCAGACTCTGTCTTGATTTCAGATGACGGCGTGACCCCTGAGGCGGAGCTTGACTACTACGATGATCAGGACGAGTTCTCTTATATGCAATTCTCCGGTGGCTTCGCTTAGGCTATCCGGATTGATGGGGCTACAGGGATTATCATTGTAGTTGTATTATTTTGACATTTTGATTTTTGAGACTATTACATGTATATGGTGACTCAGTGATGTACTCATACTTTGGAGACCGATCGTGATCTTTGACTTATATACGTATATTTATGTCTTTCAGTCTTCCGTTTGCGTTCTACAACTTGATCTGGAGTATGAATTACTGTTTTGGTATAATCTCACTCATGATGAATGCACTAACACAAACAACATTAAATCATATATGTTGCATAAGTGATGTTTTGGAACTCGGGAGTTGAGTTGCTACTCGACCCCCGATTTTCAGGGCGTTACAGTAATATAAGGGTTCTGATACGTCTCGTACTCCACTACTACGAGGGGTATTAGTATGCGCAACATATATATATATATATATATATATATATGCATGCATAGCAAAGTGCGTGCGGCTCATCATACGTAGTGATCATCACAATGCGGAATATAATTTATAGCAAACCGGCTAGCTCCACATTCTCACATTGCGGAAATTTGTCGGCATGTCCAACACTATCGTGGATTTACGTGAATACCTCAAAGCGCCACGACACATGAGTCGGATAAATTACACGATACGATTTGTTTATGAAGCGACTATTTGCGACATCCAGTCCCAAAAACGATGTAACACGCATTGCGAATTACTTATATCGATTTATGAACCATTACCCAAACCTATGAAATTATACGTAGACCAAGAGGGTCTCTACCCAAAGCGCATTATGTCTATGATAAAATATTTGAATCACTAGTTGTAATACCTTTAACGCATCACTTGTATCAAAGAGAATGTAAACTGAATCATGAGAGTTTTTGAATCCCAAGACACATGCCCAAGCCTTAAAGGTATATATCACAATGCTAACAAAATAAGGAGAAGAGTAGCAATGGCTAACTCAACAAAGAGGAGAGCGGCAATGGCCAACTCAATAAAGAGGAGAGTAACAATGGGTAACTCAACAAAGAGAAGAGAAGCAATGGGTAACTCAACAAAATTGGTAAAGGCAAGGGCAAGGCTTGTATCCATGGTCTCACATAAATTCATAAAGATCATGCATAATTAAAGTCATACCATTATTCCCAAAGGATAAATAATTGATGTTAGTAAATTAAATATTCGCAATGAGGATTCAAAGCATGTCAGGGAACAAAATAAATCAAACCAACTCAAGTTAATACAAGCTTAAAGGAATCTCTCACATAAATTCAGAAAGATCATGCAAAATTAACATCACACCTTAACCATAATTCCTAAAGGATAAATAATTGATGTTGGTAAATTAAATATTTGTTGGGAGGATTCAAAGCATGTGAGAGAACGGAATAATTCAACCCAACTCAAGTTAATATAAGCTTAAAGGAATTCCTCACCTTAGTCTTAGATCTAAACCCTGGGTAGATATCCATGTATGAAAGCGTCTATGTGAAAAGCTTCTACGTGAAAAGCTTCCACATGAATCATGACATCACTTGAGCAAGAGGGAGACACCATACATATGGAGAAGGAAGAGGGCATCTAGGCTTCTCCTTCTCTTTCTCTCTCTCTCTCTTTTTCATTTTCTTTTCCTTCTCATTCTCACTCTCTCTCTCTCTCTTTCTCTTTCTCTTCCTCTTTCTCTCTCTTCCTTGGGCATGTGAGTGGAGACGGGAACGCACACCCCATTTTAAAAGAGAGTTGTAAGACCTGTACCCTAGATCGTACCGTTCTATAGGCTTCTGCGATCCTACCGGTCGAATTCCGACAACCATCGACTCGTTCCGACGTTTGCGCACGATCCTAAGCCGAGTCCTGCCTACCGGAGGCGGCTCGATCCGAAACTCGTACGTTGGCGACCGCGCCGTCGCCGTGGTTCCAACGCCGCGACTCGCGCACCAAACCGATACCTAGGTTGAAAGATGTCAGTCTGCGTTCATTTCGAAGAAACGCCGCATGTTGCGAATCTCGAGGGAATCTCTACGATATGTCCCATCAATCCATCAATCAATCAATGTCAAGTCACTCCATACCCCAAGTACAACAACCCATGCCTCCTTTACTCAAAGTCAACTCTCTCTCACATTTTTCAAAGCCACCCTTTACCCATGACATCATCACACCACTCCCTCCATCCCTTATTTCTTTATTTTATTTCTTTTTCTCTCTCATTCTCTCATTCCCTCCCTCTCACACGTCCAAGCCTCTCTAAGCAACCCAATCTCCCAAAAATTTCTAAGTGTGGCCCACTTTCCCCTACACTCTCATCCCTCATCTCAACCGTTGATCCATCATCTACCACCGTTAAAACCCAAGCAAAGGAGCTAAGAAGGCCTAAGGAGCAAGGAAAAGGCCAATAAGGTGGGTGAACTTTGATTTTTACCGTTGATTGCATGATTTAAGGGCCCACTTATTGGTGGGACCCATTTTGATGTATGTAATATGTTCATGAGGGGCCCATAGTGGCGGGGTCCCTCTATGATCACCGTTTTTCTCTTTCTCTCTTTCCCTTTTTCTTTGAATGATGATGGTGATGAATGGATGAGTGTGGCCCACTATGAATCACACATATATTTTTTTTAATGTGGGACCCATTGGACGAATGGGTTAGATCTATGCCATCCAGCCCATTAGCGGGCCCAGCTGGAAGGAAAACATAAATATCACAATGGGCCATGTTCATGTGGAACCCACCTGATGAGTGGACCACGTGTATGTGGGACCCACCACCATGGGGTGTATATCCATGCCGTCCAACGTCTCTGGACGCTGGACGGATTGGGTGAAAATGGAGTGCATGTACTACATGGTGGTGTACTAACGAGCTAACAAAAAAAAAAAAAAAAAGTAAGTAGTGCTTTTTAGGTGTCGACACATATAAGCCCCATCTTGATGTATGAGACTGATCCACACCGTTCATTCTATCCTTCAGATCATTTTAGGCGTTGAACCAAAATTGTAAGGTGATTTGAACACCGGGTGGGCCATACCCTCTAAAACCATGTAAAGACATGCCAGAACATATAAAAGTGCTTGGTGGGACCCACCTGGAGTTTGGATGCAGCTGAAATTCGGTCTGGATGGCTAAACAAGTGGGACACACATAATGAGTGGGCTGGATTGTGAATCACATCTCGGTGGGCCCAAAAAAAAAAAGAAAAAGAAAAAGAAAAAGAGGAAACAGCAGCGCTGCTGCTGCTCTGACAGGCACAAGCAGCGCCTGCGCTGGCCGTTTGGCGGACGGACGGGCTGGGCCTCACGGCCCAGCTGTGGGCCCCACCATGGTGCGTTTCGACCATCTGCACCGTGCATTTGATGGTTCCCCTTTAAATTGTGGGGTATCCCAAAAATCAGCCGTATACGGAACTCAAGTGGGCCATACCATCTAAAGTCATGTGAAGACATGCCTAAACATATAAAACCACTTGGTGGGGCCTACCTGAGATTTGGACAAGGCTGAAATTTGGTTTGAACCCTCACCCAAGTGGGACACACCTAATGGGTGGACTGGATCTGTGAACCATATCACAGTGGGCCCCCAGGTCACGTGTGACCTTATAAACAGGTTGCATGACAAATATACATCACATGGGCCCTGGCTCACGTGACCTTATAAACAGATTGCGTGGAAAATAAACATTACTGTGGGTCCCCTCCCTGATCGTGAGCCGCTGGACAGATTGGATGTCAAATAAACGTTGTAGTGGGCCCCTGGCCCACTTGATCTCATAAACAAGTTGGTGCCAAATAAATCTTTTGGTGGGCCCCTTGCCACGTGGCCTTGTCAACAGGTGGAGGAAAAATAAATATTATGGTGGGCCCTCTACTCATGTGACCTTATCATCAGATGGGATAGTAAAATAAACTTTATGGCTGGCTTCACATGAGGCCCACTTGGATGCTTATGGGCTCATGTACTTAAGCCCATCTTGATGTATTTTTAGGCCCATTATTGAGGCCCACTTTGGGATATATGGGCCATGCAATTAGGCCCATCTTGGCAGGTATATGGGCCCAATATTGAGGCCCACTTTGATATATGTATAAGGCCTATGTGATTAGGCCCATTTGATACACATAAAGCTTATGTGATTGGGCTCATTTTAATGGATTCTATGGCCCATGGGTGATGACCCATTGTAATGTACTTAAGGCCCATTGGTGAGGCTCATTGAGGTGGCCCACTTGATGAATATAAGGCCCATGAGATACGGCCCATTTGATGCATTTGAGGCCCAGTGGGATGTACCTAAGGCACATTACAATGTGTGATTCCACCAGGATTTATTTGATGGTATTTGCGGCGAGCCGAGCCTTGGGGACAATGTTGGTTTGACGTCTACATTGTACGAGTAATGTTGGTTAGATGTCCACATTATAACTCTCTCTAAGGCCACTGATAGGCCCGTATCTGTTTCATGTAGGCCATCTAGGCCCATCTTCATTGAGATGATAGTTTATTGCTTTATAACATGTTTAGCATAGATTCATGATTCATGATCATACGCATCATATGTATGCTTGATATGGAGAGTGACTAATCATAGCATATGCCTACAGGCAGATCATTTATGGGCTCCCTGATATGCGGAGTTACCCTACATGAGCGCACGATATGCACAGGATTGATGCATGTCTGACAGTATGATTCATGCACTTGCATCTGTGTGATTGTGATATGCCCTAGCGACATCAGGGCCATAGCCTCCACAGATATATCGTGGGTGGCTGGTTGGATACCGAAAATTCTTATTCCAAGCAATCGGGGCGCCATAGATGTCCCTGGGTGAGAGTCCCTGAACCCGATGGTACCAGAGGATGACTCCAACGTCGAGACCGAGTGGATATATGAGCGCACGAGGGCCGAATACCACGAGGCCGCGTCTCCCACTGTGTCGTGGTCGGTTAGAAAGGAGTGGTGGCCTTACTCGCCCGAGAGCAGGGGCATTACTAGGCTAAGTTTGACTAGCTCGGAAATGGGTTCGCTATCGACGTGCCAGATAGGTATTGGCTGACTATTGGCCAGGCGGATAGTGAGGTTTCTTACGCTCAATTGGACTGTGCTGCTTGGAGAGAGACAGTGCCATTTGAAGTGTACTGAACCCCGGTGATTATCCAAACTGAGAACCGTACTGATTTGATGCTCTAGTGAAGAGTTGCATTGGTATGAGGATTTATATGCTTGACTTACATATTGCATTGCATGGCCTTGGTATGGCCGATAACATTCACATCTTGTACTGCATAGCCTTAGTACGGCTGGTTGCATTTACGTACTCATCAACATGATTCCGCATTACTCTGGCATTGCATTCTGAGCACGTTCGCACACACTTACACCGCCCTCTAAGCTTTCTATAAGCTTATGCACGATTGATGCGTGCAGGTGACGCCAGGACGCAGCTGTAGTCTCGCCGCAGTTGGAGCGTGCCGCCGAGCTTTTGGAGTTTTTGTTATTTGCACTATCTTGTATTTTCTTTTTATACACCTTGTACTTAAAGTTTTTTATCATAGTAGATTTTGTGGTGGTGTTCTTGTAGTTATTATTCATGAGTTATGCTTGGTTATGCTCATTACGAATCAAATTGATATTAGAAATCCTCCTTGTAGCATCCCAGGATCGGAACCTGGTATATGGGTGCCGAGAGCCGGGAATGGGGTACTACGGAGGCTGTCGGCGCCGGATTCGGCGATCGGGAATTTTGTGAGTACGGTTTCCGAGTTCGGGGCGTGACAGGAGTGGGCGTGTGAGAGGGGCATGTTTCATATCTCACTTGGATTGAGTTTCTCCAATTTTTTCTTTTTTGAAGATCTTTCTTTAAATCTAATTCGTCCATTGTGTCAATGTTGTTGAATAGGGCCGAGGTATATGATTTTCTTGGTGATCTAAAATTTAGATTGATAGAAAAATGGTTTGACAAAATTTGGTGGTTGATCGATGGTGGACAAAGCCTAAATCTAAAATTTCACCTTTTGTACCAAAAGGAATGAACTGGCTTCAAACTTCAACGGTGTATGATCATAAATCAAGGCCTAAATTTTATATAACCTCGTAGTCATATAAGACCAAAGTGTGGTCCAAATTTGAGTTACAATGGACGGAAGAAAGTGGTCAAATCGGAAGATCTAGATTTATAAGGAGTTGGTAGGCCCCGACAGGACAACTTCGCGCTTTAGGAAAAGCCTACCAAAGTAAGGTCTTCATATTTCACACTTGGTCCATATTATGGGTAATTTTAAGTCGTTCATATGAAGGGAAATATCCTATTACGACTACCCACGGGGTTTCTTCACTCGATAGACACCAAAATCGATGGTTAATGGGCTAATTTGTTAATTGAGTCACTTTTACAATGATTTAAGTGCTGAAATTTGACATATATGATTAATTTATGATACATAGACATGATATAAAATTTCACATTAAACGGATCGTGAGAATCATGTGATCTAGAATTCAAGGGTATAGGTTAATGACAGTTTTGTAATTATTGCTGATATGAGAGTTTTGGGAAATCTAATGGTTCTCCATGATTATAGGCATGTTTCTAAGTAATTCTTACAAAAGAACTTATGTTTAAATCATTATGAATAAAGAATTATTTACCAAATTAACTAAGGGAATGTACAGATATCAACCAACATAATGGATGGTCAGATGACATGTTAAAAATAAAGAAACTTGATGGTTAGTACTCTGATCATGTATGTGAGTGGGTGCACGGGTAGTTTTGTAAACAGATGATCAGAAATGAGTTTTTAAAGTGATCAAGAGGCAGAACATATATACTGTTAGATTCAAGTGACTTGTTCACATGTATCAGTATCTCAGATTGTAGTTTTGATGGTGGGTTAAGCATATTCATATGTGGTGAACAAGATGAATGGATCAAAATTTCAAATTGATATGTGTACGAGTGGATGCAGATATCAAGTAGTTAGTTTACTATAATCGGGTGGTCCTAACTTAGAGTAGACAGTCAGATACCTTTATCTATTGGTGGATAGTCGACTGAACGGTTGGTTATAATGGACAAGTGGGAATACTTGGACATATGATGATTTCGTCTTAAAATCAACGATCGGGTGGCTTGATCTATGGGTGAAGATCATTCTCAACGGTCATATTCATGTTGGAGAATAGATGTAAGGTTAGGGATCCTTACTCTTGCTCCGGTGGTAGACTATCAGGAGTTTCAACACCCGGTCAAGGGTTCGAGTATCCATAGGTGGTGAAATTCCACTATGGCGTGAGTGTGTGGGGGTGTAAAAAAAAAAAAAAAAGATGTAAGGTTAGGATTGGCTAAATTGATATCGTACACATGTACATAGTAAGTTAAATTTTATGATAACACTTAAGAACTTTCAATACTCGGGTATTGAAAAGTTCGGGGTATTACACTCCGTTACCCTTAAGTCTCTTTCCCAAGCCATAATCATGTTTATAATAACTTAGAGCACCCCTTTAATATAGGAAAAATTCATACCGACTTGGAACCAATTTTAAATTTACGCACTTTTGTTACGCTTTGGTCAAACTGATGGTAGCCTTCGGTCGCACCAATTGGGTCTCTTGGTTGCAACTGAATTTTCTATAATTTATTCCGAAGTCTCTTCCTCCCTCAGGTCGCACCGAACCTTCATTTAGTGGCACCGAATATGGCTTTGGTTGGACCTTAGTTTCAAACCGAATTGACTCTGAAAATTACTATTTTCTGCTGGATTGTTTTGGGTACTTTTTGTTGGACTGAACCAACCTCAGGTGGGACTGAACAGTCTGTTATTTATGTTGTTAGACTACGTGATTTTTCATTCTTTTCTCTCTCATTTGCACTTAATTTTCTTGAATACTTGACATGTACATTATTCAATAATAACCTCCAAATCTCCAATTCTTTATTGATCATTATTTTGAGCTTTAATTCTTACTTTAAGCATGTATTCATCTTAGGCTTTCGAACTACATAGTATGTAGAAAACATATCTTATTAAATCAATTTAACACTTAAATGCAACCGAAACTACTGCAATTGGAGGAATAAATATGTAATATTTAGACGTTATTGGTAGATAATTAGTTGTAGGGCACATAACTTTTATTGGTCTTTAGTTATTCGCCTTTATAGTATTTAGAACCAAGAGGCTCGAGACAGCTGTGGCATATGCGAGTGGTCATCTCGACAATGTGATGAGGCTCACATACCGAAGATGGGTAGAAAATGGCTTTCTAGCTCTCATCATTAGGTGATGAGACTATCTACACTGGACAATGACCGTAAAGGAATATGATATCAGTCAAAGGACATGACTGTGTGAAAGGTCCATTATGGGTTGTTAATGCCCATAATCGTTTAGGCCAAAGGAGAATTTTGCGCCTAGGCATGGGCATAGATGTTGTTGATCGGTTTACGCGTAGGTGCAGAATTTGATCCAATATCCTTAAGGGGCGTTTGGCTCGGAGTATTAGATTGGATTAGGTGGGATAGAATTGCATTTGGTCCCGTGCAATTCCATCAGGCATTTGGAGAGGATGGGATTGGCTGGGATTAGGTGGAATGGAATTGCATTTGATCCCATGCATGAATTCCGTGGATTTTGAAATCCACTACACATGTGGGCCCCACATTGATGCATGTGTTTATCCATGTCGTCCATCCATATACACCATTTATACTTGACATTATGGTTATATATGTGTTTAAGTGAATAACATCCATTGTGAATTTGGTCTGTTGATTGTAGTTTCATGGTTCGTAGCAAAATTTTTATCCCAAACATGGGATTGGATGGGATTGGAGGGCTACAATACCATGGTATTTCCAGACATGCAATCATTGTGCAATAATGATGTTAATCCCATCTAATACAATTCAATACCATTCAATTCCACTGACCAAACACACCTGGCATCAGAGCTTGTATTTGAAGAGCCCTAGTGCATGGAGCAATATCCTTTCACTTACTAGGGTCATGGCGTAGGGTCCTTCTAATGAAGGGCAAAATTTTTCATACGAGGCTATCTTGAAAGTGTATGTGCCTGAAGTTCCAAGAGTCTAACCCTCATTTATCCATGTACTTCTCTATGTGTTTACATGTCTCTTTGTTTATTCATTTATGTTTGATGTGAAACGAGTGTGGAGGTATTTATAAGCTTACATGATTGATTTTTCTAGCACCTTGATTTCTAGGTCTTTATGTGTGGGGCAGATACCCTCTATCGGTTTTCTACTTCCTCGTCGTGATGTGGTAATGACATTGTTCGATGCAGGTCTGCTAGAGTTGAGCTGAAGCGGTGAAAAACTGTTGTCAGATGTCTTAAATCTGACGTTTTTGATATGCTCGACCGGTCGAAGGACTGGCTCGACCAGTCGAGGGAGCTGCACAACTAGTCGTGGACCGCTCGACTCAAAGTCCAGCGAGCATCAGTTTTCTGGGTTCCGAGGTGCTCGACCGGTCGTGGCCCATGCTCGACCGGTCGAGGGGTCCTCTGGACCAGTCAAGGTTACGCTGATTCGTTTCCGAATTTGATACGGACTACGGAAATTTGAGTCAGTTTTCACAAGGGTGCGAAAGGGAAGTTGCCTAAACTATAAATAGGTGTCCCTAGGGCCTTTCTAGGGTATGGAAAATAATTCTAAAACTTTCTAAAGGGGTTCTAGGGTTATCAAAGGGTGTAGATAGGGTGAGATTCGAGGTTGTTCGAATTGGGTAAGTCCTCTCTCTTGTAATTTCTTTTCATAGTGGAATTCTGTCGCTTTGTGTCGTGGTTTTTTTTCCGCAAGGGTTTTCTACGTTAAATCTTTGTGCTCTTCTGTGATTGCTTGTTACTATTGAATTGCTATCCTAGATCTAGATCTGTGTGATTCCGCACACAAACCCCCAACAAGTGGTATCATAGCAATCGTTGGGGCACAGATCTGAATCTGCAGGATTAGTAATAATGGGAAATGACAGTTTGATATTGAGAAGTACTCGGGCAAAAATAATTTGGAGTTATGAAAGGTTAAGATGATTAACTTGTTAACCAAGCAAGGCGAGATTAAGGCTCTTAAGGAGTGAAAATCTACCATGAAAGATGATGAATGAGAAAACCTTGATAGTAATGCTTTAGCCTCTATCCGTTTATGTCTCACGGATGAGGTTCTCTATAATGTTTTGAGGGAGAAAACTGCGGCTAGTTTATGGGCGAAGTTAGAGAACATCTATGCAAAGAAGTCCTCTGAAAATTGCCTACACTTGAAGCTACAGTGCTATACCTTCAAGATGACAGAGGGTGGAGATCTAGAAGCCCATATCAGCAACTTTAATAGAATGATGTGCAAATTGCTGGATATGGAGGAAGTGGTCAAACATGAGGAACAAGCATATATATTGTTGAATTCACTTCCTGCATCATATGAGTCTTTCAGGGACACAATGTGCACCGCAAATAAAACCCAAAGTGTTGACACCGTTATCTCAGCCCTTCAAGGGAAGGTTATGAGAAAGCTAAACGGCGACATGAGGGCATCTTCCAATGCACTGATTACGAGGGGTAAAGATTCTGAGCGAGGTACAGGGTCCTCAAGGCTTAGATCCAAATCCAAGGGCAAGGGCAAAGGAAAATTAAAGTATTGGAATTGTGAGTTGTCTGGACACATGAAGAAGGATTGTAGAAATCCTAAAACGAAGAAAGAAAATTCAGCGGCTTCTTCCAAGGAGGCCAATGTGGTCAAATCTGATGAAGAATCAAGTGGAGGTGATGTTCTGTCAGTTTCCATGATTGGTCACTTACACGACAATCATAAAGACGAGTGGATACTTGACACAGAAGCATCTTATCACATGACTCTCATCGAAGTTAGTTTACCAGTTACAGGGAATGCGATGGTGGACAGGTTTTTATGGGCAATGACAATGCTTGTAATGTTGTGGCTATTGGCACGGTGAGCATCAAGATGTTTGATGGGATGGAGCGCACCTTGACTGACGTCAGGCACATTCCTAATATGAAGAAAAGTTTGATTTCTCTCGGTGCACTCGAGGCTATAGGGTGCAAGTTCATTGGTATTGATGGTGTCTTAAAGTTTCAAAAGGGGCACTCGTGGTTATAAGAGCGCAGAGGCACGGAAACCTTTGCAGGTTGATTGGGAGCACTTCGGCAGGTGGAGCGGCAGCAGCTATTGCAGACTCCACGTCTCTACGTATGTGGCATGCTCGTGTGGGCCACATGAGCGAACGAGGCATGAAGGTTTTTTCTGATCGATGTTTGATTCCACCTTTTAAAAATTCTGATTTAGATATATGCGAGCATTGTATATATGGTAAACAATCTAGACTGTCTTTTAAATCTGAAAAACATGTTTGTAAGGGAGTGCTTAATTATGTGCACTCTGACGTATGGGGGTCATCGCCAGAAGTTTCCATTGGAGGGTCGTCATGGTTTGTTTCATTCATTGACGACTACTCCAAGAAAGTTTGGGTTTACTTCATGAAACATAAATCCAAAGTTTTCACCATATTTAAGCAATGGAAGACAATGGTGGAAAAATAGTCAGGGCAAAAAATAAAGGTTTTAAGGACTGACAATGGTGAAGAATTTACTTCCATTGAGTTTAATAATTATTACAAAAGTGAAGGTATCATCAGGCACAACACAGTGCGCCACACCCCCGAGCAAAACGGTGTGGCTGAGTGAATGAATCGGACTCTCCTGGAGAGGGTCAGATGCATGTTAAGTAATGTCGCGTCGGGCAATGACCTATGGACTGAGGCCATTAACACGACTTATTATTTGGTGAACCGGTCTCCTTCAACGACAATTGAATGTAAAATCCAAGAGGAAGTATGGAGTGGTTAGAAAATCGACTACTCAGTTCTACGCATATTTGGTTGTGAGGCTTACTCTCATTTACAGTCAGTTGAGAGAGATAAGTTAGACCATAGAGCAAAAAAGTATATCTTTGTTGGCTATGACATTGGTGTGAAAGGTTACAGGTTATTCGACAAAGTCACACGCAAGGTCATCACTAGCCGTGACGTCAGATTCGATGAAAGCTCCTTATTTCGCAAGAATGATCAAAATGAGTAAGATGAACCAGAAAGGGTAATTGTAAACGTCCAGATTAACACAGATGATACTCAGGCAAAGACAGATTTAAAGACAAAGGTACATGATCAGGTGGAGCAGCCACCTGTGAGAAGGAATCCACCACGTGATCGCAGGTTACCAGTAAGATACAGAGACGACTCTAATATTGCATATGCCCTCATTACAGATGAGGGGAACTCGTTTACTATTCAGGAGGCTCTTGATGAGCCTGATGTAGAAAAGTGGAAGGCGGCTATGGACGATGAGATGGACTCGTTGCACAAAAATCATTTTAACGACCCGTAAATTCCGTATTTTGGCTCGAGTACCATCTCGACCAGAAATCAATTAGGATTAAATCCTTTAGAAATTTAACAAAGTTAACTAAGTGCAAAACTCGATTAGCCATGAAATCCGTTGGGATCGCTTTAAATACGATCTGCAAGACCCAAAACTTGCAAAATCATTGACTCTAGGTTACCCTAAAGTTTAGGATCAAACTCATTACCCGGCTGCTCTCGGGAATGAAATGAAACTTCGTATTAGGTCTAGACCGCACATCGGAAGTCCGATTAACACGAACTTAAGGATCTAGGACCGCCTCACTGGGCTTGACAACCATCTTGGAAATCAAGTCCAAACGATGTCCCACGACCATTCGTTTGGATCCGGAGCGAGGGAGTGTGAAAAACACTATTCCCTTTACAAAATAAATATCTGGAATAGTGATCTGGCACCATTCGCTTGCGCATCAGTATTAAGCAACCAGACCGTCAGAATCAGACCAAATTACACCCTCGGATCAAGAAAAATTTCAGGAACATTTACATGTACTTGGAATTTCGGATCGTGGCCCACTGACCGTTGAACTGAAAGTGGTCCGCCACATGCGATCTGGGAATCCAATCGAGTCGAAAACGTAATCCCACGTAGATCCATGTGTGGAGAGCTTAAGTCTGACGTTTGGCTCAAGGAGGGCCACCAGAACCCCTCTTTTGAGCTGGAAAAGTGTCGAAATACCTATATCAGCAGTAACCCTTGAACCTGAGTCTATTTTGGTGAGGTTTTAGGCTATAAAAGAGGCTTAGAACAGCCCCTCTCACAGCCATATGAATTTGGGATAAAACCCTAGAGAGAGAGAGAGAAAAGGGAGAGAAAAGCTTGGGATTTGTGGGAGAACTTCCTCCTGCTGCTTTCAATCATCGCACGACCTACACCGCCTCTTTCCAGGCGCTTTCCCGGTGGTATCCACTCCGTTTTAAGGTGAGAAACCCTAACCCTAGGTCTGATTTGAAGTGTATAGGCTATAGGTTGTGAAAAGGCTAACCGATTCCGCTCTTTAGGCTAGAAACCTCCCGAATACGGAAGCTCATCCAACCTTGCTGATTCGTTGAGATTCCAAAGGGCAAGGTGAGGACTTTAGGTGTATAGGTTACGGTTTTCAACGCTTTCAATGTCAGATAATGATAGATTCATGATCTGCATGCAATTGCACATGTACAAAGTGCTTTCCGTTTCCTGTTTCGATTAACGTTGTAGAATATGGAATTTCACATACTCTAGGTATACGTAGAAATACCGTATACGTATTTTTTTGGAAAAATGTTTGACATGTTTATTTAATGTATGATTATACAATATATGGATAAAATACTAGTTTGGCGAAAGGAATCGCCGTAATACATGTTCGCTTGTAAATACTACGTATGTTGAAATTGTGTATTCTATAAATACCACATATGTGTAAATTTTGGAAATGCAATTGTCATGATTATTTGCTGTATGATTATGGTATACACGGATTAAATACCCGCTTGGCGAAAGGATAGCCCTAATACGTATTTTGCTAACATACGTCATGTATGTTGGAATAGTGCACTCTAAGTGTTTGTGTAAATGCTTGTGAGTGTAAATGCTTAAGTGTTAGTGCCTTAGATAGGTGCTGATATGGAATTCCCGACTACCTTAGAGACATGTAGGATACCCTCCATGTGGTGGTTTGCTCTAACCACTCACTTGTGATGTATATGTAATTGTATCCCTATTTGTATAGTACTCTACAACATGCTTTACAACATGCTTTACTCCATGCTTTCTAACATGCCTTATGACATGCCTGTTAACATGCTTGTATTACTTTGTTATCATGCTTTACTCCACATGCTATGGATGAAGATTGATTGAGGTTATGACTATGTCTATAGTCCAGACATTCGGTACCAGACTGGAGATTGTGGCTGAGATTCATGTCGCCACAAGGGATGTGTCTGACGAACCCGAGTCGTACTCCGGTTGGCGATAGTGGTTGGCCACGCGGAGTGCTTTTGCGCTTCATATCGCCCAACTTGTTGTGCGCTCGAGCCAGTCAGGCTCGTCAAGTAAACCGATATGTGAATGCGTGTTCACCATGTTTGGTCGCTACTGCTTGAACCTAGGGTACCAAACTTACCAGTGGCGATCCCGTTAACCATGGTACCTCGATCCGCTAAGACTCATGAGCCGGACATGGTGGTATGGGACACCGTGGCCGAGCTGTCGGCCTATGCTGGGGCCAAGTGCCTCCCCATAGTGACCATTGAGCAACCCGAACTCGTGAGCCGAATACGGTGGTATGGGACACTGTATTCGAGCTGTCGATACTTACGGCGAGAGCCGAGTACGGTGAGACCTGTACTCGTGCTGACGGGCGACGAGTCCTCTGTAGTATCTTCAAGTATACTCCAAGGGTCTGTGATTGGCGATGAGTCTTTCACAGCAACTAGAGTATGAGTTGAGCCGAGGACGGTGAGACCTGTACTCGAGCTGACGGTTAGTGATTGAGCCGAGTACGGTGAGACCTGTACTCGAGCTGACGGCCAGCAATTGAGCCGCATACGGTGAGATCTGTATCCGCGCTGACGGGTGACGAGCCCTTTGTGATGCCTTCGCTATGCCTCTCAAACCATAATATCGTATGAGATTAACTAGGATTGACGACCCTAGAATGGATCATGTTTGGGAATGATACAAGGGAGGTACTTTAGTTTCCCAATACTACTGTTTGAAATGGAATAATAATAACTCGGTAATCATGTTCATCATCGCACCGCATGTGCCTAGTAGATGTGGAGCACTGAGGGAGTTAAGCATTCGCGAACGTAAGATGATGTTGCATGAGGGTGGTTTGGCAAGGGCATACATCATCATGTCATTTCATTCTCGCACTTAACAAGAGTAATTAGAATTGTTTGATTTGTACTGCTTTATCATTACTGCTTGTTTGAATTGATAACATGTTAACCTATGCTTTATTGTTCCACTGAGTTAGCTACTCACTCCCACGTTACGGGACGGTGTTTGCGACACCAACCAGACTCTGTCGCAGGTATAGACGGTGCGTCGGTTCAGGAGCCGGAGCCCGATTTCGACGAGGACCAGGATGAGTTCTCATTTATGCAGTACTCTGACGGCTTTGCTTAGGCCGACTGCATCGCGGGGATTTCAGGACTCATTTTGTAGATTGTACTTTGATTTTTGACTCAAAAACATTACATGTATATGGGTACTCAGTTAGTGTTCATACTCTGGTGTTCATGGAAATTTTGTTCTTTACATACTTTAAATATACAATTTCAGTCTTCCGCTTGCCTTTATACAATTGAATTGGAGTATGAATTACTGTTTTGGTATAATCTCATTCATGTTTATTGCTCTAACTCAGACAACATTTAACTATCATTGTGTATGTTGCATAAGTGATGTGTTGGAACTCGGGAGTTGAGTTCATACTCGACCCCCGAATTTCAGAGCGTTACAATCATACATGGGAACTGTGGAGCTTCCTGTGGGCCGAAAAGCGATCGGATGCAAGTGATTATTCAAAAGAAAACAGGATAGATACAAAACAAGGTTGGTAGCGAAGGGTTATGCTCAGAGAGAAAGAATCGACTTCACAGAGATATTCGCGCCGGTGGTTAAGCAGTGTTTATCAGATTCGTGTTGGCGCTGGTTGCCCAATACGATCTCGAGCTGGAACAGGTGGATGTGAAGACTGCATTCCTGCACGAGGAATTGGAAGAGCAGATCTACATGAAGCAACTAGATGACTACGAAGTTAAAGGGGCAGAGAAAAATGTTTGCAGGTTAATGAAGTCGTTGTACGACCTAAAACAGTCACCTAGGCAGTGGTATAAAAAAATTGATTCTTTCATGATGAGTCAGAAATTTTCTCGGAGTAAATACGATCACTGTGTCTATTACAAGACACTGAGTGATGGAAAATTCATTATCCTAGTACTGTATGTTGATGATATGTTGATCGCTTGTCATAATATGTCTAAAATCAACATACTGAAGATTCAGTTATCAGGGACATTCGAGATGAAAGATCTGGAGGCTGCAAAGAGGGTTCTTGGCATAGATATTCATAGAGACATGAAGAAGAGCAGGCTTTGGTTATCACAGGCTGAATACCTTGAAAAAGTATTAATCAAGTATGGGATGGATCAGGCAAACCCGGTGAGCGTTCCCCATGCGGCTCACTTTAAGCTTTCCTCAGAATGATGTCCTAAATCCAATGAGGAAAAGCAGGTTATGTCTCATGCACCCTATTCGAATGTGGTTGGCAGTTTAATGTATGTCATGGTCTGTACCAGACCAGATATTTCACAGGCAGTCAGTGTTGTCAGCAGATACATGTCAAACCCCGGCAAGCAACATTCGGAAGCGGTGAAATGACTATTTCGATATATTCGAGGTACGAAAGACTACGTCTTAACTTTTGAAAAAACAGGGACAAAGTTGGTAGGGTATGTGGATTCCGACTACGCATGCCATATAGATTCCAGAAAGTCTACTTCAGGATACTCGTTTGTACTATCGGGTGGAACAATCAGCTGGATGTCGAAGCTTCAGTCTGTGGTGGCTCTTTCCACGACCGAAACAGAATATATGGCAGTGACGGAAGCGTTTAAAGAAGGTGTTTAGCTCATAGGCATGATAAATCAGTTGAGACTTCAGCAGGAGGCCGTGTCGGTTAACTGTGATAGCGAGAGCGCTATCAATTTGGCTAAAAATTTTGTTTATCACTCACGTACTAAACACATTAATGTTCGTCACTACTTTATCCGACAGGTGCTTGAGGAAGGAGGCGTCACACTAGAAAAGATTCATACCAGCGTGAATCCAGCAGACATGCTCACCAAGGTCATTCTTATAGAGAAGTTCAAGTTCTGTGCAACTTCTCTAGGCTTGACGATGACATGAAAAAGGACGAAGTGTGCACGAGAAGCATTGATTGAAGCTATGATGCAATACAGAAATAAGAAAAGAGGTCAAGAAGCTACACGGTTGAAGATTGAAGACATGATGGAGATTGTTGTTAGTGTCTTAAATCTGATGTTTTTGATATGCTCGACCGGTCAAAGGACTGGCTCGACCAGTCGAGGGAGCTGCACGACCAGTCGTGGACCGCTCGACTCAAAGTCTAGCGAGCATAAATTTTTTGGGTTCCGAGGTGCTCGACCGGTCGAGGTTACGCAGATTCGTTTCCGGATTTGATGCGGACTGCGAAAATTTGAGTCGGTTTTCACAAGGGTGCGAAAGGGAAGTTGTCTAAACTATAAATAGGTGTCCTTAGGGCCTCTATAGGGTATGAGAAATAATTCTAAAGCTTTCTAAAGAGATTCTAGGGTTATCAAAGGGTGTAGCAAGGGTAAGTCATCTCTCTTGTAATTTCTTTTCATAGTGGATTTCTGTCGCTTTATGCAGTGGTTTTTTTTCCTACAAGGGTTTTCCATGTTAAATCTGTGTTCTTCTGTGATTGCTTGTTACTATTGAATTGCTATCCTAATCTAGATCTGCGTGATTCCGCAACACAAACCCCCAACAAAAACGTGACTAGGTGTATGGGGCTCCGTTTTGGCTAAGTATAGAAAATCAGGTGTTAACACTTGTATGGTGCGACTTGGGTAAGTTGGTTCGAGTTGAGGGTAAACTTGAGCACAACCTAGTCTCAAGGGGAGCTAATTCGCAACTCGATCCAGCCTTCCAGCCTGAGGTTGCCCACCCTAACCTAACTTAAAGTTCTTTATACCACCTAATCTGACCTAACCAGACATGACCTTACCCAAATTGACCCAAACACACTGCTTATTTCCAAAATGACCTAACCTGATGCAAATTTCTCAACTAGTGTCCATTCTAAATCCAAATCGGGTTGGTGCCACCCCCCCCCCCCCCCCCCCCCCCTTTTTTGTTAGCTTGTTAGTACACCTACTGTCAGTTCACACTTCACCGTTACCCACCCCTTATAGGGAATTGATACCAAAACCTCAGTAGAAACGAAGTATCTTTCACTCAATCTACCACTTGAGCGGAACCGAACTTGAACTTGGGTTAGGTCAGTCGGTTGGGTTGACCCTAAAGCCAAGTTGCAGCCCCAGACCCAAGTTACAGCCAGAGTCTCTCGTACATCAATTGAGTACTACCTCACGAAGACGTGGCAGGAGATGATGTGGCCTAGTGGGATTGTTGGTTTGCAGGCCTTTTTACAGGGGGCTAATATACTCCCCTCTAAAAGGACAACATCACATGAAGTGTTTTGTGCCATTTCATTGGTGTGCATAAGCAGCCATAAAGGACAACATCTAATAAAGTGTTATGTGCCATTCCTTCCATCCGCAAGAAAGGAATGGAAGAGGTGCATTTCTCACACGTGCTCTACTCTTTTTGACAGGCACGAGTTGGGTTATCTGGGTGACACCTCATCCATTCCTTTCTTAGAGA
Organism: Magnolia officinalis; assembly: GCA_021015155.1. Classification (NCBI taxonomy): domain Eukaryota; kingdom Viridiplantae; phylum Streptophyta; class Magnoliopsida; order Magnoliales; family Magnoliaceae; genus Magnolia; species Magnolia officinalis. The sequence continues at coordinate 35,200,838 of JAJHSJ010000014.1, forward strand.
TGGGGCTTAGTATTGATCGTAGAAGGCTTTCACAAAATTTCTTATAATAGCAAGTTCCGTTTGAGAAATGCACCTCATCCATCTATTTTTCTCATTCATGATAGGATATGGTCTTAAAAAATGAAGCATATTCAAAAACTCAAATGGGATGTTCGATTAAAAACAACGAGGACTAAACATATGCTATGAAAACATTCATGGGATACATAAATTATAGATGATGCTAATACTTTTGTCTTTTTTTACATCCTATGAGGAATGTTCTTATGAACGGGAGGCATTTCATTACTCAATTTTTATTGTAGTACGGTTTGCTTGAGTTTTGGATCTCCGGGTGAATTTCTTACGCTGCTGTATGTATATGTCGTGCAAAGACATGCACTGACGCTCTATGTGCAAAGGAGATCAAAGTTACATGCTCGATAGTGATGCATTTATTATATCTACACTGTTCATCTATTGTTAGAAAACAATTTAGAGCATTATCAAAAAAATAATCATATCTAAAGATCATATGGACCACACCACAAATAGAAGTGGAGATAATGATTTTCACCATTAAATAATCTATAGGGCCTACCATAACGTTTATTTTCCATCCAATTTGTCATAAGGTTGCAAAGACCCAAACGAAGAGGTAAAAAAAATTCGTATTGATCTAAAACTTCTGTGACCCCAAAAAGGATTTCAATGGTAGGCGTTTAATCTCCACTGCTTTTTGCAGTGTGGTCCACTTGATAGTTAGATCTATCTTATTTTTTGTCTCAAGCATTAAGACAGGCTCACTAAGTGAATAAATGATTTAGATATAACACATACCTTATGAACAAACCCACGTAACTTGCTAAACAGCTACATAGCTAGTAAGAAGTACACCAGCCAATCCGCTTCCCTCGAAGGCAATCCATATCCAGGACTATTTTCTGGGTGTGAGCCAAATCTTACTGTACTATGGTGGAGCACCGCCCGATCGGTGTCCCAACAAATCTCCCGTCCATGAGTTCAATGGATTCCTAAGTGCAGGGCTCTCCTTGATATATTTGCCTTACATTCAAGCCATTCATCTCTCTTGACACCCTATTTAGGGTATCATCTAAAAAATTAAGCAGGTCTTAACTTATAAGTGGACCATCACACAAACCACGAGAAACAATGGAGATTGAATATCCACCATTAAAAACTTACCGGGAATCACCGGAATGTTTATTTCCCCTATAACTTGTTAATAAGGTCACAACGGATAACATACTTGTGTCACTCGTAATAAGTTTTGAATGGTCAATCATCACTGTTTCTTTCTGGAATCATGCTCACAAACGAGCTTTCAAAAGGATGAGTGTGCGTGTGTTTATAAAAAAAAAGAAAAAGAAAAAAAAGATGGACGGCGTGGATGTATAACATACGTCACGGTGAGCCCCACAGTCAGGGATAGTCGTCGCGCCTGTCACACGATCTTGGTCGAATATGGGTTAACACAGTACAAAACGCCATTTTTAGTTTTCTAAAAAAAGAAAAGAAAAACAAAAGTTGCACTTTTGCCGCTCAGTGCGCTTCGTCAGTCCCTCTATTAAAAAAAAATAAAAATAAAAATACCTCTCTGCTTCTGCATCCTCCACCTCTCTCACATTGTCAGTCCCCTATCAATATCATCATTACTTCCCCCAACAAACATTCTTTTTTCGACTCCAGTCTCCACCGACGACTCGGACAACTTGGGAAAAAACTTCAAGCAGAAATCCATCACGTCCATGGAATCCTTAATCCTCCAGCTCCATGAGATCGAGGCCGTCAAATTCGGCTCCTTCAAACTGAAATCCGGCATCACATCGCCTATCTACATCGACCTCCGCCTCATAGTTTCCTACCCTTCCCTTCTTAACCACATCTCCACCGTCCTTTCATCGTCCATCCTCCCGTCTGTTTCCTTCGACCTCCTCTGCGGTGTTCCCTACACCGCTCTCCCCATTGCAACCGCCCTTTCCCTCTCCACCTCAACACCAATGCTCATGCGCCGTAAGGAGATCAAGTCCTACGGCACCGGCAAGTCCATCGAGGGCGCTTTCGTCCAGGCCAGACCGTCCTGATCATTGAGGATCTCGTCACCAGTGGCACGTCTGTTATGGAGACCTCCGCCCCGCTGCGTGCCGCGGGACTGAAGGTCACGGATGCTGTCGTGATCATCGACAGGGAGCAGGGTGGGAGGGAGAATTTGGAGGTGGATGGTATAAGGCTGCATGCGGTGATGAAGCTGTCGGAGGTGGTAGATGTGCTTGTTAGGAATGGGAAGGTGTCGGAGGAGATGGGTGCGATGGTTAGGACCTTTTTGGATGAGAATCGGAGGGTGGCTGCCCCGGCGGCGCAAGTTAGCGTTCCAAAGGCGTCGTATTGGGAGAGAGCGGGAATGGCAAAGAATCCGATGGGAAAGAGGCTTCTGGAGGTGATGGAGCAGAAGGAGAGTAATCTGTGCGTTGCTGCAGATGTTGCAACGGCCAAGGAGTTGCTCGCCCTTGCTGAAAAGGTTATTTCAATTGTTATATATATTTCTTTTTCTTTTTTGCTTTTGCATTTCCCCTTTTCAGTTCTTTCTGTTCCCCATGGGCTCAAGTTGGAATTTTTTTTCATTGGGTTTTACTAACATTTTCAGATGAGATGGAATATATAGTGTCTGGTGCACAAAGTAGAGTTTTTGTTCGGGCTGGTATTCTGTACATGTGGGGCCTACCTTTATTTTTGTTGATCCATGCTGCAAATAAATGCTCCTACAGATAATCCTAGCCATCCGTTTTTCCACCTGCAAGTAGGTGGTTAAGATGAAAATGTTGCTAACATGCATACACTTGGGGAAAGATTGGAGTCAGATTGATTTGGTGGAGGAGATTTTCTGTCCATTGCCCATCTATGGTGGGGTCCACCTGTTGAAACAATATGGATTGCTGACGGATGAGCTCCACCTGTAGAAAATGGTGGCCTAAATGTAAATGCCAGTCATTTGGGCCGAGTGCCTCGTTCTCATTGTAGGACTGGTTGTACAATGCACTCTCTGGTAGACAGGGTCGAGTCCCTGTATACCAGTTCACGGACATCTGGTAGACAGGGTCCACTCTCTGCGATTGAAACCATTCATTTTGTGGGTCCACCTTTAATGGCTTATGATGCAATGATCTAACCAATCGCCTTGATTAATGGACTTTTGCTTGTTTGAACGCATACTGTTGGCTTTTTTATTTCAACTCTATGTTTTCAGACCATGTTGGAGTCTGATCCACTTTGACGGGACTTTCACACTGTGATCCATTGAGAAATGGGGTCCACCAAATGTTTCAATTGTTCGATTGGGTTCAATCTATCTCTTAAAGATAGATTGAAGTGGCAATTTGCAGCATATGCTAACCTAGTATGCATGTTATGAGGCCTTCAAGAAAATGCTTGGACCAAAAAAATGGACTGGTCCACTCATCATTGAAGAGGCAATTTGCAGCATGTGCTAAACTACTATGCATGTTATGATGCCTTCAAGAAAATGCTTGGACCAAAAAAATGGACTGGTTCACTCATAAGTGACCATGTGCGTTGGAGAAAAATAAATGGTTAGAGAAAACCAGCAAATTGTTGATATTCAATATATGTGGTTTGCCCAATGAGTGGAAAGATTTTCGGGCGAAACAAGTTCATGATGGACTCCTCCTGATGAACGACGGATCTCGCATTATACTAGGTTATCATTGTGCCAGAATTTCGTCTTCAATCTATCCTTGTGTAAATAGCTTTACCATTTGCCCTCATCTATTTGTCGTCGTTAATTTGGAAAAGTCCGACGATTAGTCATATCCACTTTCTTTCTTTCTTCTTATTTATTTATTTATTTATTATTATTTTTTTATTTTTATAAAATAAAAGATAAACAATTGAAACGTTCTTTCTTTTGTTGAAAATGTTAAGGCTAGGTCTGACCCCATATGACTTAGATGATCAGACCTTAGAGCATGGACAGGCCAAAACTGACATGTAGGGGGCATATAGAACTGCATGACATTACTTTGTGTCCAAAATGTGAAAAAAGAAGGAAAGAAAAAAAGGAAAGAAGTGGGAAACATGAGAATCTTTCTTTTATGTGTGTTCTCAACATGTCTTCAATGGCGTATTAGACCATTCTTTGGTAACAATGCTGTTTGTTGGCATGTGCTACTGGAAACCGAGTTTTGAGTGTTTGACCTCTACATCTACATTTGGTATTAAAGCATTTTGGAATTAAAAATTCTTAAGTTTTAGTGATTCTTATAAATTGATATGATGTTATCCACTATTATCTCCACATGTATGCATAGACTTTGCCATATATTGTACGCTACACTAGCCAATAGTGTATGTGTTGTATAAACTTCATGGCTACATGCTCACTTCTAAGAATTTAGAATCTCTTAAACCTGAAACATATAGATATAGGTGCAAAAAACTTAACTACCAAGCACTAATTACCAGTAATGACATACGAGAATACTGCCAGTGCCTTGTTGATGTCAAATATTCTAACTGATAACTCTCACACCAATCTTCTTTAGAGTGGGTGTACTTTCTCTGTAGGTGGCCTACCATTCAGCTATGCAGATAGCTGATAACTATATCAGTCATAACAAAGTCGTTAGACTACACAAAAGGTATAATACATTCAACCCTAAGTTCCTAAATCTTACCTGGTTTGCTTATCATTATGGAGTGCCTTGCTGTGCATCCCAAACCCTCCTAACTCAAGTGCATAAGTATCCAATTATGAGCAATACATAGAGAAAATAGTTTGTTTAAATAAAAATATTTGCGATTCATTTGATATCATAAATGAAGGTTGAAAGTGGTTACTTCATTAATTGTATTGATTATCTTATTGATGTTCAACTCTAATCTCTTTTTTACCATTTTTTATGGGGTGCCCTCCAATGGTACCGGCATAGTAAGCTTACAGCGCTACTGGGTAGAGGTGGGGCCCAATGTTGTGTTCATGGAATCCAATCTGTCCATAAGATGCGTCACCTTAGAAAACCCCCAGGGCCCAAAAATCACCCCGATCCAAAACTCCGATAGACCACAACACGGGGAACTTATTGAGATGGAATGCCCACCGTTGATTAGCGTGGGGGAGCCACCGTGTTGTGTATATAAAATCAAAGCTGTTCAAACCTTCATCCAGTCCAGATGGAGTGTCAGGCCAAAATTCAGGCTGTTTTGCAAGTCAGGTGGGCCCCTATGAAATTCAAGGGTGGGTGTTCCCTCCCAGCTCGCTCCCTTTGCTTTGGCCTGCCTTAGTTTTGAGTTGGGCTGAGTTTTGGATCGTAGGGGTTTTCTGAGGTGATGCATCTGATAGACAGGCTGGATGGTATTAGTACATCACGTGGGCACCACATCTTCATGGCACTGCTGTAAGCTTAAGGTGGTAATGGTACCACGGGAGTGCGCCCTTTTTATTCTTATCCCATCATCATAATGTTTGCACAACTGTATGGTCTAGGGGCCGTAGCAGTTGGTATACCCCCCCTTTATTAACAAGGTTGTGTACAAACTATAAACCACAGAAAACCTAACTGGTCGGACCTGTGGGCCCCACAGTCCAATTGGGTGTTGTATTTCGACCATCTGATTGGATTTGTGGGTCCCATGCTTCAATCAGAAGATTTTGGGACTGCAACTTCAAGCAGTCGGCGGTGGGGTCCACTTTTGGACCCTTTTGATGATTAGAAATCCTGCATTACCGGATGGATTTAAGAAGAATTATAGAGGGAGTCCTGGTGCGTAACAATGTGAATAGTATCCTGATCACCATTTACTGCAAGTGGGCCAATGGTTTGGTGATCCTGACCCTTGATCTTTTAGTACCCACAATAGATGGGGGATAACCAAAGCTTTTCCAGATTGGAAGATCCTAACCTTTTTTTTCTTTTCCTGGATATTGCTGCACTTTTCTCCTAATATTCTGTTTATAGGCCACTGATTGTAGGTTTAGGAGCATTTGATCAGGTAGATTTTTGGGGATCCACCATCCGCTGTAGGGCCCATCAATTGAGTACACTTTTCATGTTCTGTTGTTCCAGGACTCTATAGTCCTCAGGTTTCAAACCTCACTTGTGGTGTCTGATAACTGGCATGTCTTTTTGGATTCTCAACTTGGGGATCCCGCATGCTGGAAGGCATGAATATCAATTACGAGATAAATAAGAACTTGGGTAGTAGTTGTGGAAAGTTGTTAACTTATTAAATAAGACATTGTTGACTTCTTTTGCTGTTTTTTTTTTTTTTTTTTTTAAATAAAAAATAAAAATATAATAATAATAATAATAATAATAATAATAATAATAATAATAATAATAATAATTTATAAAAAAACAGATTTAGGAAAATCTTTGGTAATTATGACATGGCAAGATCAGCTATTTTCTTTCGAAGGTTGATCTTGCTTCCTGTCTTTCCATTTGTTGAATTGTTGCGGCATCTTGAGTTTAAGAAGCTTTCTGATACAGCAGCAGAAATGTTCATTTGTTGCTTCTGGTTTACGCATGCATGCAGGTTGGACCAGAAATTTGCTTATTGAAAACCCATGTGGATATATTGCCTGACTTTACACCAGACTTTGGCTATCAACTTCGTGAGGTACATGTATAAGCATATATTATATTTGCAATGCTGATTTTTCTTTCTTTGTGTTTTCTGTGTTAGGGAAATATTTTATTTTGCTAGTGTATGAATCAAAGAAAGAAAAATCAGAAACTTCTTACAGTCTACTGTATGTATGTAGCTTAGACAACACACGAGTCAGTGGGCATGGTGAATGTCAAACACAGCCATACATCTACTTGATAATAATGAGATCATATTTTGGATGAAAATTCGTTCATAAGGGTGAAATGGTGGTGAACTTTTTGATTTATTTTGTACTAATCTCGCTCTGTTCGGTAGATAAGAAAGTGAGCAATATACGAGACTTGATCTCATATCATTCTCTATGAATAAATGAGGACCTGCCAATGTGGCTACACATCATTTGTGAAATATAAACATGATGGGATTTCCTCCACTTATAAGAAATAAGGAAACTGATCAAGTTTTCCCTACTTGAGCTACTTTGTTTGCATCAAGCTTTTCATAATGTTGATTTTTGTTTGCATCAAGCTTTTCATAATGTTGATTTTTGAAAGTATCTCCAAAATGAATATTAAAGAAAAAGTTCACGCGAACCGTGTGTGTACTTCAATCGCTTTTATGTTGAGGTTTCTTTAACTGAGCAAGTTTTCCCTACTAGAGCTACATTGTTTGACTGTAGCTTTTCAGTTTTCATCTTGCTGTTATTATTATTATTATTTTTTGGAAGTATCTATTTCCAAAATGAACATTAAAAACGAGTCTCAAATGCAGTGTTTACTTTAGTTGCTTTTGCATTGAACTTTCATGAAGAAAATGGTTTGGTAATTTAAAACAAGTGTTCTTCAATCAGCCTTTTTTGTCATTAAATAGTTTATGAGCTTCTGAGTTTTTTGTGCACATTGTAAATATTCTGTAATGTGTTTTTAGTTCTATTTGAATTTTGGCATGAAATAATATCCATTGTGATAGAAAACCCTTACTGTTAGTAGTCAATAATAATTCATTTCTAATTCATATTGTGTTTACTGTAATCATGATAAAAATGATACTTGTGTGGGTATATAAGAGCTCTTTCTTGAAATGATACTCACACGGATACAAAAGAGTTACTTTCTTTCCACTAATAACACAAAAGAATCCCATTTCATGATTTTTGTAAATTTGATAGTGCTGATCAGTATTGTCAAAATCCTGTGATTTATGATTTGAGTTGAATCTTAAGCAAAACGATTTGAAACCCTTTTTATATGAATCCTACGATTTAAGATTCAAATTATACTTGTTTTCTTCTTTTTTAAGCTTCACTTGGCTTTCATTTTGTGGAATGATGGTTAGAAATCAAAATATCTTTTTTCATTGGTCTACGGAATCAAATGCCTTTTCCAATGTGATTATACATTCAAGAAAGGTAACAAGAACATAAATGATTAAAGGATCCTTATTCCTTACATGTTTTTTAAGGAAAATTTCTTGAAAGACAAAAAAAAGAAGAAGAAGGAAAGATGAGAATCATTTAATTTTTAAATAATCGCATGTCATTTTAGTGTTGAAGTTTTTAATTTTTCTGATTTATTTATATTTTTCAGATTTTTAAGAAAATCACAAAAAATCTTACGATTTACGATACGATTTTCGCTATTATGATTTGCGATACAATAACGATTTTGACAACATTGGTGCCTATAGCCAACCATAGGGTAAGATAATTTTTAGAAAAGATGGTTCAATTGATTTGCTAGGTATTTTAATATCTATTGATATTAATGTTGTTAATATTTTCAATGATTTCGTAGCCTATGCAGACAAAATAACATGATGGGTCTCCTTCTAACATGGTGTGTGTGTATATATATATATATATATATATATATATTTGAACTAAAATCTGCTCACAAAAATTTCCACACTTTTTTGAGATAGAATTTGAAGTTTTTATTATCACTTTCTTTCCCATAAACTAGTTTGCCTTTCCCCCAATAAACTAGTTTGCCTTTCCCCCATTTCATTAGTATTTTATACTACTGTACCTTTTCTTTTGTCAACGAATGAAATTTATTTCTGAAGAAGGCAAGGGAAATTAGGATGGCTATAAGACCAACATGCTCTCATGTAGGCATGTGCATGAACCGAGTTAGCTCAGTTAGCTCGCTCGACTTGACTCAAAAAAGCTCGATTCGACTCGGTTCGAAGCTGAGTTCGAGCCGAGTCGAGCTGATTTTTTGAGCTCGAAAATGAGTTCGAGCTGGCCCCAGCTCGACTCGACTCAGATCGAACCCAACTCAAATCGAACTCGGATCGAACCAGTTCGGTGACTCGGTTACTTTGATATTGATGTTGCTCACTAAGTGTTTGATGAAATGACTTAACGAAGTGTGCTGGTGGCAAGGAAGGTATGTATATGAAACAAATACCTTTTTTTTCTTGATTTTTATGTTGCTTAGAAGGTGTTTGATAAAATACCTGTAAAACTACTGCTGCTGTTTTACATACAGTAAGATTTTGAAGGTGCAATCCATGTGTTTGTGAAAATGCTGCACAGGCGAACTCGGCTCAAACTGGCCCGAGTTGTTGATCGAACCGAGTCGAGTTGGCCAGTCTGGCTTGATGGCCGAGCCGAGTTCGAGCTGGGGTCAACTAGTGGCTGAGCTGAGTCGAGCTGAGGCCAGCTTGATTCGGTTCGACTCGATGTACACCCCTACTCTTATGGGACAGAAAATTGGGCAGTTAAGGGACGACATGTCCAGAGCATGAGTGTAGCTGAAATGAGGATGTTGAGATGGATGAATGGCAAGACAAGAAAGGTTGGAATTAGAAATGAGTGAATTTGAGGGAATTTAGGAGTAGCCCCAATATTTAACAAGATGAGGGAAAGTAGGCTCAGAATCCTCAGATGGTTTGGTCATGTTTGGGGACCAAGAACCACATTGGTTAAGAGTGAGTTTGATGCGGGACGGGTGATCTAACCTAGAATGATGTATTGAAACTAAATAACGGATTAATTAAAGCATTTAAAACACAGAATAAAACTACTCTATCACAAAGTTAAAGAATCCAAGTAGCACAACATGTTCTAATTCAAAGTTGTAAACAAACCCGCAATGTAGATTTAATAAAATATGAATGGATTAGGATCTATGGAAGGTGGAACTTCCATCTAGTTGCTTCAAAGGGAATCACTTGTCTTGGTTAGGGTTTTGGTTTAGATTAGGGTTTGTGATTAGGGAAGTTAGGATTTAGGAATTAGGGTTTTGAGATTTTGGAAGATTTAGGGTTAGGGTTTATGATTAGGGTTTTGGGGAATCTAGGTTCTAGGATTGGGCTTTAGGGTTTTTATTCAATTCATTTTAATGCTAGGGCATTCACACGCCCTTCCCTTTAAAGTCTTTTGGGGTGTTTTTTTTTTTTTTTTTTTTTACAAGAATACTTCTATGGCTAAAATAAATGTCCGAAATACTCCCTAAATAAACTAATCCCCCCCCCCACAACAAAAAAAAAAAGAAAAACTCTAATGTCCCATGATGCCAAGATGGGCCAATGGTCTAGATGATCCAATGTACGAAATCCAATGGTCCATTGTAAGCGTCCACTCAATCCAACGGTTTACATGTGTTCCATAAGCTCCTATATGTAGCCCACATGCATCTTCCTAGTGTGAAGTGATGGGGACATCACGCGCACGTACGCCGCCCCCCCTACGCATGGAGGAGGGCCTCACTGTCGATCTTCGTGATGTTTGGAGTACATGGGTTAGCACGTAGAAATGGACTCCATAGATTGGGAACAGTTCCCTAGCTAGCACATGTCCTATAGTTAGCTCCTCAACGCACAAGGACCTGTTTGTATAGAATGTAAATTGGGAATGCAAGCAGTTTGCATTGACAAGACACTTGCACCTGCTAGGGAAGCAACGGGTGTTGTAGCAAAGTGTTTGCACTAGCTTTCTCCTCATTAACAAGAGTACAATTTTTTTATTTTTTATTTCTTCAAAATGTCAATTGAAGGAAAAAGAGTTTGCCTCTAATGTGACGTTTTAAATTGAGATTTTGAAGGGAAAAGGGGTTTTCCTATGTAGGATTGCAACCTAAACAGTTGCAACTTGCAAATGCAAAAGAATAGCATTTTTCGGGATTTTTCTTTAGCAAAACAAATAGGTGCAAAGGGTTTGCTAGCAGGATAGCACTGATGTCAATTTACCTCTCGCTGATGTCACTTTTTTGCTCACCCTTGCATTCCCTTAGTCACCTTCAATCAAACAGGCCCCGAAGGCTTCTAATGCAACCAATGCGTGATGGATATTTTAGGGCTTCAGCTGCTGGATTGGTGTCATGTTTTGTGATGCAAAGCGTTTATATGATGGGGCCTCCCCTTGGGTAAGGGATAACTAAAAACAACTCTCTAATTAGAATCTTTCAGACCATATTTCATTTAACTTTTTTAATAAGCTAAATGAATCAAAAGATTCATGTTTGGTTCGGGAAGAGATCATGGAAGTGAAGTTGTGAAATGAATGGGAATATAATTTACATTCATTAAGTGATTTATTAGATAATTGAAAATAGAGGATCTTGAGTACTATTCAAAATTCAGAAGAACTACGTGGACGGGTTATTGAGCAGCTTGAAAAAGCCCGGGCTTGCTTATGGAAAGTGGAAATGGAATTAAATGAGTTTCGAGTGAATGGATACTTTGAGATAGAACGAGAAAAACAGAATTTGATTAATGCCACTTATGAGAATTTGAAGCGATCAGAAAATTACAAAAATTGATCCAATCAGTCAATTGCCTGACCTTTTTTTTGGCAAGGCCAATGTTTTAAATATTAATATTTAAAACATTGGCCGATATATCCCACAATATATCTTGCATCCCACTTGTGCAATATGAAACACACAGGTAGTGTCGATATATCCCATATGTTCGATTCAGTGAGCATTTTCATTTTCAATCTTTTTTCTGTTGTTGTTGAAATTATGTTAAATTAGTGTCAAATGGTTATAAATCCGTTGGTTATTCATGTTTTGCATGAAAGATTATGGAGTTGGAACTTTGATTTCGATATCCATTGGTCTTTCATGTTCTCCATGTTTTTTTTTTTTGAAAATTTCCCTCAATCAGTTGCCGATCGAGACTAATTTCGAAGTATTTATGACTATTTGATGAAATGATCATCACATACACTCTAATTTCAAAATTTGAGTGTAAGTGGTCCGATTTGGGAAAATTTGAGAAAAATTCAAAATTTACCCAATTTCTCCCAAATTGCTTGCAATATTGCACTCCAAACATGAAATCAAGCATGTATGAGGTTTGAGGTACTGATTTGTTAAGTCCTTGTCAAAATTTGAAAAATAAAATCATTTTTTATTAAAAATTAACAAAAAAATATTGAAATATTAATTTGTTCGAACTTTACCTTCAACTAGCTGTCAATTGAGACTAATTTTGAAGTATTTAATGAAATGATCATCACATACCATGGTATGCCAAAACGGTTACGTATCGGCCGTTACGGCCGATACGTAACGGTAACGGTGTGAACCGTTACGCGTTTCGGGGTCGTATCGGCCGTTACGCAATTTTGTACCCGTATCGGCCGATACGGGCCCGTTACGGGGCGTATCGGCCGTTACGGGCCGTTACGGCCGTTACAGGGCCGTTACGGGCCCGTATCGGCCGAATTTTGGCCATTTTTTTGAAAATTCGAAAAATCATTTTTAATGATTCTTTTGCTGTTTTAATGATGCCATATGATGTGTTAATCATAGTAGAACATGTTAATGTGCATTTTACAGATTTTGGGTGCCATTTTATATTTTTTAAATATTTTTTTCTATTTACGCATGAATTTTGGCCCCTTTTTTTAAAATTCGAAAAATCAATTTTTAATAGTTGTTTTGCTGTTTTAATCATGCCATATGATGTGTTAATCATAGTAGAACATGTTAATGTGCATTTTACAGATTTGGGGTGCCATTTTATATTTTTTTAATATTTTTTTCTATTTACGCATTTATTTTGGCCCTTTTTTTGAAAATTCGAAAAATCATTTTTTAATGATTCTTTTGCTGTTTTAATGATGCCATATGATGTGTTAATCATAGTAGAACATGTTAATGTGCATTTTACAGATTTTGGGTGCCATTTTATATTTTTTTAAATATTTTTTTCTATTTACGCATGAATTTTGGCCCCTTTTTTGAAAATTCGAAAAATCAATTTTTAATAGTTGTTTTGCTGTTTTAATCATGCCATATGATGTGTTAATCATAGTAGAACATGTTAATGTACATCTTACAGATTTGGGGTGCCATTTTATATTTTTTTAATATTTTTTTCTATTTACGCATGAATTTTGGCCCTTTTTTTGAAATTTTGAAAAATCATTTTTTAATGATTCTTTTGCTGTTTTAATGATGTCATATGATGTGTTAATCATAGTAGAACACGTTAATGTGCATTTTACATATTTTGGCCCCTTTTTTTGAAAATTCGAAAAATCATTTCTTAATGATTCTTTTGCTGTTTTAATGATGCCATATGATGTGTTAATCATAGTAGAACATGTTAATGTGCATTTTACATATTTGGGGTGCTATTTTATATATATTTTTATTTTTTTTTCTATTTACGCATGAATTTTGGCCCTCAAAAATAATTGCAAACACCTAAATGTAAGATATTTTCATAATACATTCATTCTAATATATCTATCATTGATAGTAAGTTAGAAAATTAAATATATGAATTTTGTAGTCAAATTTAGGTTATCTGGTTCATAAATTCATCAGACAGTCCGATACAACTTCTCACCAAAGAGTGGACCATTACACCACCATAAACATGTTCCAATTTATAAATGAATGCATATTTGGAATGCTTAGAATATTCCGGATTTAATCCATATTTTTTCATATTTTTTTGGCAAAAAAAAATGTTTGCGCCGTTACGGGCCGTTACGCCCCCGTATCGCCGTTACGCCTCCGTATCCGTATCGGTTTCGGAGGGCACCGTTACGCCAACCGATACCGATACGGGACACCTTGTCACATACACTTCAATATTATGCATAGGGGTGTACATCGAGTCGAGCTGGCCTAAGCTCGACTCGGCTCGAACACTGGCTAACCTCAGCTCGAACTCGGCTCGGCTCGGTCCTCGAGCCTAACTGGCCAGCTCGGCTCGGTTTGGTCAGTAGCTCGGGCCAGCTCGGGCCGAGTTCGAGCCAAGTTCGCCATTGAGGCATTTCCACAAACACTTGAACTGCAACTTCAAAATCCCACTGTTTTACAAACATAGGCAATGGTTTTACAGGTGTTTTATCAAACACCTTCTAAGTAACATAAAAACATAAAAAAACAAAGAGAAAAAAGGTATTTGTTTAAATGTACATACCTTGCTTGCCACCGGCCAAACCTTCCTTGCCACCAGCCACATTTCGTCGAGTCATTTTATCAAACAATTGGTGAGCAACATCAATGGCAAAGTAACCGAGTCACCAAACTGGTACGATCCGAGCTGGATTCGATCCGAGTCGAGTCGAGTCGAGTCGAGTTGGGGCTTGCTCGAACTCATTTTCGAGCTCAAAAAATCAGCTCGACTCAGTTTGAACTCAGCTTCGAACCAAGTCGAATCGAGCTTTTTCGAGTCGAGTCGAGCAAGCTAACCGAGCTAGCTCGGTTCATGTACACTAATTATGCATTCAATTTGAATATAGCTGCATTAGTTCAGTTAGATAGTGCAAAGCTTAGGACAAGGAAACCTATTATGTGCACTTCTTTTTGAGACGTTATGATTTAAAAATGTGTATTCTTTTTTAACAATTCCTGAAGTTTCATTGAAAACTTCAACCATTTTCCCAATGATTCCCCTTGTTTCCCAAAAAGTGCGATAAATTACCCGATACAAACGATATATCCTGTGCAATAACCGATACGTATATGTATCGCAAGGATGCAATATGTAACACGATACCGATATTTCGAACACTGGGCAAGACAATGTACGCATTATGGTCCACCTAAACAGATGTCTTGGATCCACATGGGCACATGGGTGGTATGTTGATAGATTTCTTATGCGTCGCCTGAACGTGGCAAATCTCCCATTGCTTAGGAGACGTTTGCTACCATATGTTCTTAACAATGATTTTGTTGTTTATAAACTAAGATGTATTTTCAATTTTCAGTTATCAGTACCATGTGGTGTGCATTAAGTGGGCCTTACATCCATAAGGGGAAACAGAGCCATAATTTAGTACCAAAAAAATAACTGAGCCATAATATTAATGCAAGGGATACCATGTCCAAGCCGGCACATGTGCCAGCACGAGATACAGGTACAATATCCATCATGCCCACCAGGTGGTTCCACCCTAAAGACGATCTAACCAAAATCAGGGTGTTATTATCATATCGGCACCCTGGACAGTGGGGTCCTGCTTCTCAGTGATCCAAAGTGTTATAATAGCCCCACCATGTCCATGCACACTGAAAAGATGTCCCCCAATCAATTGTTGGATTGCTACAAGGTGATTTTTGGTCCTCCAACATCTGCAATGATATGATTCATCTGAATACTGAAAGGTGACTCAACCTGTCATAAGTCTCAACTCAAATTGAATTTTCAAAGTCCATGCCATTTACATCTCTTCATACTTGAGAGTTTTTGATGCATTTTGTCTCTTTGTAGTTGACAGAATGTGGGCCTGTAGTCTCTTTGTAATGGATAGGATGTGGGCCTGCATGACAACTACCGTCTACCACGCAGTGCCTAGATCCCACTATCAGATGGCACATGCATCAGAGATCCTCGCCATTCGTCATATAGTGTATGTTGCAAACATTCTCTAGAGAAAAATAATGTTAATCTGAAGAGCTTGCAACTTGCATGAAGGACGGGGGTGTTAAGAAAAACTCCAAGAGCCCAAATGTCCTTCATTAAATTTATTTTAGTATTTTACTTATTTTTAAATTAGGGAAAAAGCAATGTATGTTGAAGTTATCATACATTGTTGCATGTGAACATTTCTCATTTAATAAAACAATAATGGTACATGCTCAATACAATGCAATATATGCCACAAAATTAAACCTCACTCAACTATTAACTATACATTCCCGCGTGCATTGCATGTGCATTTTTATTAGTATTTAAGAAAGAGCAAGAAACAAAGAAAGAAAAGGGGAATCATCCATCCCCTTGGAAATTTCCTACCCCCAGGCCAACCTTGATCAACATGCTCTAAGTAAGACCCAATGTGCACTCAAGAACGCTGCCCCTTGCCCATTTGGAAGATGACATCCTGAGGTTCAGTTTTATTATGGAATGTCCAATTGTTACATACTTAACATTCCTTCTAAATTGACTAAAGATCCACGAGAAAGGAAAGATTCCGCAAAGTTTTCCTCTGTTTCCCCCTACAACCCCATGCCAAGCCTGAATAAAACCCTTTATCAATCGTCTTTGGCATTACCTGGGACACGCTAAACAGATTAAAGAACCACCGTGAAATTGCGCTCCTGAGAGTGAGTATTGCATGTAACGCCTCGAATCTGGCTGTCGAATGCACATGCGACCCTGACACTAATATTAACCAACATCAACTTCATTTGATGACCATTCGAGCTTGCAAAACAATACTTGTTCCCAATACAAAATATTACAATAAATGCTTCAAAAAATAAACTAAGCAAAATATCCTCAGGTCCATGGCAAGCTATCGCTGTGGGTTAACTTTTCCTAAAGATTAAAAACAACACCTTGGGTGAGCTTAATAAGCCCAGTGAGTACATCTCTATGCATGTGAGATAATCAAACACATTTTGCTATACTTAATCACGATTAACATGTTGATTTGGGAAATGTGCATAAAACTATGCATGTGAGATAATTATGAATGCGATGCTTATAAATGCAATGGCCAACACATCTCAGTACAGTTAACTTCATTGAACAACTGGGGCCATTTTATTCCAATTGGCTAAAACTTTTCCAACCATTACCTAGAGCTGTACAGGAGTCGAACCGAGTCGAGCTTGGCACAACTCGAACTCGGCTCGGCTCAGCTCAGTTCGGTCAGCAGCTAGGGCCGAGTTCGAGTCCATGGGACATTTTCTCAAACACATGAAGTGCACCTTCAATTTCTCACAGTATGCAAAACAACAACAACAATTTACAGGTATTTCATCAAACACTTGGTAGGCAGCATCAAAATCAAGATATGGGGGTAGTTTTATCATGTAAAGTGTTTTTTTTTTGTAGTGATTTGTTTTGTATCCATACCTTCCTCGCCACCAGCCAATCTTGCGAAGAATGTATGCACCCGAAACAACACTTCGTTGAGTTTTTCATCAAACACTTGGTGAGCAACGTCAATATCAAAATAACCGAGTCACCGAACTGATTTGATCTGAGTTCGATTCGAGCTCGGACAAGCTCGAACTTGGCTCGAAATTTTTTTGAGCTCCAAAAATCAGCTCGACTCGGCTCGAACTTAGTTCCGAACCGAGTCGAATCGAGCTTTTTCGAGTTGAGTCGAGCGAGTTAACCGAGCTAACTTAGTTCGTGTACAACTCTACCATTACCCGACTTTGGCAGTGGGAATCTGTTGCACACCCAACATGCTCACCCAACTCGTCTCGACGATAGGGAACCCCTGTTATCGCAACATATGCTGTGGGCTCGTTACACCTCTTCTCCATCCGCCTCGATAGTGGGAACTTCTTGCAACATGTACTCACCCACCCAACTTGACAATGGAGGTTCCAATTGGTACCAAGTGGGGTTTACGGGACTCTCACCCATGGTATCCCTTGCTGTTCCCTTCTATTTGGCTTTAAGGATTTTCAACCCAGGGATTCAATTGTCATTCCTGAATTTTCCAGTGTTCGCAAAACATTTTTGTGGTTCTAACCATCCACATGCATGGGGTACATGAGTTCACCATTCCGAATCATCTCAAGGTTCTAACCACTCCATGAGCTTACAAATCTTTACCATCTCAAGGTTCTAACTTTCCACATGAGGTCACAAATCCGAATCATCTCAAGGTTCTAATTATTCACGCGAGCTCACAAATCCGAACCATCTCAAGGTTCTAACTCTCCACACGAGTTCACAATTTCCAACCATTTCTTGGTGCACATGCATGAGTTCTTATGCATGATTCAAGAGAGTTTTTTCCAGTTAACAAGTTATCAAATAGTAGGTTTACACATGATTTGCTACTTCAGTAAAGGGCTAGTCCACACAGTATTTCCCATTCAATAAGAAGTCTAATTTGCACATGCTTGTGCACACACCATTGTCTAGTTTGTTGCACCTGTACACTTAAAGAGTCTAACTTGTACACACAGTGTTCACCTCATGTGTCTAATTTGCCACACTAATACACTTGAACATTGGTCTATCTTGCATACACATCACATTTGAATAGTGGACTGCTTTAGTCACCACCACACAAGGTTGAGTGGGCTGGTTTGTGCACTATAACCAATGGTCAAGTGGACCAACATAGGCACCACACACCCATGCTCAAGTGAATCAAGTCAGGCATCATTTACACATGTTCAAGTAAACTAAGTCAAGCATCATTTACACTTGTTCAAGTGAACTAAGTTCAGCATCATGCACACATGTTCAAGTGGACTGATTTAAGCATCATAAACAGATGTTCTAGTGGACTGAATTAAGCATCCTAAACACATGTCCAAGTGGACTGGTTTAACATTATAAACATATGTTCTAGTGGATGAATTAAGCATTGTAAACACATGTTCAAGTGGACTGATTTAAGCATCATAAACACATATTTTAGTGGGCTAATCTTAGCATCATCACCACACATCCGTGTGGATTGATTCAAGCATCACGAACACATGTCCAAGTGGATTGATTCAAGCATTATAAACATATGTTCTAGTGGGCTGATCTTAGCATCATTACCACACATCCAAGTGGACTGATTTAAGCATCATAAACACATCCAAGTGGACTGATTTAAGCATTATAAACACATGTTCTAGTGGGCTGATCTTAGCATCGTTAGTACACATCCAAGTGGACTGATATAAGCATCATAAACACATGTCCAAGTGGTCTGGTTTAAGCATCATAAACACATGTTTAATGGACTGAATTAAGCATCATAAACACACCCAAGTGGACTGATTTAAGTAACGTAAACACATGTCCAAGTGGACTGATTTAAACGTCATAAACACGTCTAAGTGGATTGATTAAGCATCATAACGACACGTCTAAGTGGACTGATTTAAGCATCATAACCACACATCCAAGGGCTCCCACTAGGCCGTCTTAGGTGGCTTGCCACCTCTTGCCTTAAATCATGCAAAGAGGAGAAGACAAAAATGGGGAAAAGTCAGTGAGGTGTACTCACTTGTTTCCTCTTGTGCAGTCTCCCTTTGATTAGTGGTTTAGGTAGCTTGAAGTGACTCTTCTCTCTCTCTCTCTCTCTCTCTCTCTCTCTCTCTCTCTCTTCTTTCAATCTTTTTTTTTTTTCTCTTTTCCAAGCTTGGGTGTGTGAAGGGCTGGTAATGGGGGAGTGACCCTTGCTTATATGGGGAGAGAGATTGGAGGTAAGGTGTAATGAGGTAAGAGAGGGATGTGAGATAAGGTGTGATGAGGTAAGAGAGGGTAGGAATGGGGGGAGAGATGCGAGGTAAGGTGTGATGAGGTAAGAGAGAGGGTAGGAATGAGGAGAGGGATGCGGGGTAAGGTGTGATGAGGTAAGAGAGAGGGGAGGGATGAAGAGAGGGATGAGAGGTAAGGTGTGGTGAGGTAAGAGAGAGGAGAGGGATAGAGAGAGCATGTGAGGGACGTGAGTGGAGAGGAGATAGCATGGAAGATGAGAGGGTGTCTATGGGGGTAGGTAAGAGTGGTTGGGGGTGTGAGAGGTTTTGGCTTTGGGGGGGGGGGGGGGGGGGGTGATGTGGAGGTATATGTGGCGTGTAGGTCCCATGGTCAAGCAAGGGTCAAGGGTCAATGTTCAACGGAGGTGTGTGTAGGTTTAGAGTGTGAGTAGTATTGTGTAATGGGTGTGTGAGTATGTTTGCATGTGTGGCACGTGTTTGAGTGCAGATGTGTGTGGGCATGTGTGGGTGAATGCACATGTGTGAAGGTATGCATGCATAGTAAAATTTTAGGTTATTACATTGCATGAGTAGATTTTCCACTGATTCCTCATCCCCAAGATAAAGGGGCAAATGCTTATAATGTTGTGTTTGGAATGGTCATGACTCTGTTTCTCAAATGATCAACTGTAATGTAAGAAATTTGTCCTCCTCCCCAAGAGTAGATTTCACCACGTTGTCTTACATCCTCCAAACGAAAAAAAAGAAGTAAAAAACGGATTCACAATCTATCTCCTATTTTTTCTGTAGTTGTATTTACAAAATTGTTTTTACTCTTAAACTCCTCTTTCCATAATCTAGTAGCCTTGTAATGAGATGAAGCCTTTGTAATTTGATTATGCCTGTGCCAAAGAACTGATTAGAGGGCAATGATTAGGATGTCCTAGGCCTGTTTTTGGCCTATATAAAGGAAAATCAAGCCATACATATGGAACTAATTCTTGATTATGGACGGAATACAAGATTTCTTTGACATGTTCTAGCATTAGTTGTTTCTATCCCCAGCACGTGTTTCTCCTTGTAGCATTAGTTGCTTCATATCTATCTTGTGTGTTCAAACAATCAATCGTTAGAATATTTATCTGATATGCATGGCATCTTGGAGATGATCAAAAGCCCTTAAACTAGTATGTATTTTTAGATTTAATTCAATTACACTCTAATCTTCAAGTTGTTCCATCACTTCCTGTGCTCCATACCTTGGACTCGTTTGCCATAACTAGCATCTATAGACCGAGGAATTTGACCCCCCAGAATTAGCAATAGACATCCAAAATTCAGCACGTATGGGCTCCATGGTGGGCCTTGGGCTTACAATTGCATCATTCCCTACGGGCTGGAAAGAAGTTGACTCTATGAGTTGATTCTTCATACAAGTAGTATAGTTACTATCCAACCGTTTCAATTCATTGATTGTAACGACATGCACTTGAGGCTTGGTTTTCCATTTCATCAAGTATTACCTATATTTGCCTTGTTGGGTGTTGATAGTCTCTATGCACAACATTTGTTTAATTTTTTTCCTTAATTTTCTTTCCGGGTTGTTTTCCCATATTAGCAAACTCCACCTTGCACATTAGACACCTCGCCATGGTGTTGAATAGATAAGCCATGTTGAAAGTCAGCGAGATATGTAGGTCATCTGTCAACTTGATCTCAAAGGCATTGTCACCCAAATTCTTGTTGACTAAGCATGGCCAATCTTCTTATACTTGATCTTGTTATTAGTTCCCGTAGAACTTTTCTTTGCTCAGGTAAACCATAACAAAGTTGCGTTCGCTATATATTTTTTACTGGTAGTGTTTGTTCGCAACCTCTTCGTAGTTGACATTTATTTCTCTCTTCTATCTTCTCCTTTGTTTGCATTTACAAGTGTCTGTGGTGTTTGTTTGCAGCTTCTTGGTGTTTGACATTCCTCTCTTCAATCTTCTTCTTTGTTTGTTCTTGCAAGTCATGGATGTGTTCTAAAAACACACTAGTATCGCCTCTCCCTCAATTTGGACTGATAATGGTACCAAGTCGGGGATTTTCTCATGGTACGGTTAATTGAACTGTTGTAGGAATGCTAGGCTTGGGATAAAGCTAAATCGTACTGAGATATATTATCGCCTATGATACTCTGAAAATGTTATGAAGACTCTTATTGGCTACCTTGGTTTGGCTGTCCTTCTGAGGGCGATATGTGCTAGAGAACTGATGCTTGGTCCTCAGAAGCTTCGCGGTCTGGAGTAATAGTCATGAGCATCCCATGAAGTCTCACAATTTCCTTGAACTTTCAAACTGTCCAAGGAAGTGGAAGTTGCTTAATCTTCTTATACTTGATCTCGTTATTAGTTCTGTCAGAAACTTTTCTTTGCATAGACAAAGCATAACCAAGTTGCCTTCATTATGTATCTTTTATCATTGGTGTTGGTTCGCAACCTCTTCATATCTATGATCTTCTCCTTTGTTTGCGCTTGCAAGTGTTGGTGGTGCTTATTCACAGCCTCTTGGTATTTGCCATTTCTCTCTTTAATATTCTACTTTGTTTGCTCTTGCAAGTGTCGGATGTGTTCAACAAACGCAGTAGCATTTTCTACCGATAAATGGTACTAGGTTGAGTATGTGATGTGGACTTCTGTCATTCACGATATGAAATGGGAATTTTTCTCATGGTACGGTTAACTGAGGTATTGTAAGAATGCTTGGCTTGGGGTAAAGCTAAATCCTATTGAGATGTATTGTTGCTTATGATACTCTGAAAATGTTATGAAGGCTCCAATTAGCCACCTTGGTTTGGCCATCTGTCTAAGGATGATATATGCTAGAGAACTATTGCTTAGTCCTCAGAAGCTTCTATAAAGTGCGACTGAAGTGCCCCACAAACTTTGTGGTTTGTAGTTATAGTCATGATGAGTACCTTGTGAAGTCTCACAATTTCCTTGAACTTTCAAACAGTCGAAGAACGTGAAAGTTGCTTCTCAGCAGTTTCCCTTTCCACAAACTTGCCCTTTTTTGCTTTCTTTGCTACCAAGGATGTTGATTCCTTGAAAAATCTTTCCTCACTAGCATGCTTTCCAGTTTCATGCATCCAAAGACTCCTAAAAGTTTGAACCTGTGAAAATTAATTAAGAGTAGGGCCAGGGTAACCAGGAGTAAAAGTGATACAACTGTCTCCAAGGGCAGGTTTGAATTGACAACATGCTTTGCCGGAAAGGTAATTTAGTTCCATTTTAGCCCTTTCCGAGGAGATTTGCTTTGCATACTCTTGGTCCTATTTTGGTTATACAAGTCTTCCTGTACCAATCCTTTTGAGCATAGAGATCTTGTCGACCGCATTTGCTAATTCTGTGAATCTTTTTCTTTTTTAAATCATGGATTGATGCGAAAATGCATGCCGAGATATCTCTGTATGCATTTTAGTGGGCTCTACTCTTCATACTCCAGATGAAAGCTGTCTGGTCCTGATATTTGTTGGTTTTCCTTTATTGTTAGACCTGATTTTTTGCTGCTACTTTTGACAAGGTTCATGATGTTTAGGCATCATACTGAGATGCGCTGAATGCATTATCATATTACTGTACCATCACTTGTTATACCAGTTGAAAAATGACTGGGCTTTGTCAATTCACATATGTTTAGCCAAGTTTCTATCGAGTAGGTGGTTTTTTTTATTTTTTATTTTTTTTGTTATCATTTTTATGTTGACTTATAGCTAGGTTATGACTCAGAAGCTGGTTGAACTATTTTCTGAAGATTGCAGATAGACACAGTTTCTTAATCTTTGAGGATCGTAAATTTGCTGACATTGGAAATACGGTGACCATGCAATATGAAGGGTGAGTTTCAACTTTCATCTCTTACGGAACATCAATTTCGTTGCTTATTTTATTTTGATTTCTGTATTAGTTACTAGCAATTGTTGTTTTGCTTGAACATCCTTGGCTCTTTTCTGTGCAGAGGTATCTTTCGAATATTGGACTGGGCAGATATAGTTAATGCCCACATAATCTCCGGCCCAGGCATTGTGGATGGTCTGAAATTGAAGGTTTACATTCAAACTTCATTTATCATGTCAATTCACCTGTAATGCCTGAAATTCGGGATCTGCCTAATTTATTTTGGTATGACAGGGTTTGCCTCGGGGTAGGGGCCTGCTATTACTTGCTGAAATGAGCTCAGCTGGTAATCTTGCCACGGGAGACTACACGTCTGCAGCAATGAAAATTGCTGAAGATCATTCAGATTTTGTCATTGGGTTCATATCAGTCAATCCGGCATCATGGCAAGGGGGACCAGTAAATCCATCATTAATTCATGCTACACCAGGAGTTCAAATGGTTACTGGAGGCGATTCATTGGGCCAGCAATACAACACTCCATATTCTGTAAGCCCTTTTATTCTCCAATTATTCCCCTGTTAATTATGCACTTATTTGTCAGTAAATAAAAACTGTTTCAAGATTCAAAATATCATTCAAGTGTTTTTAAAGGCAACATTCAATGTATGCATTAGCCAATATTTTCGGTATCACAGGTCAGTGATATGAAACCATCAGGAAATACATAAATTCCCATGTATTGATGATTACAGGCTGATACATTGCGATAATTCACAAATATCTATGACATCTATGATATTTTGCCGATCATCATCATCTAAGCCTTATCCCAACTAATTGGGGTTGGCTACATGAATCCTTTTCTACAATTCCTCTCTATCAAGGGCCATAACTTCAGATAGACCATAGGTCATTAAGTATTTTCTTGCTACCCTTACCCACATCCTTTTGGGCCTTCCCCTTCCCCTTTAGAGCCTTCAACTTGTACCAAGTCCTCCTAACCAGTGCAATTCTTGGTCTCTGCTGCACATGACCAAACCATCCAAGTCTACTTTCCCTCATCTTGTTACCTATTGGTGCTACTCCTAAATACTGTCGAATGCATTTATTTCTAATTCTATCCTTCCTTGTCTTGCTACTCATCCATTTTAACATCCTCGTTTCAGCTAACATCCTATGAATATTGATGCAGAACATGAAAATTAAATATGATATGCGAGATTTCAGGCTTAAGATCACGTTAGTTCAGAAACAATTACACAAATTCCATATCCCACATGAAAGTCCAAACATTCAATTACGGGGAATCTATGTGGGTCCAAGCCTACACATGATAGGGTTGGATCAATAAAAATTATGAACCAAACGATACTCAAAGATAAGAAATAATCATCCATGCATGCATAGTAATCAGTCCCTAATCCAATTTCAAATCAAGAAACCCTAGGGTAAGAAAAGGGACATACAATTGGAGACTTGAGTAATTTAGGGTTAGGTTTAGGGATTTTGGGTGAAAGCGGAGTGAAAGAGAGGAGAGAGACGAACCAGAGGAGTACTGCACGCGTGGACAACAACAATGGCCCAGACGCACATGCATGCGATCTCAGCCACACGTGTGTGGGGCCACTATTCAGAAAAAGGCCACCTTGGCCCTGGTCGGCCAGGGATGGACTCCAAAACCCCCAAATCTCAGCTCGATCCGATGTACGGTTTGTGCGTGGTGCTCCGCCGAAGTTTCAGCTCTCCTGTAGGGCCATATTCTGAAATTCTGCTGTGGGGAGGAGAATTGCTGCAATAGATGATTGATTCGAAGTGTAGATGATGGGGTGAGATGAGAAGAAAGGATGGTAGAAGATGGGTAGTAGAGATGACGATGGATGAGGGCGAATTGGGATAGATGTGGCTTCGCACCACGGTAGTTAACCCTTCGATGAAGGGAGGGCTTCGCACCCAATTAGGCTTCATAGGAAAACGTAAAATTTTTATTAATCTTCAATCAATGAAAAAAACTACAAGGGGTGCCTATTTATAAGAAAACCCTATACCCCAAAAACTCGCACCATGTGTGCAACTTATTACTTGGCGATGAAGTAAACTAAAATAAAAACCAAACAGAGAAATCTAAAGCGTTCACGATGTTCTAAATAATAACAATAAGCAAAACCTAAAATATGAAATCAATTCAACGAGTGGGCCACGATCATGAGATCCCATGATGGGCTTTTCTTGACTATCGGGCCCACTTTTTTTGAACCAAAACTTGTCTTCTAGCTAGGAGGCCTTCCCTAGACGTCGTCATCGAGCCAGATCGACGGTGGGGTTCTCCTTCTGCGTATGTACGTGCGTAGGGGTGGTGGTGTGAGTGCTCGTGTGCGCGTGATGTCCCCATCAGATATGTTATTCCTTAACTACCCAACATTCTACTCCATAAAGCATGGCTGGTCTTTAGCCATCCTATGGAATTTTCTTTTCATATTTTGCTGATATATAGTTGATATTTGGATGATACTTGTGATATTTCGACTGAAACTTATGTAAATAATCGAAAATCAGGAAAAAAAAAGTATGCTTCTTCTTCTTCTTTTTAATTTTTTTTAAATTTTTTAAATTTATTTTTTAAAGGTAACTCCACTTGAGTTGTTTCACATCAAAACACAAAATTGTTGGACATTGTGATTGGAGTAGGTTTTTGGGGCATAATTTGGTCCGACATTGCATGGTTGTCCCCTAACAATGGAAAACTATTGTGCGTATTATTTTTCTTTGTTGTAATATTTTGAGTTCTAAGCATGGTTCTAAATATTGGTATTGGTTGGCGTATCGGCCCGATGGGAAAATGATACGATACAGCATCGTGTATTGATATCGGGGCCGTATCGGTCAGAATTTTTTTAAGCCAAAGAATTAAGGAAAATATCAAGGAAAAAAAGAGAATAATAAGATATTCAAGAAACAATCTCTCTCTCTCTCTCTCTCTCTCTCTCTCTCTCTCTCTCTCTCTCTTTTGTATCTTGGACATGCATATGATGGTGTATCGGACCATTCTTTGATGAGAGTGTTGTTTGTCGGTTTGACTTGTTGAAGGTTAACTAAATGAGCCCTAATTGAATAGAAATCAAGCATGATTTGGTGAACTAAGGCTCATTGCATTGAAATACAACAAAAAGAAGATGAACATATAAAAAAGAAAGTGAAGGTTACCATTCTTTCTGATTTTTCCCATAAAGGTCAACTCTGCTTCGATTTGTTGAATCCCATTCATATCATTTGTTTTGATCCTAAAATGGGTCTAGATCCAGCCTAAAATGACTTTTTGAGCTTCTTCCATGGTTTAAATGAAAAAAGAAGAAGAGGAGATGAGGAAAATTTTGAAAAAAAGGAGAGCAAAATTGGGCTCTTATGGGCTTCTTGGCCTGTATCGGCCATATTGGCCCTGTATTAGTGTCGATACTCCCCGTATCGGCCGATACGGGTCAATTTTTTCGTTTCGGGCTTATACGACCCGGTATCGTGTATCGTCTCGTGCTGATACGGATACGATACGGCTGTATCAGCCAATTTGATACTGATATTCATATATATGGTTCTAAGTGTATAATCAAGAAAATCAGAAAGGGGATAAAAGCCACTATTATATCTCACTCACTCACACACACACACACACACACACACACACACACACACACACACCCATTTTGTATAATTTTTTTGTTGTCTTTTATTCGAAGGAGCCATTGTCTGGTAAATCATGCTTGATCTATGTTGATTATGGCCTATTTGGTTGACTTTCAGCAGGTTAAGTTGATAGACAACATTCTTATTAATGAATAGTTTGATACATCATTGAATACATCTTGAAAACACAAAGATACATATATTCTTAATTTTTTACATTTCCCCCTATTTTCCATACACTTCTTTTCCAAAAATTTTTGGGCCAAGAAAAAAAGGTCGAATGGGCTATATCAGTCAATATTGTATCTTTTTTTGAAAAAAAAAAAATATTATTATTATTTTTATGGGGAGTGGATGGACATGCCCTGAGATTGATATTTAGAACCTGGGTTTGTATAGAGTCCAAGAGGAAGCTAGGAGGTTAAGTCCCACAGAAAGGAAGGATCCTACTATGTGATAGATTCTGGTTGGTTCTGTTCGTGGGGTCAGAGCATGTGTTGTGGTGGCAGCCCCTGGTTGGTTGTGCCAATCCTTGTTCTCGAGGACTCATTTAATATGGCAGTGTGTCTTTGCCAAGTAGGCAATGGACCTATGTGGCAAAGTACCAACAGGTCGAGATTGGGCTGCCAGCCTTGACAGTCTGACATGTCAGTGCTTGCCTGGGTTGCCATTACTCTCTTTGTTATGGGAATAGGCTAGGGGGATTTCAAATATCCTACGTGCATTAGGAGCCTGCTAACTTGACTGGTTCACAGTAGGCCTTGCCTTTCTGACGAGGAAAAGGGGATTGGCCCATGCCTGCTTTCTTCCAAAGTTGTATTCATAGAAGGCAATGGAGCAGAGGCTGTCTGTAATGCATGCTGCTAGTAGTTGATGCAGATGGTTCCCAGGTTGGGAGAAATCCTGCACGTGGGCAAGTGGCAGAGGTTGATGCCTTTGCGAATGTAGGAGCCATAACAATGCACAGCTATACTGACAGTCTGTAAAAGCGAGTAGGGTTGTCAATGGGCTGGGTCCAGGTTGGGTCCCACAGTACCTGTAGTCGGGTTAACCAAGTTCTGGTCATCTGGTCTGTGCCCTTTTGGGTCCAGGCCTCATTCTCTAAGATCTGGACTTGGATCCCATTGCGTTTGGGTTATCTGTTGGGTACACATCTGATCTTTGGATCTAGGTTTTGAGTGAAATAAGAGCTTCTACATGGTCGGGACCATCCAAGGGATGGATTAGATTGCAGAGGCATGTTCCACTTTGGCGCATGCATGTGTGTAAACAGGCTCTCTTGCATGTGGCTTAGGAAACCTCTCATTCCTTTCCTAGAATTGCATATGTATGAAAAATTAGTATTAAAATTATTTGGACCTGATTTTAACTGGGTCCAAGTTGATGGACCTGACCCAAACCTGACTACAGCCGAATTTTAGGTGGGTCCAAAAAGGTGAAACTTGAACCCAACCCGATTTCTTAACCGGTCCAACCTGTTAAAATTGGTTAGGTTCATTGGGTACCCGTTAACAACCCTGAAAGCATTAGGGGGTTAAATTCTTCTACTGCAGAATCAAAACTTTAGACAATGCAGCACATCCACAGCAAGGTGCTGCAAGGTTGCAGTTAGAGTGGGGCATAGCAATATGTGGCCCATGGTGTTCCTGGTCCTCTTTGGGAATTCGACATTTCTTGTTCAATCTAAATACTCCCTTCCTTTTCAGTATATTCCTAAATAACTACTTGCCCGCTCTGTTTTTAGTCTAAGTGGTTCCCAAAGTTCTGCTAACTTTTAGGTTTAAGCATAAAGAAAGACTTTTTTTTTTTGTCCTTGTGCATAACAGCCAATAGAAAAAAAAGAAGTTTTTCCCTTGTTCATTATAAACCTTAGTTGCAGGATCCTTCTAACTAGGTTTAGCTCTTGCTTCGAATTCCCGCTTCAGAATCTCACTCCCACTATCGCTCTCGCTCTCGTTCTCATACCTATTTATTCTTGCTTACATTTTCAAAGAGACGCTTCCTGCTTCTACACTCGAATTTGTTGCCGCTTCTCTTCACATTTTGTGAAAATATATTATAAACAACATAAAAAGATGCTTAAACCCTTTAGGAAAAGATGCTCGTTAGGTGGGGACCCCTGTGAACATACATTGGTGAAAAGATCAAGAAGGATCGTCCATAGGTGGGCTGCATGTTCGTTGAATATAGATTTTGGTCATCTTCTTTTTAACCTTCATAAATGTGTGGGCCATCTGTCGAGTGGCTAGGCCTACTTTTCGGGCTAGGTCATGTCCATAGTTCCCTGCATCTGGTGAGTGGGCCAGATCTCATCTCATGCATGTCTCACGGTGATTTGGGGTTTGGGACAAGTTGTGAAAGTAGGGGTAAAAACGTCATTTTCGGTCAGCCGTCTAGAAAAATACAAGTCTTTTTTCCCCCAGATGACTAAAAAAGGGAGGGGTTTATTTAGAAATACTGAAAATAGTGAGGTTTCTTGAAATTGAGCAAAAACCTCTCTCTCTCTCTCTCTCTTCAAAAATCCCTCTTCCAGAACAAAGGTTTGCCTCTTAATTTCAATTTGTTTTGATAAATTTAAATAATTTTATGTTCAAATTGTTTTAAATTATTAGCCAAATAGCAGGTCACTCTTAGAAAGGCAACCCAGTCTCTAGGTGAATGGTTCTCACTTCCCTGGAAATTGAATCATGTCAGGTTTTTCAGGGTTATTTTTTTATTTTTTATTTTAACTATTTTGAGGATAATCATATGGGTTCTGGTTCAAGGTTTTGAACAATTTTTAGGATGGCCCTACAGGTGTGTGATTTAGTCTATGGACAATTCATCATAGGGTTTTGAATTATTAGGATAAGTATAGAGGTGCTGTATTTAGTCTAATGGACCATCCATGAAGCCCAATGGACAAGTGGTCTGGATGTCATACACATGTACCATCAAGTGCTTGTGATGTTTGGGTGTGATGATGTGCACTTGATCTTAGTCTTATCTAAAGTCCTATGATTGGAGAACTGGAACATAGAAACTCGAGATGTTGGGATAGAAATTATAGTTGGACATGGAAACGGATCTAACGAGGGCATAAAATCCCAGGAAGTGTTTATAACTGTGGTTCAGTTCCTTCCCTCTTTCTAACTGTTTTTTATACATGTTTTTGCAGGTGATACATGATAGAGGGAGTGATATCATCATTGTTGGCCGTGGAATCATCAAGGCGGCGGAGCCTTCTGAGGCTGCTAAACAGTATCGTCTTCAAGGATGGGAGGCTTACAAGGCGAGATGTGCCAAATGATTCTTCCCTACATAATTCATGAGGCTTGGTTATAAACATTTTGGTTGAGTTGCATATAAACAACTGAGAAAATCCTGATTTCTGTGGTTTTGACATGTAATTTAACTTGAAAGAATTGAGATGAGTGGTTGATTGAAGTTATGATATTACTAGGTTTAAGAGTAGTTCAAAATAATCAGCAGTGTTTTCAATCTCCATATAAGGAATGCATCAGGAGTGGTTGTTTAGTTTTAGGTGGTTTTGGGTGATCTTTTATGTGGGTAAGATATGGATCTTGGAGCCGTTTCTGTGCCTTTTCAGTTATGAGAAACTTTCCATTGGTATATGGATGCAACTTGTGAAGGATTGAATCCAAGGTTATTGGAGGGTTGAACCTGTGACAGGATAGATAGGTTAGCGTGACCACTGCCTTGAGAGCTTGAAATTGGTCAGGTATTCTAGGCTCAAGTCCGACTCAATCAGAAGTTTTGTAAAAAGCCTTTAGCAGGTTATTCGTGCATTTTTATTTTTATTTTTCACAAGTTAGTAATATGTAATGCATCCATGTACATGGTCAATATTGCATTAACAGAGCCTGACTTTATTAGTAATTGGGTCTGGTGCAATTCCATGGGCATCATCAGTCTTCAGAGTCTGCTTCTTGGGTTGGAGGCCATCTCCCGCTAACCTGTGGGTAATTACTTTATGCGCATGGGATCCACTCCGTCTATCATGTGTACCACCACCACCCATGTTCGGCCCTAATCCCAAAAGTTAGGGTAGTACAAAAATCACAAGGTCCAAACACAGTAAATCATGCATAGGACAATCTAAATTCATGTGGTATAACCTCTTTTTTATTTTTATTTTTATATTTTTTAATTTGTTTTATTGTTATATATATATATATATACAAAAAACAATTAAAGGAGTAAGAGGTGTGATGCAAGTACTTACCAGGTCTCCCATCCTACTACTATTGCCCAACCATTGGAGGGGTCGGTCTGCTCTATTAATACTGCTGTCTGTCCCTAGGATAGGAGGTCACCCATCCCAGTGCAACACCACCTGCCTGATTTTTGGAATAGTGATATTTGGGATGTCCCTTAAATCTTGGAAGATGCATTAAATGAATGGATTAAGTGGTTTAAAACACTATAGTGGCCCCATTCTTCCTATGGAATGGGCTACCTGTGTTTTGGATTAGCCTTGATTATTGGTTCCAAGTGAAAATGAGGTAGCATATCTGAGGGATGGGTGGGGTGTGTATCTCATGCACCTTCTCCCACATGTGGACCCTAAGCTTGCCGTAGGCATGCTCCCAATGCCTACACGATTGATTCATGTTTCAGTTCCTAATCTCTACTACATACAATGCTAATCTTAACAAATAGCTTTTGGACGATATAAACCCTTGAATCTAGATCCATTTCCTTGTTAAAAGGAAATTGGGGTATATTTAGGAGGCTGAAACGCGGTTTTGATCCCAAAGACGGACGGTTATTGTTGTGCGTTTGGATGCACTTTGTAAAACCCCCCCATCTCATCTCCCACAAGGCGGACTCAGCAAAAATCAATCTAACTGGTTTTCGCCGAATAGACAAAAACCCTCTTAATAAGAAAGATCGTCCAATCACGCCCTTTAGAAATACACGACCACCCGTCTGTCTCTTTGACTGTGCTCTCCCTTTTACAAGGACAGACGACAGACCTCGATTGGTCCATGTAGATGGTTGATACACCGATACTAAGAAATTATACACGCGGAAGTCTACAAACTTCATTTAAACAGTGCCTATCATGGGTCTAGATTCAAATCGATTTTCTTTTAAAAAATAAATATTTGATTTGATTTTCTAACTAGCTAATTGATGAATATTTGATGGACGACGTCCAAATGAAAATAGTCAATAATGTTCCAAATTTAACAAATAAATGTTGATTGATGGGAGACTGGAAAGTTTAAGCAATTTGAAATTTGGAAAATACGCTAACTAATGTAATTCCCACAACTTGAATAGTTTGAATGAGCTAATATTTTGAAGTGTCCAGTGTCAACCCACGCACTATACTAAAGCATCGAACGAATCTCTCTTATAACCTCTAGCTTTTTCTCAGGTCTTGAAACCACTACCTCTCCCTTCATGTGCCACTAGTTTTAGATAAAGCCCAAGTGTCGGATGAGCTTTAAACCATGCACTAAAGTTTATGGGACAGTAGCTTACCTGTTGTGGGCCTCAACCTGTTGGGCTTCAATTCGAATACTTGGCCACACGTGTAGTGGAGGGCCAAGATTTGATCTCGCATGTGCGAGTATATATGCGCTAGAGTCGTATGTGACTTGAATCGAACCAAATACCTTGTGAAACCCGAGCGCTTGAATAGGTGGATTAAAACCAGATATGTGGAGATTGTTGGGAGCCTTGCACAAAACCTTAGGATCTAGCCCCTCGAAACAAACCAGAATTATGGAACAATAATGCAATGAAAAACAATCAAAGCATAAACCACATCACACCAGAGATTTTTACGTGGAAAACCTTCAAAGAGGTAAAAACCACGGGATCTCGTCCAGATCAACAATCCACTATAAAGCAGAACGTTACAACCGATCACAAGCGCACACCGCTTGGATCAAACCTTCTTCACTCACGCAGGAGTGGATAAACAAAAGAGAATAAGAGAAAAACGGAGAGATCTCACCGATGACGAGGACGTAGAAGCGCTGAGACATGGACTGCGAAGTAGATCACCTCTACGAGCAGAATCTCCCTTCTACAAGCTTCCTCTCTCTATTTCTCTCTCTCTCTCTCTCTCTCTCACCTTTTGATAGCCTTAAGTCCTCCTAGAAAACCTTTAGGAAACTTAGAATGCCCTGGAATACACCCCAATCCCGGATACACCCATATATATAAGAATAGAAAGAGATGTAACCCAAATAGGAAACAAAATCCGCAAAATCCGCAATCGCATCTGTGGAACTCGTCGATCATATCGAAGGTCTCTCGATAACAGCTTTGATATCATCGACAGGTCTCTCGATCATATCGAGACAGGACAAAAACTGTCCAGCGACCAGGGGTGGAAATTCCAACAATTATTGATGCCATCGAGCCACTCTCGATGACAGCCTCGATATGATCTGAAAGTCTCTCGATCATATCGACAGGACAAAAAACAGTCCTGCAACCAGCAGTGAAAACTTCTGCAATTATCGATGATATCGAAACCTGTTCGATTTCATCGATACCAACAATGAGGAGAAAAATCCCTATCAAATCTCCCCCTTTTCGACTCAGGAGGAATCCACCTTCTTCAAGCCAACCCGGTTTCTACAAACGTCAAACTTGTCCTTGAGCAAAGCCCTGGTCATCATGTCTGAGCCATTATCGTCCGTGTGGACCTTCTCAAGCTGTAACACCTTCTGTTCAAAAGTATCCCTAATCCAGTGATATCGAATCTCTATGTGCTTTGACTTGGATGCTGACTTGGATTCTTGCTCAAGTGTATAGCACTCTGACTATCGCAATAGACCACGTGCTCCTCCTGCTTCAGGTTAAGTTCCTGTAGGAACCTCTTCATCCAAAGCATCTCTTTACATGCATCTGTGACTGTAATGTACTCGGCCTCTGTTGTCGACAATGCTACGACTTTCTGTAACTTGCTCTGCCAAGAAACCGCTCCCCCTGCAAACGTGAACATGAACCCCGATGTAGACTTCCTGGAGTCTATATCGCCTGCCATATCTGCATCTGTGTAACCCTCTAACACAGGTTTACCGTCACCATAGCATAGGCTCAACCCGGATGAGCCTCTTAGATACTGCAGTATCTATTTCACCGCTGCCCAATGTTCTTTGCCAGGATTGGCAAGATACCGGCTGACAACACCAACCACATATGCTATGTCTGGGCGTGTACACACCATAGCATACATCAAACTTCTTACAGCTGACGCGTAGGGTATCTTCTGCATCTCTTCCACCTCTGCCTTTGTCTTGGGACACTGTCTGTCGCTCAATTTGAAGTGACCATCTAGTGGAGTACTGACCGGCTTCACTACATTTATATTGAACCGCTCTAGGACTTTCTCAATATACCGCTCTTGTGACAGCCAAAGCTTTCTGCTACTTCTGTCACGAGTTATCTCCATTCCTAGTCTAGCCGGGCCCAAGTCTTTCATCGCAAAAGACTTGCCCAACTCCTATTTCAGCCTGTCGATCTTCTTGATGTCTTTTCCCATGATGAGCATGTCATCAGTGTATAAGAGCAGAACTAAGAAATCACCATCTGAGAACTTGCGCGTGAACACACAGTGGTCCGACTCCGTTCTGTCATACCCATGCTGTAACATGAATGAGTCAAACTTCTTGTACCATCACCGTGGAGCTTGTTTCAACCTGTACAAGCTCTTCCTCAGCCTACACACCATATGCTCTTTGCCCTTGACTTCGAACCCCTCTGGTTGGTGCATGTAGATCTCTTCTTCCAGGTCACCAGGGAGAAAGGCAGTTTTAACATCTAACTGCTCTATCTCCAGATCTATGCTAGCTGCCAACCCAAGCAACACCCGTATGGATGTCATCTTCACCACTGGTGAGAATATCTCTTCGAAGTCTATGCCTTTCCTCTGACCAAACCCTTTCACCACAAGTCTGGCCTTAAACCTCGTCTGTGAATTCTTCTGCTCAATCTTCTTTCTGAACACTCACTTGTTACCTTGGATACACAGAAGTGGAGAGGCTAAACTAGGCTAAGTTCATATTAGACAAATATTTGATAGGAAGCGTTGAGCTAAATTAGAGGTTTGTTTAACGATGGGCAAGGGCTCGTAGCTCTTCATTCTCTATGGCTTTTTAGACTTGGGTTACGTGGTTGTCTTGCGTATGGCCCATTAGCTTTCAAGATTGAGAGCCTGATTAGTTAGTAGCCTTGGCTTTATATGCTTTTACTTTGAGATGAGGCTAACCAACTATTGTGTTGTTGTGTATATTTATATTTATATTTATATTTGTAGACGGTTTTCTCTTCTTCGTGTTTCACTTTGTAGTCTATGGCTATGTGTGGCCAATTAAATATATCCATGTGTCTTTATATGTCATTGCCTTAGCGTTAAGCTGGGTAATGCGTGCTCATTGGGCGTTTTGCGTATGTGTAGATTGTATTTTCTTGTCATGTGTCACTAGGTGAAGGACTGCCTCTAGGGTTTTGGTTGTGCGTATGTCTTTGGGTGCTATGTCATTCTTGGCGTGACATGCGTCTTTGACAGATGTATCCTTTGGATCTTTACAATCTTTTTCTACGTTCCATGAGTACCTTCCTAGCTTTCGTATAAGTGTACTAACATGTGGCGGCATCTTATTTGCTAGAGCTGGCCGTGACAGATCAAGTGTAAACAATGCCCATCTACGTCTCTTTGCATTCAAAGAATGTGAAGAGACGTTACGTAGTAGGGATTTTGACGGGCGATGGTAGATGCCACGTGGTGGCATTTGTCTACGATAGTCATGTGCAACCTCTTGCGTTAGAAATCGTTTGATTTCGCCCATTAATTATTAGCATAGCAATCAACAACACCTTTTGAAAATGTCCTTTTAGGTCCATCCATCCTTTTGCTTTCTTCAACACTAGTCTCTCTTGGACCCATGGAATCTTCTCTAAAACTCGTTTTTAAGCTTCCTTCTTACTTCTAGTTGTCTTGTCAAAAGTTTGGGCCATAAAAAATGGAAGTCGAAGTCATACTACCTCAACAATCGCGTCCTACTTCCTATTTGTTCTCTCCTTTCCTTGATTGTCTTCAAGCTTCAATCTTGAACCAGCAACTCTTTGCTTATGAATCCTCCTCTTTTGGTTCTAGTAGCCATATATGATCACTAGCACTTTTTTCTTGCCTGCTTTCTTTGGTGACCTTTCTTCTCTTTCCTTTTATCTTTCCATCTTATCATGAAGAGAGATTTCTACTTGATGTGGGCTATCTGGAGGATTGGTTGATTTGGAAACTCGAATCTAAAAAATTTAAACAATGGCCAAAACCCAATACAAATTGGATTAATTGGCTTAACTAGTAGAAGCTTCATACGGTGATTTATGGAAGGAGATAGGAATCTATGAGTGAATATAAGTTGCCCGTCTTGAACTCCTCATGAATTCTTTCCTTCTAGTCTTATTCATATATTTTTGGAGTCGTTCAACCAATTCTTTTCATTTTCGGTGTGAGCCGATGAGTCCAATTCTAGACATTTGTGCCATTAATATAGCCTTATTGTTAATTGGTGAAACTGTTGATGCAGGTGCCTTCCTCAAGACTTCCTCTAAATTCTTTTGATAATCAGAACGCTACAGTTTCATACAGTGTTTATCTAAAAAGGAAAGCAAAGACGAAGGGAGCGAGGTCCAATTAGGAACACTGTGCTTTCCTTCTTATATGGATTTGCTACTACCTTTTTTCCATTTTAGCCGGCCAAATAACTAAGGAGTACACATTGGCATCCGGTTGTAAATTAGCCTTGGCTCCTTTTGTGATTGAACGAACACTTTACAAGTAGGGCTATCAACAGGCCGGGCCTAGGGTTGGTCTCAGCCCGGATTTTGAACTGTTTTGGGCTGCCCAAGCCTCGCCCATTGACACCCCTATTTACAAGCTTTCCATGTGACCCACCTGGTTGTTTAATCGTCCTGATTTTTGAGCCCCATTACAAACACATGGTGGCGCACATGATGGATGGCTTGGATCTCATTGATATAAAGTCATTACGTCCATATCAGTAAAAGATGTCAACAATCTAATACTTGGAGGGGATAAAAATGAACATCTAGATGATAGATAAGCCACTTTTTTCTTTTGGACAAAATGATAATATATTTCGTTGTGTTTAGTATGGGAGAGAAATATGGAATTGACAGTGAGATAGGTTGCCCCTAGATTATTACACCATAATATTGGAGGAGTCGGATGTTACATTCCGATTTCGTTAATAAGTGATTGAATCCATGCAATTTCAACAGTGGTGATTGCTAATCTATGGTATTCAAATTCCGTGCTAGACCAAGAGACGATATTTTGTTTTTGAGCAATCCATGAGATTAGGTTGGAGTCAAGGAATACACAGTAGACACTTATAGAACTACGATGATCAGGATAGCAGATCCAGTCCTTACAAAATGCACTATGCAAAAAAGAAGACCAAAGTTAAAGGTGGAGCCCGTAAGACACTGTATTTTTAGGTACCGTATGATCCTTTTTTATAGCAGTCCAGTGTTCATTCGACGGATTTTGCATAAATTGGCACACTTTGTTGACAGAAAAAACAATGTTTGGTCGTGTTTGTGTGTGTGAGGTATTGTAGGGCTCCAACGACACTTCAATAAAGTGTACAATCACTAAACCCATAACCACCATAGCACGAGAATTTGGAGGTACTATAGATGGGCCGGAGTTGTATGAGGCTTGGCACCTTCCATCTTGGTTTGGTGTGGTAGATCGAGAGTATATTTTCTTTGGAGAGAAAAAGACCTTTGGCATTTCATTCAACTTCAATACGGAGAAACTAATTTCACCGGCTAAGATCTTAATTTGATAGCAAATTATGACTGAAGGTGAGTGATTTTCTCCAGGATGGAATGCGCATGAGACCCCATGATGAATATATCATCAATGTAAATGAGCATGTAGATAACAAAATGTTGGGTGTGTTTGATGAACAAGGTGATGGAATTTCCTCCTCAGTACAAAGGAGAGGTAGTGCAGCCGGTTGAAAAAACGGATGTTTCACCATGCTGCTCGACCGGTCGTGGGGGCCTGCTCGACTCAAAATCCAGTGAGCCATGTTTTTTTGGCCTCAACCAGTTGAGGGTCCGCACGACCACCGACTCGACTAGTCGAGGGTTAACGCAAATTCAGTCCAGATTTGGTGTGGACTACGTAAATTTGAGGTAGTTTTCGCAGAGGTGCGGAAAGGAGTTTCCTAAACTATAAATAGGGGTCCTAGGGTTATTCTAGGGCAATGCAAGGGTGTTTCCTAAAGCTATACAAAGGGTTTCTAAAGGGTTTTAGGGCTATCAAAAGGTGAGAGAAAGAGAAAAGAGATAGGAAGTTCGTGGAAGGGAGAATTCTGCTCGTAGAAGTGATCTACTTCGCAGTTGACATCTTAGTGCTTTTACGTCCTCGTGATTAGTGAGATCTCTCCATTTTCATTATTCTCTTATTGTTCATCCACTTCTACGTGAGTGAAGAAGCTTTGATCTAAGCAGAGTGTGCTTGTGATCAGTTGTAATGTTCTACTTCATAGTGAATTGTTGCTCTGGATGAGGTCTCATGGTTTTTTACCTCTTTGAGGGTTTTCCACGTAAAATCCCTTGTGTCATGTGGTTTGTGCATTGATTTATTTCATTGCTTTATTATATCCCATAATTTTGAGGTTTTGCGTGGCGAGATCCTAAGGTTTTTGTGCAACGCCCCCAACAAAGTGGAATCAGAGTGTTCAGGTTGGTTGAACGGAGTGGGATCAGTTCTGAATTATGAAAGGTGGCTCATCAAGGATGATTAGTCTTAATGGTTTTAACTGGACCATATAGAAGACTAAGATGAAAGACTTGCTTTATTGTACGGATTTGTATGCTCCAATTCTAGGCATATCGACAAAGTCTAAAGATATATCAGATGATAATTGAAAGAAGTTGGACCGGAAGGCGGTGGGGTTTATTAGACAATGGTTGGACGATTCTGTATTTCACCATGTGTCTACAGAGACCTCACTCACTAGCCTATGGATGAAATTGCAAGGGTTGTATGAGAGAAAGACAACCGACAATAAGATTTTTCTAATAAGACAACTTGTGAATCTCAAGTTCAAAGATGGTGGTTCTGTGACTGAGCACGTGAATGAGGTCAATAATATATTAAACTAGCTCTCCGCTATGAAGATGGTCCTGGACGATGAATTACAGGCTTTGCTATTGCTTAGTTCATTGCCTGACAGTTGGGAGACATTGATGGTGTCTCCAAGTAACTCTGTGCCAGATGGAAAGGTGTTCATGAAATAGGTAACCAGTTGTCTCTTCAATGAGGAGACAAGGAGGAAGTCTTAGGGGTCTACTCAATAAGACGCCCTTGTTATACAAGATCGAGGGAGAGGAAAGAACAGAAAGGGCGGGAAGGTCCAAAATAAATCAAGAGGCAAGTCGAGTACCAAGAAGGATATTGAATGCTGGAATTGTGGCAAGAAGGGTCACTACAAACATGAATGTCATAAGAAGAAGAATGACAAGAAAGGAAAATGAAAGGAGAAGGAAGATGAATCAGACTCCACTGCGGTCGCTTTAGATGACAATGTTATAGTTATTCTTTCAGCAGATCATGATGTCTGTCTCACGGTTACGAGTCAGGACACCGACTGGGTGATAGACTCGAGAGCCTCGTTTCATGTGACTCTACACAGAGATTTCTTCAGAAGCTACATGTCAGGTGACTTTGAGACCGTAAAGATGAGAAATTTTGGCGTATCGAAGATCGTAGGGGTTGGTGATATTTGTGTGAAGACCGATGTGGGCTGCACATTGGTTCTCAGGGATGTAAGACACATTCCAGACCTTCGCATCAACTCGATGTTGATGAGAAGGTTGGATGATGATGACTATGAAAGCCGTTTTACTAGTGGGCGCTGGAAGCTCATCAAGGGTTCGTTGATCGTAGCCAGAGGAAAAAAGTGTTGCACCCTTTAAAAGGAAAGTGTCAGTGTGTGCAAGGGCGGGTTGAACGCAGCAGAAGATTAAGATATTGACATGTGGCACAAGCGTCTAGGTCACATGAGTGAAGAAGGGCTTCAACTACTAGCAAAGAAACGACTCCTTCTAGACTCTTAAAACATGTATTGATTGTTTATCAGGGAAACAACATAGAGTTTCATTTGTTAAATATACTTCCCATGTTAATAAGATGCATGCATTAGATTTGGTTTATTCTGATGTTTGTGGTCCTATGAGGACAAAAACCTTGGGTGAGGCATTGTATTTTGTCACTTTTATAGACGATGCATCTAAGAGGGTTTGGGTTTATGCTTTGAAATCCAAGGACGAGGTCTTTGGTGCGTTTAAAATGTTTCATGCTATGGTCGAGAGAGAGACATGCATATCATTAAAGTGCATACCTATTGACAATGGTGGTGAATTCATTGGTGACTTCCATGAGTATTGTAAGTTCCTGGGTATACGGCATGAACAAACGGTTCCCAAGACTCCCTAGCATAATGGTGTGGCTGAGCGAATGAATCGCACCATTGTAGAGAGAATCAGATGCATGTTATCCCATGCAAAGTTGCCCAAGACGTTCTGGGGAGAAGCAATGCACATGGTAATGTATTTGATCAACAGGTCTTCATCAGCCCCGTTGAATGGAGAAGTACCTGAGAAGGTGTGGACTAGACAAGATCCACCATACAATCATCTCAGGGTGTTTGGATGCAGGGCATCTGTTCACGTACCAAAGGACGAGAGG
The DNA here is from genome assembly GCA_021015155.1 of Magnolia officinalis. NCBI lineage: Eukaryota > Viridiplantae > Streptophyta > Magnoliopsida > Magnoliales > Magnoliaceae > Magnolia > Magnolia officinalis. Next base: position 35,241,370 of record JAJHSJ010000014.1, read on the forward strand.
TCCAAACTCGATACGAAGATCAGACAATGTGTGTTCTTGGGGTACAGTGATGAAAAATTCGGCTACAGATTGTGGGATCCGACCGAGAAGAAGTTCGTTAGGAGCAGAGATGTGGTTTTCTTTGAAGATCAATGTATAGAAGACATTTATAAGTTAAAGAAGACCCATCCTAATTCAGGTGAGCTAGAAGACATGGATCCGATTACTCCTCCTGTGGTGCCTGATAACGGGGGAGTACAACAAAGTGCAGAGGACGAAGGAGTTCCTATAGAAGATGGACCGGAGGAGCAGCTCCCACTTGACCCACCTGTTGAGCCACAGGTGAGGAGGTCATCTAGGGACAGACATCCATCCAAGAGGTACTCGCCGCATGAGTACATTATGCTCACTGATGGGGGAGAGCCAGAAGATTATTCTGAGGCCCTAACCAACGATTATAAGGGGGAGTGGTTGAAAGCTATGCAAGAGGAGATGAAATCTTTACATAAGAACCACACCTATAATATGGTGAAATTTCCTAAGGGCAAGAAAGCTCTGAGCAACAAGTGGGTGTTCAGAAAGAAGAATGAGCAAGTTCTCACCAGTGGTGAAAGGGTTTGGTCAGAGGAAAGGTATAGACTTCGAGGAGATATCCTCACTAGTGGTGAAGATGACATCCATACGGGTGTCGCTTAGGTTGACGACTAGCATGGATCTGAAGATAGAGCAGTTAGATGTTAAAAATGCCTTTCTCCATGGTGACCTGGAAGAAGAGATCTACATGCACCAACTAGAGGGGTTCGAAGTCAAGGGCAAATAGCATTTGATGTGTAGGCTGAGGAAGATCTTGTATGGGCTGAAACAAGCTCCAAGGCAATGGTACAAGAAGTTTGACTGTTCATGTTAAAACATCGATATGACATAACGGAGTCGGACCACTGTGTGTTCACGCGCAAGTTCTCAGATGGTGATTTCTTAGTTCTACTGTTATACGTTGATGACATGCTCATCATGGGTAAATACATCAAGAAGATTGATAGGTTAAAATAGGAATTGGGCAAGTCGTTTGCGATGAAAGACTTGGACCTGGCTAAACAGATCTTAGGAATGGAGATAACCCGTGACAGAAGCAGCAGAAAACTTTGGTTGTCACAAGAGTGGTATATTGAGAAAGTACTAGAGTGGTTTAATATGAATGCAGCGAAGCCGGTCAGTACTCCACTAGATGGTCACTTCAAATTGAGCGACAAGCAGTGTCCAAATACGAAGACAGAGGTGGATGAGATGAGGAAGATACCTTACACGTCAGCAGTAGAGAGTTTGATGTATGATATGGTGTGTACTCTCCTAAACATAGCATATGCGGTTGGTGTGTACGCGCCCATACATAGCGTACCAAAGTATGCTATGGTGTGTACGCGTCAGCCGGTATCTTGCTAATCCTGGCAAAGAACATCGGGCAATGGTGAAATGGATACTGCAGTATCTAAGAGGCTCATCCAGGTTGAGCCTATGCTATGGTGAAGAAAAACCTTTGTTAGAAGGCTACACGGATGTAGATATGACAGATAACATAAACTCCAGGAAGTCTACATCAGGGTTCATGTTCATGTTTGTAGGCGGAGCGGTCTCTTGGCAGAGTAAGCTATAAAAGGTTGTAGCATTGTCGATGACAGAGGCCGAGTACAATGCAGTCACAGAGGCATGTAAAGAGATGCTTTGGATGAAGAGGTTTCTATAGGAACTTAGCCTGAAGAAGGAGCAGCACGTAGTCTATTGCCACTACAAGAAATCCTACCTTTAGCGACGAAACTTTTCGTCGCTAAAAGCCAAATTTTCATAGCTAAGACTTTTTAGTGACGAAAATTTTCGTCGCTAAATTTGTCACCAAAAGACCGTGGCAATAGGTTTTTATCAACGAAAATTTTAATCGTCGGCAAAGGCAAGCTTTTTAGCGACGAAAATTTTCGTCGCTAAAAGTGACTTTTACCGACAAATTTTTTCATCGCTAAAAAGCTTTTATAAAACTTTTTGTCATGATAGTTTTCGTCGCTAAAAATAGTTTACAAAACTTTTAGAGATGAATATTTTCGTTGCTAAAAATATTTTCGTTGCTAAAAAATAAATGTTAAACTTTTAGCGACGATAGTTTTCGTCGCTAAAAATAATTACAAAACCTTCGTCGCTAAAATTAAATGTTAAACTTTTAGTGACGATAGTTTTCATCGCTAAAAAATAAATGCAAAACTTTTAGCGACGAAACTTTTCGTCGTTAAAAATAAATATTCAACTTTTAGCGACGATAGTTTTCGTCGCTAAAAATAACTACAAAACTTTTAGCAACGACCATTTTCATCGCTAAAAAATAAATATTAAACTTTTAGTGACGATAGTTTTCGTCGCTAAAAGTCTCTTTTAAAAAAAATAAAAATATTTCAGCACAAAATTCCTGATATACACCTGTTATATAATATATTTCATCATATTCACATTCACATCCATCTAAACCCAAACTGGTAAATCCATCCAAACATAAACTACATTCATCCAAACACAAACAATCTTATCCACATCACATTCATTCACGCATAAATACATATAAGTTTAAACATCATAAATAAAATATAAAAAATCACAAAGATGGAGGCGGAGGTGGTGGGGCATCGGTGGGTAAGCGTGCAGCGAGAGCCTGAAATATCTCCATTATTTGTCGCTCATGCTCCACCCACATCTCCTCCATCAGCCTCGCCTGATCCTCCATCAGCCTCGCCTACTCCTCCCTCTGCCTCGCCAGCTCCTCCATCCTCATCCTCTCCTGCTCCTCCCTCTCCCTCGTCAGTTCCTCCATCATCCTCTCATGCTCCTCCCTCTGCCTCTCCAGCTCCTCCATCCTCCTCTCTTGCTCCTCCTCTGCCTCTCCAACTGCTCTCTGATGTCATGGACAATGACCCGTAGCTGCTGAACCTCTCTCTCTGCGATATCAGCTTGGCGTACGACGCTATCGTCAACGACGATGGATCGAGTGGAGGTAGCTCTAGAGGGTGTTGTGACCTTGACACCATGGCTAAGCCCACGCACATATCCAGAACTGGTGCCCAGCACCTGACTCAAGATCTTTGGCTCACTCCGCTGAGTACCTTTGGGAGTGGGCTGACTGCGTAAGGTGTCCATCTCTTCCTGTAATAAAAACATATGAATTTTCATAATAATGACATTATTATAATTTAATGCAATTAAATTTTACAATGTAAGGATTTTACCCAAATCTCACTGGCTCTATAATGTACCCAAGATCCCGTCACCTGCCGACAGTGAGTCCCTCTGTAGAAGTCTATTGGTCCGGGCTCCTGGCCAGTGACGGAATCTCGCTGCGCAATCGAAAGGACAATAGAGTTAATATAAATGCATGGAAAGAATACATAAATATAATAATTACCAGTAATATCTTACCATGTTGTGACGAAGTTGTATAAATGACTTCGAACCAGCTACGTGGTTCACTTCCAACTTTTCCCTGTTGTCAGAATTTATTTTGCTCCTCTTCTGAACACATTATTCATAATACATTGTTATTAATTGTGAATTTAATTATTACGTTAAGATATCGTAAATATGTAAATATTACCTAAAAAGAATCAGATGAAAACCTATCCCAGAGTATCCGTCAGTCCTCATCGGTCACGTGCGGCGGTGCGAATAGTGCGACCTCCTCGTGGTTCACGCACCGCTTGTACTGCTGGTGTAACTTATCACGATAATCCTTGAACCGCTCCTTGATCATGTCGTCGACGGCATGTGAGATGTGCGGAACACTCAAATCGAAGTCAAATTTATCCTGCAGTTTCATAAATAATAGATTAAGACAATAAACTTATTAAGAAAACAACTTAATAGTAAATGAACTTTCATATAATAAATTTTAATTTACTAAAATTTACTTAAAGGCGCTGACGGATGAGCTGCCGCATATAATCTGTCACGTCTGCCCAACGGAGGGTGGTGGGAGGATAAGAGATCGGCATAAGACACTGACCTCTGACGTAAACAGTCTAACATTGTTCCCAATAGGTCTAATGTAGTCCTGTGTGAACTCTACCTTCACCCTGTCCTCACACGTAAGTCGCTCTAAAAGCAGCCCACGCGTGGGTCCACGTCCTCGTCGGCTGGTTGACGACGCTGTTACAAAAGAAATATGTAAGCAAACGTAAACATAAGTCATTAAAAGAAATATATGTCTAGACTTACATGCAGTGCTCGGTGTATGTGCAACTGAGGGATCAGATGCCTGCGATGTAACATGTGACGGTGATGCTAGCTCCGTCGCATCACGGGTAGAAGGGGTAGATCCAGTGTGCGAACGACGTGCTCTCCCACCTAGTGCCATCACTAAATATGTGCGACTACGAACTTATAAATTTAAACAATGTCAATATAAGTGAAATATACTAAAACATTATACAAGTAGTGTTGATGGTACAATGCATTTGCGCTTATGCTTAGACATATGATTAAATATGATTAAACCATTACACTATAATGCAAGCAGAATATAATAAAACTATAAACTTTAATCTATAACCCTTAGAAATTCCATTACACATTGTCATTCTATATTAAATACACATATTTCGTTGTAATACAAAATAACTTTGAGGTAAACTATCCGAAGTACTCCCTGTGTAAGTTATTGTATGCTTTAGAAGCATACGTCGTGCTGTGTGATGCACTCGACATTTTTATAGCCAATATGCCAGTCACAATAGGAGAAATCTGGTCTCTCGGGACTCCATTCAGATGTGCAAGTGACAGAGTTGCATCTTTTATATCTCGTTTCCCATGGTTATATATCTCTATCAGTCCTGAAATTTCTTTGAGATAGTATAATCTTTTATCAGAGTCGTCGTTGATATATTCCACTCTACACTCATCGACCAGACCGGGTATCTCTATGGCCCTACCAGAAGAAGATAGGACCGAAACGTCCATCTGTAACAACTGATGAAGTATGTAGCGTGCTTCTGCTATAATCTGGTTTGAGGATGACATGATTAGAAATTGACTCAACTGCAAATGTGAATTATAAACAAGTCAATAAAAGGAATTAATCATGACTTGTAATTTTCATGTATACATGAAATACATAAATTATTCGAATTGAAAAATGACATGTAAATCATGTGTACATTTAATAATCGTCGTCTGTATCACTATCGCTTAGGGCTATTTCTTCTTCACCATCACTATCACTGATCAGTATTTCCTCCTCATCGTCTGTAACATTGTCATCAATGAAATCGCTATCATCTCTAACAATGTCTTGTATTATTGAGGCATCAACATGATCAGGTGGCACATCATTTCTGTCTAATTGCACCACATTAATATCAACACTTGAATAAGTCCCTGTATCCCTAGATGGCATATCTTCTTGATATGCTTGTTCAACCCTAGACGTGTCATTTCTCCCATCCTCGCTATCTTCAACTTCTGGTACGGGACATCAAATACGTTCCTGGGCTTTATTTTCTACACTACGCGCCAAGAGCCGCCTAACTTGGTGTTAGCGAGGTAAAATACTTATTCGGCTTGATTGGCGAGGACAAATAGGTCGTCCTTAAACCACTTCCGAGATAAATTTACGCTCGTAAAGTAGTTGTCAGTCTGTATTCCCAACTTCTTATTTTCAATGTCCCACCAATCACATCTAAATAAGTACACCCACTTTCTCATACAATAACTCAGCTCAATAATATCCGTCAGAATTTCATAAAAGTCTATTTTATCCTCCTCATTTGTTCCCTTCATAACCACCCCACTATTTTGTGTGGTCCTGCACTTCTCACGTTCTTCGGTGTGGAACCAAATCTCATTTACAATACAACCTGTATATCTAGATACACGTCTATTAGGGCCACATGCCGGTGAGTATAGTGCATCAGACGCCGTTATCTATTATCATGTACAAAATATAATTGTTTAGGGATTTTCTTAGGTTGAAATAATGTGAAATACAACGAAAATTCTAAGTGTGGTGAGATACAATGTGGAATCTTACACGTTTGACGAACCATTCTAGAAACTGATCCTGATGCATTCGATCATAATTTATGGAGAATTTGAACTTTATCTCGTCTGTGTTTGCTACACATAAATGACACGTCATCAGTAAGAAACATTAAGATCATCGTATGTAGAGAAAACAATAATCGAGGGAAGACTTGCTCCAAGTATGACTCTATTTCTTCACAATTATACAACACATACCACCGCACCTTTGCTAGATCCCCAAAGTCCATATCCTGAAATGTCGGGGATCCTAAAGGACGAATATTATGTGCAAATATAGAGTCCTTGTTCATGCTCCTGCCCTTCATCGACATTCCGATATTCTCGGTTGAATCTAGTATATATGGCATGAAGATACATGGAGCAAAATGTAAGGCACTCATTATCAATGTACGCTTCAGTTATCGACCCCTCCGGTCGTGCCTTATTCCTCACAAATTGCTTGAGTGTGTGAATGTATCTATACACAAAACCACTATGTTATATGTATGAAAATATGGATATATGTAGTTTATGGAATGAATAAAAATTTTAGTGGGTCTACCACCTTTCGATCGGATACATTCAACGATATTGTACTGGGCCTACAAGCTTCGCCTCGTGCGGTAAGTGAATCGCTAGGTGTACCATGACATCGAAAAACACAGGTGAAAATATGAAAAGGCCAAGCTATATGTCCTAGAGGGGGGGGGGGGGGGGTGAATAGGACTATGCCAAATTAAAATAAAATTCAGCGGAAATAAATAAACCAACAACCTTACAACTTGAATCAATTCACAAAGATAAATTTAAATCACCTTGATAAATAGATATCGAGAGATTGATTCAAATTCAGTTCTAAGGACAACCTTACACCATAATCAACAAGGGCTTATGGTAGGACAACCTTATTTCTAGAACCTCTTTTGGATCAAGAACTCAATATTAATATAAGTAAATGAAATAGCAAGGAATTGAATTTAAATGAAGAAGTAAGATCTAAATTATTACAACAATCCCCACACTTGCTTGAAATGTAAATAATTACAACATTCACATCCCCTTGTACATTCCACAAGATCAAATGATAAAAGATATGAAAATTAAGCAAGCATTCAAACCACAAGTCAAAGAGTTATAGTGGTTCGCTTGTGTGTACACCAACTATTTTCCAACAGCCACACAAAAAGCTACTCCACTCCTAATATCCTCACACAGGGGATATTAGCGTTCACTAACAAATAGGTTTTCACAGGTTCACCAAAAACCTTTACAATTGTGTCTTTTTCACTTGGGCTTACACAATCCAAAAACCCCTCTTTTCTGAGTTTTCTGGTTTTCCTCAGACAACCAATACAATGAGATTTTTCTGGCTCAACCTCAAACAAAACCAAAAGCAAATGAATTTTACAGAATTGTAAAATACCTGGATTTCTCCTTTTTCGTAGCAGCCCGGTAGAACCAATCGGAGTAGATGATTTGAATGTCAAAGTTCAATTTTCAATACTCACATTCATAAGGTTCTAAGTTCTAATTGATTTTAGATTTAACTCGTTGGGCGTAGCTAAATTTGATTTTGATTCCAAGAAGAAGGAATAAGATAATTCCTCTTTTCAAATATGATTGGAATATAGAAACAAAATCAAATTAAATAAGCTAGCAAAAAGGAATATTAAATAAGCACAATCTAGCTTAAAATAAACACAAACTTATCTCAGAGTGATCACTTGAAAATTCTTGAATTGAATGAGAGTGGAAGTTATGAAAGCTCTGAATTTCGTGTTCAATTTATAGAAGCAGAAATCGCTCCTACGACTGGTCTTAGAAACCTACAACTGGTCGTAGCTCTAACAGATTTTTGAAAAAATAAGCGCGATCTTTGAAAGCCGTTCTACGACTGGTCGTGAGTACCCTACGACTGGTCGTGGGTCACCTACGACTGGTCGTAGATATCTACGACTGGTCGTAGGACCAGTGATTTCGTCGCTGGACTTTAAGTCGTAGCTCCACGACTGGTCGTGGACGAGTCGAAGCCACACCTACGACCGGTCGAAGGACCTCCAGGACTGGTCGTGGGCGTACCAAAAATTCCAAAAAATCTTCAACTTCTTAGGACTGGTCGTGGAATTTCTTGGACTAGTCGAACCAATGTTAGGACTGGTCGAACAAGAGCTAGGACTGGTCGTAGAATAGACCAACCTTGTGTATTTTAAATATTTGAATAATGTATCCAAAGTGACCTACTTAAAGGGTCAACCTAAGGTCATTCAAACCTGAACCATGTCGTATGGACATTGAACTTCAACCTTTCAACGAATGTAGATAAATTGAATTATATCAGGCTTGTCAGGCTTGAGATCTTGATCAACATAGAACTACTTCATACGTTGTTTCTTCAGATTTGAACTTCAACATTGTAGCTTCTTGAGGCTTCATCATGTAGTATTTTGAGGCTTCAACATGTAGCTTTTTTGAGGCTTCAACATGTAGCTTTTTTGAGGTGTCTTGAATTCCAATAAATGATCATACAAGTACAGAACACCGATAGATGTTTTTGGCACACAAAATTTGACAACCAAAGGAGCATGAGACCATAACACTTACAAAATATTCTTTCAAGTTTGCAAAGGATTATGGCAATGTCCCTCTCCAATCGTTTAATAACATCTACATTCAACGATTTCGAACACAAATCTTTAAAGAATATCCCCAACTCAATCAGCGTCGCACTGATATTCTTACTCAGGAATCCACGAATCACAACCGGCAGTAGGCGTTGCAGAAGGACATGACAATCATGACTTTTCATTCTTGTTACCTTATAGTTCATAACGTTTACGCGCCGAGATATGTTTGACGCATACCCATCGAAAAACTTCACCGATCTCAACATTCACATAACCGTTTTGTCTCTAGTTTTGTCAACATGTAGTAGGCTGCTGGTATAGTATACGAATTTCCATGTAGTTGCAAGTGCAACTCTTTTCTTAAACTCATTTCTTGTAGATCCAATCGAGCCTTGAAACTATCTTTTGTTTTCTTCTCTATGTTTTTCAATGTTCCGAAGACATTGTCATATATATTTTTCTCAATATGCATGACATCCAAGTTGTGTCACAATTTCAGATCACCCCAATAGGGCAAGTCAAAAAAGATGCTCTTCTTCCTCTAGTTATAGTCCAATACTGTACGTTTCCTCTTTTTCAAGTGCGATGCCTTACCAAATCTAACTTCTCCAATGTTACTCAGTTGTTGCATCACATCTTCTCTAGATAGCTCTTTCGGGGGTGGCCTATGATCTTGTTTGCCATCAAAGATCATCATCTTCCTGTGCCAACTATGATCTCTCGGAAGGAAGTGACGATGGCCCATATAACACGTTTTTCTACCATGCTCCAATGACAATGAACAAGTCTCAATACCACATGTAGGACAAGCCAACTTGCCCTTCGTGCTCCACCCAGACAAATTTTCATATGCGGAAAAGTCATTTATTGTCCACAAGACCGCTGTATGCAATCGAAATGTCTGTCCTGCAAATGTGTCATATGTTTCTACACCTTGACTCCATAACTCATTTAACTTATCTACTAATGGTCGCAAATACACATCAATGTCATTCCCAAGTGACATGGGTCTAGGAATAAGCAATGACATCATGAAAAATGACTCCTTCATATACAACCAAGGAGGTAAATTGTAGGGCATAAGTACCGCTGACCACATACTGTACGAGCTAATCATATTACCAAATGGATTAAAATCATCACTTACAGGACCTTGTCGAACATTGCGAGAATCCTCTGTAAACCAGTCATGTTGCTTGTCAAAATTTTGCCAGGCTTCAGAGTCCGCAGGGTGCCTCAGTGTACTATCATCATGAACACGTTTCTCCTTATGCCACCTCATATCTTCAGCCGTTTTTCGAGACATAAACAATCTTTGCAATCCGAGTTTCAATGGGAAGTACCTTAACACCTTTTGGGAGATTTTCTTACCCCTGGCTTTGTCATACTTCCACCTAGACTCTCCACATTCTTGACACTCTTCAAGCTTTCCATGCTCTTTCCGATATAATAAACAATCATTTATACATGCATGTATGAGTTCATAACCAAGGCCCAAGTCTCACATCAAGGATTTTTCCTCGTAATGAGACTTAGGCAATGTCTCACTGTCCGATAATGCTTCTTTCAACAACTCAAGCAACATGTCGAACAATTTGTTACACCAACGTTTTATTGTCTTTAAATGAAGTAACTTTGTAAGAAAATTCAACTTGGAGAAGTTCTCACACTATGGATAAAGTGGACGTTGCGCATCCCTCAACAACCTACTAAACTTTTCTGATTCGACATCACCCATTGGAGGAATATCTTGGCTACTGCTTGTCGCTACAAAATCAGTATCTGCAGCTGTTCCCCTGAACACATCCCCTATGATATCTTACATTTCGTCAACGTCTTCATCCTCGTCATCAAGCACAATTGGGTCAGTAAGGACTTCAGTGGGCTCAACTCTATGGGTCATATCTTCACCATGATTGTAAAACCCGTAACCTAGACCATACCATTTTGTAGGACTTCGCGATCCTTCTGGTCGAATTTCGCCAATCCTCGACCCATTTCTAATGTTGCCCGCGATCCTAAGCCGAGACCTGCATGCTGAAGTCGGCTTGAACCGAAACCTATACCTTGGCGATCGCGCCATCGCCGCGGTTCTAACACCGTGACTCGCATATCAAACCGATGCCTAGGCTGAAAAATGTCGGTCTGCGTTTATTCTGAAGAAACACCACACGTTGCGAACTTCGAGGGAATCTCTACGAGATGTCTCATCAAATCATGTCAAGTACACACCATGCCATGTGAACATGCAATCCATCACTCCTTTTCTAAAAGTCAATATTCTCTTTCCCCTCACCACACCACTTTTTATAATTTTCAAACCAAACCATACCACTTTTTACAATATTTCAAACTCTCCCATGCCACCCCATCTTCCTTACATCATCATCCCATCCATATCTCTCTCTCTCTCTCTCTCTCTCTCTCTCTCATTTCTAAAATCTCCCAAGCAACCAAGGGATTCCAACGTCCAAGCTCTCCCAATCTCCCTTCCACAATAACAAGTGTGGCCCACCCTCTCATCTCTCATCCTCACCATCAAAACTCCATTGCCACCATTGAACATTGAGCATAGGTGTACACAAGCCTAAGGGAGCAAGGAGCAGGCCTAAGAGGTGGGTGATTTATTGTTGGTTTTTAATTTGATGGCCCACTTGTGATGGGACTCAATCTAATGTATGTGTTGTAGTCCTATGAGGGGCCCATAGTGGCGGGGCCCCTCCGCTATGCCGATCTCTCTCCATCTATATCTCTCCCTTTTCCTTGTTGGTAGCCCGCCTAATACATGTGTGTGTGGCCCACCATGGATCATGTATTTCGTGTGGGACCCACCTTGATGTGTGGGCCACGACCGTGTGGGACCCACCACAATGCATGTGTTTATTCATACCGTCCAGCGTCCCTGGACGCTGGATGGAGTGGCTAACATGGAGTTTGTGCATTGACAGGGAGTGCGCTAACGAGCTAACCAAATGGTGGGCGGCCCATACAGGCCCCACCTTGATGTAAGTGCTCAATCCAAGCCGTCTATCCTTTTCCTCGGACTATTTGAGGCGTTGAGCCGAAAAATGGGGCCAATCCGATTTTCTGGTGGGCCATAGTGTAGAGAACAATTTTCTTACCATTGAAAACCACCTTGACGCTTCTGTACCCTGAAACATGCCCAATATTGAGCTCGTTTACTTTGTATTAAACAGAGAAATCCAATGGATGGGATGGATTTTCTGGATGTGGGCCCTACCTGTGAAAAACCACAGGATTAAAAAAAAAATATATAGCAGTAGCAGCTAACGCTGCTGCTGCCAGGAGCGCAGGCAGTGCCTGCTTGCTGCGTGCGACGGGCGGACGGGCAGGCTGGCCCTCACGGCTCCAACCGTGGGCCCCACGTGATGCATTTCGAACATCAACACCATACATTTGGTGGGTCCCCTTTTTCTGTAGGGTGTCCCCAAAAATCAGCCGCAAACGGAACTCAGGTGGGCCATACCATCTAAATCATGTGAAGACATGCCTAAATCATATAAAAACACTTGGTGGGGCCTACCTGAATTTTTGATGTGGTTGAAACTTGGTCTGGACCCTCAGATAGGTGGGACACACATAATGTATGGGCTGGATTTGTGAACCGCCTCGCGGTGGGACCCCTGACAATGTGACCTTATCAACAGGTTGGTTGGCAAATAAACATTACGGTGGGCTCCTTGACCGTGGGCCCAGGTCACGTATGACCTTATGAACTAGTTGGGTGGCAAGTAAATATTACAGTGGCTCCTGGCCCACGTGATCTCATGAACAGCTTGGACGTCAAATAAACATCCCAGTGGGCCCTACCCTTGGTCCACATGACCGTATGAACAGATTGGAGGTAAATAAACATTGCAGTGGGCCCTAGGCCCATGAGACCTTATGAAAAGGTTGGATTGAAAATAAACGTTTTGGTGGGCCCCCTATTCATGTGGCTTTATCAATAGATTGGATAGTAAAATAAACATTATGGTGGGCTTCACATGTGGCCCACTTGGATGCATATGGGCCCATGTACTTAGGCCCATCTTAATGTATTTTTAGGCCCATTATTAAGGCCCACTTGAATATTTATGGGCTCATGTATTTAGGCCCATCTTAGCATGAATATAGGTCCAATGTTGAGGCCCACTTTGGTATATATATGGGCCCATGTATGTAGGCCATCTTGATGTGTTTATGGGCCCGTTGTTGGGGCCTACCATGTTATATATAGGCCCACGTTATGAGGCCCGTTTGATGTATTTCTGGTCCATTGTTGAGGCCCACTTTGATATGTATATGGCCTATGTGATTAGGCCCATTTGATTCACATAAAGCTTATGTGATCGGGCTCATTTTAATGCATTCTCAGGCCCATGGGTGATGACCCTTTGCAATGTACCTAAGGCCCATTGATGAGACTCATTGAGGTGGCCCACTTGATGAATATAAGGCCTATGAGATACGGCCCATTTGATGTATTTAGGGCCCCATGGGATGTACCTAAGGCACATTGCAATATGTAATTCCACCATGATTTATTTAATGGTATTTAAGGCGAGCCGAGCCTTGGGGAAAATGTTGGTTTGACGTCCACATTGTACGAGTAATGTTGGTTAGATGTCCACATTATAACTCTCCCTAAGGCCACTGATAGGTCCGTATCTGTTTCACGTAGGCCTTCTAGGCCCATCTTGATTGAGAGGATAGTTTATTACTTTATAACATGTTTAGCACAGCCCCATGATTCATGATCATACGCATCATATGTATGCTTGAGATGAGGAGTGTCTGATCATAGCAGACTGTTTACGGGCTCCCCGATAGGCGGAGTTACCCTACAAGAGTACATGATATACGCAAGACTGTTATATGACTGGTAGTGTGACTCATGCACTTGCATTGTATGATTATAGTTATTGTAAGCCCTACCGACATCAGGGCCATAGCCTCCATAGACACATCGTGGGTGGCTGGATTGGATACCAAAAATGTTTGGTTCTAGCATACAGGCGCCATAGATGTCCTTGGGTGAAAATTTCTAAACCCGATGGTACTAGAGGATGACTCCAACGTCGAGACCGAGTAGATATATGAGCGCAAGAGGGCCAAATACCAGGAGGCCGCGTCTCCCACTGTGTCGTGGTCGGTTGGAAATGGGTGTGGCCTTACTCGCCCGAGGGTAGGGACAATACTAGGCTGAGTCTGACCAGCTCGTGAATGGGTTCGCTATCGACGTGCTAGATAGGTATTGACAGACTATTGGCCAGGTAGATAGTGAGGTTTCTTACGCTCGCTTGGACCGTGCGGCTGGAGAGCGACAGTGCCATTTGGATTGTACTAAACCCCGATGATTATCCAGACTGAGAACTGTATTGACATGAGGATTTGGATGAGGAATGGCATGCTTGCGCTGCATCTTGCATCGCATGGTCTTGGTATGGCTGATTGCATTCATATCTTGTACTATATAGCTTTGGTACGGCTGGTTGCATTTACGTACTCATCAGTACTATTCTGTATTACTCTAACCTTGCATTCTTAGCATGCTCATATTGCGTACACACTTACACCACCCTCTAAGCTTTTCATAAGCTTATGCACGATTGATGCGTGCAGGTGACGCCAGGTCGCAGCCGTAGCTTCGCCGCAGTTGGAGCGTGTAGTCGAACTTTTGGAGTTTTGATAAGGTTTAGGTTTATGAAATTGGGTTCAGGTTCGGGACCGGGTTTAGGTTTGGGTTTTCAAGTTTAGGTTTAGGTTTAGGTTAGGGAGTTGAGATTAGGATTAGGTGTAGGTTTAGGTTTCGGGATTTGAGAATACATTTAGGTTTTAGGTCTAGGTTTTAGGTTTTAGGTTCAGGTTTAGGTTTCGGCTATAAGTATAGATTTTGGTATTTGAGAATAGGTTTAGGTTAAGGTTATAAATTTAGGTTAAGGTTATAGGTTATAGGTTATAGGTTTAGGTTAAGGTTTAGGTTTAGGTTTAAGTTATAGGTTATAAGTATAAGTTTATGTTTAGGTTAAGGTCTAGGTTTAGGTTATAAGTATAGGTTTTGGGATTTGAGAATAGGTTTAGGTTAAGGCTATCAGTATAGGTTATAGGTTAAGGTTTAGGTTTACGAAATTGGGTTCGGGTTCAGGATCGGGTTTAGGTTTGGGTTTTCAAGTTTAGGTTTAGGTTTAGGTTTAGGTTAGGGAGTTGAGATTAGGATTAGGTGTAGGTTTAAGTTTAGGGATTTGAGAATATATTTAGGTTTTAGGTTTTAGGTTTAGTTTAAGTTTCGGTTTAGGTTATAGGTTATAAGTATAGGTTTAGGTCTAGGTTTAGGTTATAGCTATAGGTTTTGGGATTTGAGAATATGTTTAGGTTAAGGTTATAAGTATAGGTTATAGGTTAAGGTTTAGGTTTATGAAATCGGGTTCGGGTTCGGGATCGGGTTTAGGTTTGGGTTTTCAAGTTTAGGTTTAGGTTTAGGTTAGGGAGTTGAGATTAGGATTAGGTGTAGGTTTAGGTTTAGGGATTTGAGAATACATTTAGGTTTTAGGTCTAGGTTTTAGGTTTTAGGTTTAGGTTTAGGTTTCGGCTATAAGTATAGGTTTTGGGATTTGAGAATAGGTATAGGTTTTGGGATTTGAGAATAGGTTTAGGTTAAGGTTATAGGTTATAGGTTATAGGTTTAGGTTAAGGTTTATGTTTAGGTTATAGGTTATAAGTTTAGGTTAAGGTTATAGGTTATAAGTTTAGGTTAAGGTTAAGGTTTAGGTTTAGGTTTAGGTTTTAGGTTATAAGTATAGGTTTATGTTTAGGTTTACGTTTAGGTTTAGGTTATAGGTATAGGTTTTGGGATTTGAGAATATGTAACGCCCTGAAAATCGGGGGTCGAGCATAAAATCAACTCCCGAGTTCCAACGCATCACTTATGCAACATAATGAATGATGATTGAATGTTGTTTGTATTAGTGCATTGAATATGAGTGAGATTAAGCTAAAACAGCATATCATACTCCAGAGACAGTTAAATTGCAAGCGGAAGACTGTGATAGATATATAGAATATATAAACTGTGGTGAGTCTCCAGAGTGTGATAACATTACCAGGTTAAATAATTACAAATACAATTCCAAATACACCAAATGTGTAAGGTCCTCTAGCCAACATCCCTGTAACCCCGTCGATCAAGACACGGCTCACATGAAGCCGCTAGAATACAGCATATACAAGAAGGCATCCTCATCGTCGCAAAAGTCCGGCTCCGCCTCATAAGCATCGCCATCACCTGCAGCTACAACAGGGTCTGGTTGGTGTGTACAACACTGTCCCGTAACGTGGGAGTGAGTGATCAACTCAGTGGAACAATAAAGCATAGGTTAACATGTTATCAATTCAGTCAAGCAGTAATGATAAAGCAGTACAATCAACAATCCTAAGTACTCTTATTAATGCAAGTATGAATGCACTCATGATGCATGCCCTCTCCAACATACTCCCTCGTGCGACACTATCTTACGTCCGTGGCATGCTGTCACCCTTAGTGCTCCACATCTTCCAGGCACATGCAATGCGATGATGAGCATGATTACCGAGTTGTTATTAGTCCATTTCAAAACAGCAGGATTGGGAAACTAAGGTACCTCCCTTGTGTCATTCCCAAACATGATCCATTCTAGGGTCGTTAAACCTAGACAATCTCATACGATAGTGTCGTTCTAGGGCGCTGCAAAGGCTGCCAGTGCTGCTACACGCAATCGTTACACTACTCCCCCATCACCTTTTTAACGGTTTGTCACTAAATTGATACAGGCCTAGTTCATACTCTATTCACCGCGGCAAAACTCGTCGCCTCATTGCAAATTCAGAGTATGCTCGAGGTCACTACAAAGGGCTGCCAGGGCTGTTACACGAAGTCGTTGCACCACTCCCCCATCACCTTATCAATGTAGGTCGACAGCTCGAATACAGTGTCCCATACCACCGTATTCGGCTCACGAGTCTGGGTTGCTCACTGGTCACTACGGGGAGGCGTAGGCCGACAGCTCGACTATGGTGTCCCATACCACCATGCCCGGCTCATGAGTCTTAGCGGATTGAGGTACCAAGGTTAACGGGGTTGCACTGGTAAGTTCGGTACCTTAGGTTCAAGCAGTAGCGTCCAAATATGGTGAACATACATTAGACAGATCAGGTTACTTGACGAGTTCGTCTAGCTCGAGTGCACGACAAGTTGAACGACATGAAGTACATAAGCACTTCGCGTGGCCAACCACTATCGTCAACCGAAGTACGACTCGGGTTCGTCGAACACATCTCACGTGGCGAATGAATCTCAGCCACGAATTCAATCTCGTTACCGATTGCCTGAACTATACAATAGCCCCAATCACATTCAATTATGAAAGAGTTAAAGCAGTAATGGATCAAGATTTCAAATCATACAATCAAATATCCAATATTGTCCGCTTAGGGTTGTCAGGGCTGTTGCATAGAATCGTTACACTACTCCCCCATCACCCTTCACAGCCATTGTGGAATACAACTTAAATATGTGAAGTAATCAGAGCAGAATTAAATAAACAAGTAATTCAAACATATTAATAAGCATATTATAAAACACAATGCAAACAAGAAATCCAAACACATACGTTTCATAAAACAGTGAGTGATTAAACTAAATAACTTACATGAAGGAAATCATACATATCACTAAGATAGTTGAGAATCCTATCTCAACACCTTTATACATTACAATTTACTAACTACACTCATTCAGACATTTCAACAAACACTTTAGACTACATACATCAACATACATGACATATGTTGATCACATAGGTATTAGGCCAAATCCTTTCACTAGGGAGTTACCCCAATCATAACACGCATGCACCCACGACGAATAGTCATGGGCAAGCAGGAATCCAAGTTCCATATTCATTCAGTCATTTCCACAAACACTTGGCTACACATTTAACATATATAGTGTATATTGGCCGTGGCGTGATTTAGGGCAAATCCTTTCGTCAAAGGGGTGTCGCCTATACACAATCATGTATCCATGACAATCAGTCATGGCGAGCATGAATGCGAATTCTATATTCATTCGGTCATTTTCACAAACACTTAGAATACACCCTTTTTACATATATAACGTATACTAGCAAAAACATGTATTAGGGCGAATCCTTTCGCCGAGTGAGTATTATACATAGATATAGCATATTCATACAGTAATTAATCATGGCTAGCATACTTTCAAAATTTGTACGTATATGGTATTTTCTACAAATACGGAGAATACAGTATATTCAACATAGTTAACGTATAACCAAAAAATGAAATGGATAACACTTTGTACATGTGCAATTACATACAGATCATGAATCTATCATTATCTGACATTGAAAGTGTTGAAAACCATAACCTATACATCTAAAGTCCGCACCTTTTGTCGTAGAATCGTAACAGAGTCGATAGATTCGCTAAGCTTTAGTATACGGCAGTTTGGCAACCTATAGAATGAAATAGATTAGCTATTTCATCGTTTGTAACGTTCATAACCCTAATCAGATTAGGGTTAGGGTTTCTTACCTAGAAATGAAGTCAGAATCGCCGGAAAAGTGATTAGATCGGAGTAGTTAAGCACGTATAGCGGTAGGGTAGAGTGGCAGGAAGATCCTCCCACATCTCTCACACTTTTTCTCTCTTTTCTCTCTTCTCTCTCTTAGGCTTTTTTCAAATTCGTATGGGATGAGAGAGTGAGGGTTTAAGGTCCTTATATAGGCCCAAAACTCTCCAAAATAGACTCCAGGTCAAGGTATACTTAGGTTATAGCTAAAGTGAGGTTGTTTTGATCCAACGGAGCACTTCTGGCGGCTCCTTTTCTGTGTGCGGTCGGACTTAAGCTCACTAACACTGGATCTAGGTTTAGTTAAGTTTTCGTTTCGGTCGAATTCCCAGATCACGCGTGGCGGACCAGTTTCAGTTTAACGGTCAGTGAAACTCGATCAGAGATTTCAAGTACACCGACGCGTGTATGAAATTTCTCCTGATCCGAGGGTGTATTTGGGTCAGATTCTGATAGTCTAGTTGCTTATAAATTGTCCGCAAGTGACACGTGGCAGATTACTTAAATCATTTTGAATTTAATAAGAAAATCTCATTTTCTCACACTCTTCACTCCGGGCTCAAGCGAATAGCTGTGGGACACTATTTAGATTTAATTTTTGAGATGGTTGTCAAGCCCAACAAGGTGGTCCTAACCGTTTAACTTCGCATTAATCGGACTTCCGACGTGCGGTCCAGATCTGATACGGAGTTTCAATGTGCTCCCGAGAGCAACTGGGTAATGAGATTGATCCTAGATTTTAGGATAACCTAGCGTCAATGATTCTACAAGTTTTGGGTCTTGCAGATCGTATTTAAAGTGGATCAAGCGGATTTTGTAACTAATCTAGTTTAGCACTTAGTTACTTTGTGAAGGATAAGGTAGTGAAAGGTGAGATTTGTGAAGGAAAAGGGTTAACAAGCGATTTTTAGAGTATGGGATCGGGTTCTGATACGTTAATAAGGTGTTAGGATCGACCCATTGCCTAAGGACGTCTAATTCCAGGTTGACAAAAACTCTGGGATGTTACATAATAGGTTTAGGTTTAGGTTATAACTTTAGGTTTAGATTAGGTTATAGGTTAAGGTTTATGGATTTGATAATAGGTTCGAACGATTTAGGTTATAAGTTATGGCTTATAGGCTTAGGTTATAGGTTATAGGTTTAGGTTTAAGTTATAGGTTTAGGATTAGGTTTTGGTTTTAGGTTTAGGTATAGGCTTAGGTTATAGGTTATAGGTTATATGTTTAGGTTAAGGTTAAGGTTTAGGAATTTGGGTTCGGGTTCGGGTTTAGGTTAAGGTTATAGGTTTAGGTTATGGTCTAGGTTTAGGTTAAGGTTATAAGTATAGGTTATAGGTTAAGGTCTAGGTTTATGTTATAAGTATAGGTTTTGGGATTTGAGAATAAATTTAGGTTAAGGTTATAAGTTTAGGTTAAGGTCATAGGTTATAGGTTATAGGTTAAGGTTTAGGTGTAGGTTTAGGTTATAAGTATAGGTTTATGTTTAGGTTTAGGTCTACGTTTAGGTTATAGGTATAGGTTTTGAGATTTGAGAATAGGTTTAGGTTTAGGTTATAAGTTTAGGTTAAGGTTATAAGTATAGGTTATAGGTTTAGGGAAAGGTTAGGTTTAGGTTATAGGTTTTGGGATTTGAGAATAATTTTTAGGTATAAGGTTAAGGTTAAGGTTAAGGTTTGGGTTTAGGTTTTACGTTATAGGTTATAGGTTAAGGTCTAGGTTTAGGTTATAAGTATAGGTTGTGGGATTTGAGAATAGATTTAGGTTAAGGTTATAAGTTTAGGTTAAGGTTATAAGTATAGGTTATAGGTTAAGGTTATAAGTTATAGGTTTAGGTTATAGGTTTTAGTTTAGGGTTAGGTTTAGGTTATAGGTTATAGCTTTAGGGAATTGAGAATAGGTTTAGGTTATAGGTTTAGGGTGTGGTTTAGGTTAAGGGTGTGGTCCCTGCAAATATAGATATAAACACGGTCTGCTTCAATTGGCCAGGCCCTTTCAATGCTGTGCATAGGAAATTGACAGCTTCATCATGGTCATAACAGTGGTTCCCACTTTCCAGGGACCCCCGCTCATCCGGATAGCTCCGACACACATCCGGGTTTGCTCCATTAATTTTAAGCAAATAAATTAATACAACCTGTCCAAATGGCCAGGCCACTCCAATGTTGTCAATAGGAAATGGACAGCTTCATCATGGTCATAACAGCGGTTCCCACCTTCCAGGGACCCCCGCTCATCCGGATAGCTTCGACGCACATCCGGGTCTGCTCCATTAATTTCGAGCAAATATATAAACACGACCTGTCTAAATGGCCAGACCCCTCCAATGCTGTCCATAGGAAATGGACAGCTTCATCATGGTCATAACAGCAGTTCCCACCTTCCAAGGACCCCCGCTTATCTGGATAGCTCCGACGCACATCCGGGTCTGCTCCATCAAGTCTAAGCCAATACAATTAAATCCTAAATTAGTTACTCATCTAAGGTTGGATAGATTGTAATACTTTCATATTCCCATTTAAACGTCCATGCCGAAAATCCAGCAGCATCTCCCCATGCCTCTCCAGATAAGTTGATCTTACGTTACATTGTGATATCAAATATCTAAAACAATATAAAGATATTTGGCATTGGATACGGAACGGAAGAAACATATCCAGAGAGAAATGAGGAGATGGACCGCGGATCAGGCATAAACATTTAAATAGATTATATGAAAGCATACTATCCATCTAACCTTGAACTGTCCAAAATGGGACAATTTGAGTGATTTTTATGCCACCAAAAATACACCATATCTATGTATGGCCCCATAGAAATCCTCAAACGAGTAACTAATTATCTAACTTACAAATCTATAAATTACAAGTGACAACTATAAACTGTAATATGAATAATTTATGATAAGAAAATGATATATGAATAATTTATCCTAAAAATATTCTGCTACAAGAAATACATTCTTCATATCAACAATAGCCTAATGATAAATAATGTAAATTCAAATCTAAACATAATTCAAAATCTAACCATGTCTAGATAAACATAATTCAAAATCTAACCATATAGAATCAAAGCAATTAACCATGTAGAAGCATATGTTGATAACAACTCATTTATAGAGCTAGATCATATATGATTCAAATTGTTGGAAGAAACTGACCCACTTTTATAAAAACATATCGGCATTTCTTTTTGGGTGTTCCCCATCTATAGTTAGACATGTGCATTTTTTTTGGCACCACATTCCAATGGCTAAGGTCCCTATGAATCATATTGCAATACTTTTGGGTGCACTTTAATAAACTTCCATGATTTTGGGATTTGTTGTAAGGAAATGTAAGGAGGGAAGAGAAAATAGGCCTCAATGAAACTCTCTTTCCCACATAAAGGTTTAGCTAGTGGTAGTCAATGAAGTATGCTTTCCTTGAATATTCCTTTTCAAGAACTTTCGGCTGTGGTTGGTGTTTGGAATAAATTTCATAGAAAGATATTCCTTGGAGCCACAAAAGTATAATGACTTGTCGTTAGCCACGTTGTGGGCCACTTCGTACAACCCTATATAATTATGTTGGCAAAAGTATAATGCTGATTTTCTGAGTCTTTCGTGGATAAAGAATGCACCAAAAACCTCCTCAGCCTTTCGTGGATAGGAAACAATGGTGATAATGATGCTCACGGCCCTATATAAGGTTTCAACTCTTGAGCTTCAAATATGCTTCTTTGAGCCGAAAAAATAGGTGGATGTTGTGGATGTTAGATACATTACCTTAGCCCAAAATTGCCCAAGACATTAACACACTACCTTTGAGTATGGTGTTGGCAACACCACCTAATTCACTTACCATCTCAACCTTCCAAAAGTGGACACGGTTTGGCTAGTGACCCCAATTCCATCATGATGAATCTAATTTATATCCACACCGTCCATCCATTTTTCCAGCTAAGTTTATAGCATGAGCCAAAAGACCAATTCGATCATGATATATCTAATTTATATCCACAATGGCCATCCAATTTTTCAGCTAAGTCTATAGCATGAGCCAAAAGACCCCAATTCCATCATGATGTATCTAATTTATATCCACAATGTCCATCCATTTTTCCAGCTCAGTTCATAGCATGAGCCAAAAGATGAGTCAAATCCAAATCTTAACTGACAATTTGAATCCAAGGTCATATTTCAATGATCCAAGCTGTTCATATAATGGACCTGTTTGTAGTTGTGGGATATATAATATATATATATATATTATATATATATATATATTATATATATCTATATATTATATATATATATATATATATATAAATCATTTACAATGGGATTTTTAACTTGTTAATCATTTAAATCATTTTGTTTTGGTTATGGACTCCAACAATTTGAATCATATATGATACCACTTTTATAAAAACATAAATGGACAATCCACCATAAAATCCCACGCCACAAGAATCAGTGAAAATGACAATATTCACTCTCTAGAAACATTTCCAAGACCCACGGTGAAGTTTGCTTATCATCCAAACCATTCATATTATCACAAAGACATGAATAAAGGAAAACATGCATATCAGCTTGATCCAAAACTTCTAGGGCCCACAGGAAGTTTTTCAATGGTAGAGGATCATTCACACTGTTACATGTGGTGTGGTCCACTTGAGCTTTGACTATGCTTCATTTTTGGGCTTAAGCCATAAAATTATCTTGTAAAATGGATGGACAGGGATGATAAAATACATAAATCAAGGTGGACCCCACAGAGATTACTCAGTACACAATCCGATTCCCATACAAAATTCCTGTGGCCCGCAGGAAGTTCTCATTGGTGGGGATTCAATCTCCACTGTTTCCTGTAGTGCAATGGGCTTCATTTTCAGGGCCATTACCTAAAATGGGCTGGCAAAACAGAGATGGCATGGATATACAACACATACATCAAGGTGGACCGCATGAAACAGTAGAGATAGAAATGCCCACCTAAATCCCCAAATCCCCAAATCCCTAAATCCCCAAATCCCCAAATTCGTAAATCCCCAAATCCTCAAATCCCTAAATCCCTAAATCCCTAAATCCCCAAATCCATAAATCCCCAAATCTGTAAATCCCCAAATCATTTCAATCGGTATTGAGATTGAGAGAGAGAGAGAGAGAGAGAGAGAGAGAGAGAGAGAGAGAGAGAGAGAGAGAGAGAGAGAGAGATACCTGTTTGAGTTAGAGCCCCAATCATGGTCCACCGAGAGAGACAGAGAGAGAGAGAGGATGCACGAGAGAGAGAGCACCGAGAGAGAGAGAGAGAGACAGAGAGAGGGACCGAGAGAGAGAGAGAGAGAGAGAGAGAGAGAGAGAGAGAGAGAGAGAGAGAGAGAGAGAGAGAGAGAGAGAGAGAGAGAGAGAGAGGGAGGGTGCGTGAGAGTGAGAGACTGAGAAAGGTTGAGAGAGTGAGGTTGAGAGAGAGAGAGACTGAGAGAGATTGAGAGAGTGAGAGACTGGCTCTCTCTCTCTACTCGCGCTGACACCAGCGCCCATGGCTGGTGGTCGGTGCTGTGTGGGCCCCACCATGATGTATGTGTTTCATCCCTGCCGTCCATCTATTTTTCCATATCATTTTATGGTATGAGACAAAAAATGAGGTATATCCCAATCTCAACTGGACCACATTATAGGAAATAGTGTTGAATGAGCGTTGACCATTAAAAACCTTTTGGGGGCCATATACAGTTTTGGATCAATCTGATATTTTTTTTCCCTTCATCTGGGCCTGTATGACTTAATCAATAGATTTGATGTCAAATAAAAAGTACAGTGGGCCTTAGGAGGCTTTTAATGGTGGATATCTAATCATTATTGTTTTCATGTGGTGTGGTCCACCTGAGATTTATATCCCTCTCATTTTTGGTATCAAGCCCTAATTTTTTTTTCCTTTTTTATATTAAATTTTTTTATGTGAGGGAACACCAACACATCGTCCATGAATGCTTTTGCTCCACAAGGACTTTTATTTATTTATTTAGAAATGCTCCAGTGCCTATTAACACAATTAGTTATAGTGCTCCCATTTTTTTTCAAAACCTAGACGGTCCAAACCATTGATCAATACAGTTCATCAGGTCTAATCCATATTTAAAGAGCTACCATGAAAATATCACACTGATTTAGTAAATTTGACCATTCGGTAAATGGAATTAAAAATGGACGGTCAAGATCATTTACACAAAAATAAATCCAATCAACATTTCGATTCATCCATTTGTTAGGATTATCATGGTTTGCTTATAATAGTAAAGAATCACATTTGTTAGCCAATTATAACCATCCATCCATGGCTTATACATAACAGCCGTTCTGAGAGCATTTTAGAGCATGGTACCAAAAATGATTCATATCTAAAGCCTAATGGACCACACCAGAAATAACAGTGGGGACAATGATTCTCACCATTAAAACATTCGTAGGGCTCACTAGCGTTTATTTTCCATCTAATCTGTCCATAAGGTCACATAGACATGGATGAAGAGGAAAACTAAATATCGCATCGATCCAAAACTTTTGTGACCCCAAAAGGTTTCAATGGTAAACATTCAATCCCCCACAACGTTTTGTAGTGTGGTCCACTTGATCTTTGGCTCTATCTTATTTTTCGGTAAAGACTTAGGACGAGCTCGCCAAAAGAAAGGACAGTTGAGATATAACACATACCTTATGATGGGACCCAGGGAACTTGGTGACGTCAATATCAGCCATAGTGCTGGTGTGCGTTAGACTAACCAATCCGCTTCGGAGATTTACGTTTAGATGGTATGGCCTACCTGAGTTTTGTATACGGATGATTTTTGAAATATCTCATAAGCTAAAGGGGACACATCAAATGCACAGTGTTGATGTTCGACACACATCATGATGGGCCCCACAAAACTTACTAACATTAATTCTTAGGTTCTCAGGGTGTCAATAAGTTGGGTCACAATTTTGACCAAAATATTTGACCCATCTTACATGTCTGGTCCATTCACTCTATTTTACTGATCATTACCCTCAATTTGACTAGTCACTCGCCCCGATCATGCTACATATGAGAAAGATATTAGGCAAACAAGATTGATTAACAATTTGAGTGAATTTTGATTTAAACATCTGAAGTTATTTACTCTTCAATTTGGACTAATCAAATTATCCAAAAACGGTTAAAGGTTGAGGGGTCATACCAAGTTTCAACCGCATCTAAAACTCATGTGGGCCCCACCAAGTGCTTTTATATTTTTTAGGATGTCTTCACATAGTTTTAGATGGTATGACCCACTTGAGTTTCGTATACAGATGATTTTTGAGATATCTCATAACCTAAAGGGGACACATCAAATCCCCAGTGTTGATGTTCGACACACATTATGATGGGCCCCACAAAACTTACTAACATCAATTCTTAGGTTCTCACGAGGTCAGTAAGTTGGGTAACAATTTTGACCAGAATATTTGGCTCATTTTACATGTCCGGACTATTCACTATATTTTACTGATCAATACTCTTAATTTAACTAGTTACTCGTCTCAATCAGGCTACATATGAGAAAGATATTGGGCATACAAGATTAATCAACAATTTTAGTAAAATTTGATTTAAACATCTGAAGTTATTTACTCTTCAATCTGAACTGATTAAATTGTCCGAAAGGAGTTGATTAAAGGTTCAATTAGTGGATGTGCCTAATAATTTAGTAATTTTATTATTCACAGATAAATTTCAATTTCCATTTAAAAATAACAATTTTTTTTTTCAAAATGTATATTTTTTTACTCTTTTAACAAAATATCATTTCTATTATAAAATATATAAAAAAAATTAAAATACAAATTTTGAATTTTTATTTTCAAAATCTCAAAAAATTTCTCATATTTTAATTTTTTTTCAAAAATTTCAAAATTCTGATTTTTTCCTTCAATAGCATCATTTTGTTCTCAAATTTTTTCTCAAACATAGTTAAAATTTCTAAACTTTTCAATATTTTTTTTCATATGATATTTTAAATCATTTAAATATTACCTTTTAATTATATATTAAAATTTTTTTCAAAGTAGCGGGAAAATTTTCTAAGATAAAAATACAACACTTATGGCGATGAAACAATTTCGTCGCTAAAAGTAAACTTTCCGCTTTCGTTTCTCCAAAAATTCAAAACACCCTTTAGCGATGAAAATATTAGTCGCTAAAAGGGAGCTTTTAGCAACGAAAAGAATTTCGTCGCTACAAGTAAACTTTCCGCCTTTTTGTTTTTCAAAAAATTCAAAACACCCTTTAGCGACGAAAATTTTCGTCGCTAATTGACAATGAAAAAGAATTTGTCGCTACAAGTAAACTTTCCGCCTTTTTTTGTTTTTCCAAAAATTCAAAACACCCTTTAGCGACGAACATTTATGTCGCTAAAGGTGGCTTTTTAGCGATGAAATAAAGTTCGTCGCTACAAGTAAACTTTCTGCCTTTTTTTGTTTTTCCAAAAATTCAAAACACCCTTTAATGACGAAAATGTTTATCGCTAAAGGCAGCTTTTAGCGACGACAAAAATTTCATCGCTAAAAGTAAACTTTCCACCTTTTTGTTTTTCAAAAATTCAAAACACCCTTTAGCGACGAAAATTTTCGTTGCTAAAGGTAGCTTTTAGCGATGAAAAAGAATTTCTTCGGTACAAGTAAACTTTCCGCTTTTTTTTTTTGTTTTTCCAAAAATTCAAAACACCCTTTAGCGACGACAATTTTTGTCGCTAGAGGAGGCTTTTAGCGACGAAAGAAATTTCGTCGCTAAAAGAAAACTATCCGCAAAACACCCTTTAACGACGACAATTTTCGTCGCTAAAGGAGGCTTTTAGCAACGAAATAAAGTTCGTCGCTACAAGTAAACTTTCCACCGCTAAAGGAGGCTTTTAGCAACGAAATAAAGTTTTCGCTACAAGTAAACTTTTTTTTTTTTTTTTTTTTTTTTTTTTTTTTTTTTTTGTATTTTCAAAAATTCAAAACATCCTTTAGCGATGAAAATGTTCGTCGCTAAAGGTGGCTTTTAGCGAAGAAAAAAATTTCGTCGCTAAAAGTAAACTTTCCGCCTTTTTTTTTTTTCAAAAATTCAAAACACCCTTTAGCGACGAAAAATTTCATCGCTAAAGGTGGATTTTAGCGACAAAAAAAGTTTCGTCACTAAAAGTAAAGTTTCCGCCTTTTTGTTTTTTCAAAAATTCAAAACACCCTTTAGCGACGAAAGTTTTCGTCGATAAAGGTGACTTTTAGCAACGAAAAAAATTTCGTCGCTAAAAAGTAGACTTCTAGCGACGAAAAAAAGTTTCGTCGGAAAAAAATTTTCGTCACTAAAAGTTTCGTCGATAAAAACCCTCTTTTTTGTAGTGTGCGATAGTTAAAGTGCTATACACTTGAGCAATAATCCAAGTTAGCACTCCAAGTCGAAGCACATAGAGATTTGGTATCACTGGATCAGGGATACTTTGGAATAGAAGGTGTTACAGCTTGAGAAGGTCCACACAGACGATAATGGGACAGATATGATGACTAAGGCATTGCTCAATGGTAAGTTTGAGGTCTGTAGAAACCTGACTGGCTTGAAGAAGGTGAATTCCTCCTGAGTCGGAAAGGGGGAGATTTGATGGAGTTTTCCTCCTCAGTACAAAGGAGAGGTAGTGCAGTCGGTTGGAAAAACGGATGTTTCATCGTGCTGGTCGACCGGTCGTGGGGGCCTGCTTGACCGGTCGAGGGTCGATCGACTAAAAGTCCAGCGAACCATGTTTTTTGGCATCGACCAGTCGAGGGCCTGACTTGACCAGTTGAGGGTCCGCTCGACCACCCAAGTTGACTAGTCGAGGGTTACGCAGATTCAGTCCAGATTTGGTGCGGACTGCGTAAATTTGAGGTGGTTTTCGCAGAGGTGTAGAAAGGAGTTTCCTAAACTATAAATAGGGGTCCTAGTGTTATTCTAGGGCAATGTAAGGGTGTTTCTTAAAGCTATATAAAGGGTTTTTAAAGGGTTTTAGGGCTATCAAAAGGTGAGAGAAAGAGAAAAGAGAGAGATGAAGTTTGTGGAAGGGAGAATTCTCCTCGTAGAGGTGATCTACTTCGCAGTCGACGTCTCAGTGCTTGTACGTCCTCGTGATCAGTGAGATCTCTCCGTTTTCATTATTCTCTTATTGTTCATCCATTCATACGTGAGTGAAGAAACTTTGATCCAAGCGGTGTGTGCTTGTGATTGGTTGTAACATTCTACTTCATAGTGAATTGTTGCTCTGGACGAGGTTCCGTGGTTTTTTACCTCTTTGAGGATTTTCCAAGTAAAATTCCTTGTGTCGTGTGGTTTGTGCTTTGATTTATTTCATTGCTTTATTATATCCCATAATTTTGAGGTTTTGGGTAGTGAAATCCTAAGGTTTTTGTGCAACGCCCCCAACACAAGGATGTGTCAGCTTTGGATCCAAGGAAGCCAATTTGTTGAAGGTAACTACTTAAGCGATGGTACCAGACCCTAGGTGCTTGCTTAAGTTTATAAAGGGACTTGCATAAGCGGCATGCATGATTAGGAAGAGAGAGAGAGTCACAAAAACCTAGAGGTTGTTTCATGTACACTTCTTCTTCAAGGAGGCCATGAAAAAAAAATATGCATTTTGAACATCTAACTAGTGAAGTGGCCATCGTTTAGATATGGCGATTAAAAGAACTGTTGCGAATGGTGCAAGAGGTTTGACTGCGGGGGACTGATCGTTTCACCATTGTCATTTCTTTCTTGTTAGTGTAACCCTTTTGCTACAAGGTAGACCTTTTATGTCTGAATTGACCCATCGACTTTCCTTTCAAGTCTAAAAACCCATTTGCTGCCAACAAAATTCATGCACGAGTTGCATAGGACAAGAGTTCAGGTACCATTTCGTGTGAAATCATTTATCTTGGCACCCATAGTGGCACGCCATAGAGGATTTTTTGTTTTTTGCTTGGGATAAACGTGTTGGTTCCCTACTAATATCTTCAAAAGAGAGAGAGAGAGAGAGAGCAGGTGTTTAGTTGTTGTCAAAGCTTTGGGTATGAAGATTCCATATCCTTAGCCCTTGTGACCATAGGATGGGATAGTGCAATTAATGAGGCAAAGTGTTCAAACTGGATATTGATTAGTGGTCGGTTGAGGGGCTGGGTAGGAAGGAGTGGATGGTTCTTGGGTGGGTAATGGGGTTGGATTTTGAAGGGTATCATCGACACGTAGAGAGGTAAGGGTGGATGGTATGTTGGGGTCAGGTCAACCATTGGGAAGGGGTGGGTGACGATAGAGCTGGTTCTGATGGCGTGGTTTGGGTAGGATTTGGGTTGGTGGGTAGTATGATTGGTAGTGAGGGCTGGGCGTGGGGGACTGCAATGTTGTCACCATCGGTGAAGAGTTTTACTTAGCTGTAGCAAAGGGGAATGACTCATCATTAAATATTACGTGATGTGAGATGTATATATGTTCGATTGGTGGGGTAGTATAGACACTTGTAACCTTTATGAAGAGAGTTATAGCCGATAAATATGCATGGATTGGAGTGAGATATGAGTTTATTGAGCATTATATTAACTAAAATGAGGATAACGCTCACATCTAAACACACATATGGAGATAATTGGGTGGGGTTTTGAATAATCATTCAAGATGTGTTTTATTACGTATAATTGAAGATGGAAGTCTGTTTAGAAGCTAACAAGTGGTTTGGAATATGCATTAGACCAAAACATTGTAGGAATTGAGGCACATGATATGAGAGTAAGCTCAGTTTCTACAACGTGTTTGTGACGACATTCTGCTAAAACCATTTCACCATAATCTCCTCCAACAGTGATGTAGAGCGGGTCGCGGACAGTTTCATGGCCAAGATGGATTAGAAAAGGCCTGGTCGACGACAGAAGTGATCTGGACCTTCGGACCTTAGATCGGGCGTATCTCGCAATCCGGAATGAGTTATCTGACGTAAAATATATGATTTTGGGGTAGAATGAGCTACTTTAGCCAACCCGGGTTGCGATGCCCGGAATTGCGAAAAACCCCTAGATCGACGGTCGTTTCTCTGCTTTAATTTCGTTTTTACTATAAATAGTAAGTTTTAGTTTGATTATAACTCTTCATCCGTCGGGCTTTAGGAGTTGCGCCCAACGTGAAAAGATCTTAGAATAATTAGGAGAACGGTTTGGTGAAGCCAAATAGGACACTTACTATTTTTGGCCGAAAACCTTGCGCACTAGTAGACATCACGATCGTCTATAAATAGTAAGTTTACTATTTATAGTAAGTCACGATTTCTAGGAGTTTTAGTTGTAGTTTGATTCTGATTTCTTTCCCATTGCTTGGTATCCCTATTTAAAGGGTTGTGAACTCGTTTTTATTGATCAATTAATCAATTTCGAATTTCTTAGAATTTATTTCTATTTTCTGCTTTCTTTCCTCGTGGATTCGAGAAGTCTCTGTGAGGAGTCCAGAGAAGCTCCGTGGATTCGGAGTGGTTATCCTCATCACGTTCATCCCTGCGTCAAACAGTGATTCCGCAATCAACTCTATAATATATGGAAATCAAGTCACCAAAATCTTCTCCAGTAGTGATTCCTCAATCGACTTTGTAATATGAGGTAGACCAAGTCCACTCCTATGTTTTTTAATGAAGGGGTTGCCATTGTGAAAAGAGGCTATAAGGAGAGAGATTACTTGGATGTGAGTCTCTTTCAAGATGCCTCTGATACCATAAACCAGGACCTTTGAAATATTGCTGAAAATAAGAAAACCCACCTTATCTTAGGTGATGAGTTTCTTCTATATTTTTATCGCTTAAATCATATCCTCTACAACTAATTGCAAACTTTTTACAGCTGTATAATTTCAACAAAGATAGAAGGTGTCGACTTTGGTCTATCATATATTGCTGAATTAGTTTTCTTATATCGGTCCCACAGGGGTCCCCACCTCATGGTCATTCTGCATCTCACAAATCCCACCTCGTGGGCCACTCCACCCTAGTGTTGAGATACGATGCGTCCTTAGAATCATACCAAGATGTCCCCGCATTATCCACCCACGTCGGTGAGGAGATTCGAACATTGGGCTCCCGCTCTGATACCACTTGATGTAGGGAGTACCGGCCAACTCACCAAAATGTCTAGAGCTGATGGGGAAGGACCACTTATCCCTACATGCAGGCCCTCTCAAGCAAACCCAAGCGAGACCTCCCCGTGGGCAACCCTGCTTTGCACGGGTCCCCGAATCGTACGGTCCCACAGTGGGCCCCATCTCGTGACCATTTTGCATCTCACAAACTCCACCTCTTGGGCTACCCCACCCCAATGTGGAGATATGGTGCATCCTTGGAATCAAACCAAGATGCCCCCACATCACAAATTTGTTCATCTTAGCATTTAAGATGCCTAAATTGATCATCATCCTGCATCTCATCTGCAGGGGAATATTTCAAAATTTCCTGGATTGAGTTCTTTTCGTCTTAAACATTTCTGATGTAGTTTACCTACAACTGAAGAATGATTCTAAACTGAGGAATGTGTTTTACATGCAACTGAAAATCATTTAGACTGAGGAAGAGAGTTTATTCCGTTGCTAATCAATATTTTTCCTTCTATACTTCATTAAATAAAAAATGCAAAATGGATCAAGTCGGACTCATTTCCACGGAAATAGTTAATATTTCACAGTATATTAAAACAGGTTTGGATGTAACCGGAAAATCTTACTACATATAATCTCAAAGGAAGCAAGATGGGACTCACACTTGCTGTTTTCTTTCTTTCCTTGATATCATTTAAATCTGTGATAATAGCCTAAAGCAGTTGCAATGCAACTAAAACTTAATCCTCAAACACTTCAAATCACCCTATTTACAATGAGAATGTAGGCCCCTCACTCAACATCACATGGTTAATGCAAGAATCACCTAACATCCTCCACCACACACTTCAGCTCATAACAGACCCAAACAGCTGCTTCACTTGTTTCAGACCCAACACAACTTCTCCCATCTTGGGGCTAGTGTTGTAATCTCTATCTCTCCTACCACCCATGCACCATTTTGCTATCTCACCCAACTTTGCCAAACCCATGATTTTGGATTCCTCCCCAGGAATCTCCAACCTTGGATCAAGCCATTCCTGATCCTCAACAAGCTCAAAGAAGCCAGGAGAATATCCTTTTACTACAGTCTCCCCTCTTAAAAGCTCAACTAATAGTAACCCGAAATTCGATACGTCCTCCGCTAGCTTTGATTGGTTTCCCGGATCCGGTCCGCTGTTTCTACAGTAATTTCCGGTCCCGAACCCTGCCAATTTTGCATTCCAAGAGTCATCCAGGAGCACATTTTCCGATCCCAGATTTCCATGAAATATCGGCGGTATTGAGTACATGTGCAAGAGTTGAAGAGCTGCGGAAATCTGGAAAGCTATGTCCAGTCTCTTTTCCCAGCTGAGAAATTCTCCTCTTTCTCTCAAATTCCAACTCAAATTGCCTCTACCCATGAACTCAAATACCAGAAGCTTTCTCCCCATCAACCCGTTCCGAGCATAACCGAGTAGGGAAATAATGTTTGGGTGGGAACTGGTTTTGACCAGAATTTCTTCTTCTAAATCTGTTTCGGCCTTTGTGTCTCTCTGAGATTTAACTGCTACCATGCAACCATTTGCAAGGATTGCTTTGTAAACAATTGCTGAAGGGCCTTCGCCAATACAATTCTCTTCTCTGTTAACCTCTACATTCAATAGCTTCAGCTTCTCGTTCATGTTTGTCACCTTCTCTCTAAGCCTTCTTCTCTGCCTGAATACTGCTAATGTGATTAGAACAAGAGAAAACATGACCAATACGGCTGTCGAAACGATAATTGCAATCAACACTGGCGACATATGCCGACTGACGGGGGAAGATATATAGAAGCTTGCAGACCAACCAGTGCCTTGGTCTGTTTGGGTAGTGAAGACGATCATGACCTTGCCCGTCAAGTTAATTTGAGGTAGATCAGAGCCCAAGAACAAACCGGAGAAGTTACGAACCTGGTTATCCATCTTCTTCTCTGTGCTGTCATATATTGCGAGGAAGTCCAATTCCTTCGAGGTGTTTATGTGAGTGAAGTGCAAGGAAACAAGTGTTCCTGGTTTGCCATGGAGGACCCATTGGCAGCTTAGCCCTTCTACATAGGAAAAACCCGTCGACTGAGTGTAGCCAATGATCCCATCACGATTGTAAATATGTTCCTTGCCATCGCAGAATCCTGAAAATTTCGGCGATCATCATCGATGGCTTAATTAATTGAAAAGACAGATTAAAGAGGAGATGATCAGAACAGGTGGGTCTGTGCCATTTATCATGTGGGTCCCACAGTCCACTAATCAAGTGGGCCACATATGTATGTTGAATATAAACTATTGCTCTCTCTCATTATTTTTCGAACTGTTCATTTTTCTCATATATGTTAGGCCCACCTAATGAGAGAACTACCAATAGTTTCTATACCAGAGACCTTGCCACACCTGATGAATGGCCCAGATCTAACACAAGTGTGCCACATGGCCATCTTCTGTGAGGATATTCAAATGACCTTTCCACAGACCCTTTTCTTTCTCTATTGAAATATAAACCATGTCTATACAAATGAAGTTACCTGCTGAATAACTGAGCTCCCAGCCTCTGGACGTGGCTGATACTCCATCTCCGCTGGTGAATTCGACATACGCCGTCGAGCCTCTCAGCTTGAAGTGTTTGCCTGAGTTGTCGTTGTGGATATTAGAGCAGTCTACAGGTATTGAACCCGATTTACAGAGTCTAAGAAGACCATCATCTGCACCAATTGAGAGGTAACTGAGGCTGAATGCTATGAATTTTGCAGATGGGTATTGAATTTTCCACTGGCATTTCTGATTTGGAGCATATGGCTGCAAACCGTCGGTGTGGTTTACTGAGATTCCTGCACTCAGATATCCTTTGGGTTGTGTTAATGTAACAGTTTCAGCTCCACATGACTCTGCACCACAAGAAATTAGATGATAGAAACACAGTTCAACTTGCATGTAATATGAGGATCCAGTTAGTACACACATCTACACTTTTCCTAAATGTGCCAGTGTGGCATACCAAAGCAAGATCCAAGCCGTCCATACAATGCTTCTGAAAATGTAGATGATCTAGCCCACAAATCAGGTTGGCCCATTCTTCATGTGGGTCACAATATTAGAACCAGGCTGGTGGCCTAGAAAAACTTTCCCCTGTTTTTTCAGCCATCATTTTTTTTTTTTTTTCCTCTGATTTTGTGGTCCAGGCATCTTTGCAGCGGGACCGCCCGATGAACAGCTTGAAGCTTTTCTTACTCTTTTTCATCATTGAATATTGAATGAGAAAAGATCAAATAATTCTGGTGGGCATTAAACATTACACTGTGAATGAATTGAATTAAAAGCTTATAGCCCATCTGAGTTTAGGTTGTTGTATACACCCATCATTCCAGACCATCCATTCGATGGGCTACCACATGGATTAGACATATCCTGAAGTTTTCAGGTGACTGGATGTTCATAACCTTCCGATCGAGAGCATACTTGGGACGGTCAACAATGGTTTTGGGAGATGCTCTTGATAAAATGTTTATTGATCGGATGAATAGGGTAACTTGATCGATGTGATTTTGCATCAGGGTTCCATCTAAGAGGTAGCCAATCGATTGCGTGTTAGAACTGCCCACGTGTGGTGGTCCACATGCACGCACCCGCATATATTCCCTTGTGCTTTAAGAAAATTTGGGTTCTAAGTCTCTAAAAGTCCGACTAATTTAAGAAACCCAACATTTAAGAGTCTAATGTTGAAAGAGAAAGTAAGTCCTATAAACAAGAGATGACTCTTAGTTCTAATATGGGTGGGGGCTTTAGTTTCAAATAGGTTTTGAATACCTGAGAGTTTCATAGCACAATTCCTGATCTGAAGGTCCCATATATGTTGGACCATGTACCTATAACCATTCACTCCAATAACATTGAAACTTAGATTCTTCTCTGTATCCTTGAAAAGTGGAGAATCATCAGCAATGCTACCAGGAGAACAAACACCACTAATACTCCGCCCATTGCTGTCATCACCACTGCTGCTGCTCCATCCTCTTCCATCTCTATTAGTTGCTTCCTCCGCGATCTTTGCCAGCATGTAGCTTACCAAACTGTCGATCTTCTTGTCTCCATTTGGAGGACCCAAGTAAGAATCCCCACCGAAAATCGAAGAACACTGGTCAGCATCTTTCTGCGGGGTTCTTGTCCACAACATCTTCACTTTCCTACCCTCCATCACATCCAGCTCACCAAGGTCCCCACTGCATTCGTCTATCAACTCCGTCTGCTCGTTGGCGTCTAAGAACATCACCCGGTTAGAGAAGAGAATAAGATAGATAGTGTCGTCGCTGACATCGAACACTTCAGTGCAGCTCAAGTTCCTACCGAAACCATCAATGGAAGTCTTGTTAAACAAGGACTGTCCAACATGGGTCACTTGATCTAGTGTCACGTTGATGGGTGAGCCGGTGTAGGAACATTCCATGCCCAAGCTCACACTGCTTGTGACGGGCATTCCCGAACCATCGTTGTACTGTTTGACAATGTCCCACCAGTTTCTCAATGTGGGTACGTCGTAATTCTCAGCGAGATAGCTGGATGAAGTTAGAGAAGCGATCGAATTGCGTATAGTGTCCCGATCAGGCTCTTGCCATCCACCGCCAAACCATAGAAGATCCACAGTTACTGGCCTGGTCATGATGTTCCCTCCATTGTAAGTGAGAGTGAATGGACCTTCATCAGCTAATGAGTAAGGGAAATGGGTGTTGAGAGAATACAGTAAAAGAGCAGGAAGGAAAACAGCCAACATGTGTAATAGGTGTTGGTGGTGAAGATCAATGGAAATGAAACAAAAGGGTTGAATTGAAGGTGGGTTTTGAGACTGCAAGAGATGTATGAGAGCCGTCCTTGAAATGCAGTAAAACAAGAAGATCAGTACATGTACATGCAATTGAGAATAATTCAATGGCCGGCCAAAATGAAGTTGACGGCGTTAAAATAAAAAAAAAAAGAGGAGGAAAGCTCTCGTGGTTGTGATGGATGATACGCCGGCTCTGGTAACATGTACACGTGGCATACAAGTAATTCAAACTGAATTGGTCAATTTATGGGCCCAATTTACATGCTTAGTAAATCAAATATTACATTTATTTTATTATATAAAGGATTTTTTTTTCCAAAAATTTCTTCAAAATGCTGACTTTTACCTAATAATGCATCCAGAAAGCGAATCTCCTATATATATATATATATATATATATATATATATATATATATATATATATATATATATAATATATATATATATATGGAAATGGTACTATGAGGTCGACCTCATGGAAGTTCCCATGAGGTCGAGTTGTGTGGGCCCCACCGTGATGTGTGTCGAAAATCAACACCGTGTATTTGATGGTCCCCTTTAGGTGATCGGATATCCAAAAATCAGCCGTATAAGGAACTCAGGTGGTCCATACCATCTAAAACCATATGAAGACATGCCTAAAATATGTAAAAGTACTTGGTGGGGCCCACATGAGTTTTGTATGTGGCTGAAACATGGTCTGACCTCTCATCCAAGTAGGACACACACAATGGATGGGCTGGATTTGTGAACCACATCTAGGTGGGGCCCAATAACTGATTATGAATGTTTTAATGGGAAAGTAACCTCTCAACTGTTGTATGTGGTGTGGCCCACCCAAGTCATGGATTGACTTGATTTTTAATCCCATGGCCCACCATAGAATGATGCATTTGACTGATGCAGTAGATTTCGACATACATCACAGTGGGGCCCACATAGCTCAACCTCATGGGAAGTTCCCATGAGGTCAACCTTGTGGTACCATTTCCCTCTCTCTCTCTCTCTCTCTCTATATATATATTATATATATATATAGGTGAGTAATTTGAGATTTGCGAAGCCCACACGGTATGTGTATGACATCAACTCATCCAATATATGGGCTCTGCCATGATGATCACTCAAAAAAAATAAAATTCCAGTGGACTGGATCATCGGGTATGAATTTGGATGTTTTTAGACAGTGTGTTAGTTTCTATGATGTAGCCCACCTTCTAGTTGGATCCATGAGAAATTTCAATCTTCTAATATTCATGATAAGATTCATCTGATGGGCGGGTTGATGTCTTACAGTACAAAGTGGGCCTCACAATATCGATATCATCATTTTCTAAAGAAAAAACAAATAAAGACAATTAGTAATTTCATCCTTTGAAAGACTCTTGAGTCCTGTTTTTTTTTTTTTTTCTTTTTGGGAAGATATTTCTTGGTAAAATTCAAACTCGCAAGGAATTTTGTCGTAAAAATCTCATTATATAATTATTGGTGGACATTCCTGTTTTGGTGTCCACCAATTAGATGCTAGGCTTGTGACTTATTTACAATGGGTTCACAGTTTAGGCAGTTTAATTTGAGTTAATACATGCCACGTGTACAGTGCCTTAGTGCCTTTGTATCAAGCATGATACACTGGCAGAGTATCAAATAGCTTCCCTTGATGGGGTTGATGAATGTTGACAAGGATGAAGGACATGCCAATGACCTTTTACAAGAACATTCCACGACTAAAGTTGTAGAGGAAACTCCAAGAAGAGTACTACTTTTTTTTTATATTTATATTGGATTTGAATCTAATATTTTCTTTTGTTGGGTTGTGTTTTTGTAAGGTTTTGAGGATCCCCTGTCATCCTGTTTTCAGTTATTATAAACTAGTTATAGTATGGTATATCTTGAGAGATTGAATAATAAAACCAGAGAGTGACATTTTCTTGAGGAGTTATTTCCAAGAAAGCATTTGGAAAGAAAATTTAAAACATTTAAAGGTTGAGAAATTTTAGGACTTTCTATCAAAAGTCATTCTTGAAAAATATTTTCCTTCTAAAGGTGAACTCCAAATCAAGGAAAGATGTCATTTTCTTAGTATCTTCCACCCAAATACATTCCAAGCTCCCAAACATTCCTTTGAAGGAAAATTTACCACAGCCTGCCACATTTCTTTTTCATGGAAGATACTTCCACCCAAATACCTTCCAAGCTCCCAAACATACTTTTCAAGGAAATTTTACCACAGCCTGCAACATTTCATTTTCATGGCCCAACCTTATCCTAAAATCCTTTAGGGCCTATTCGGATTAGCGATTACTGTTGTAATGTATTGTA
The DNA here is from genome assembly GCA_021015155.1 of Magnolia officinalis. Lineage (NCBI taxonomy): Eukaryota > Viridiplantae > Streptophyta > Magnoliopsida > Magnoliales > Magnoliaceae > Magnolia > Magnolia officinalis. The sequence goes on from JAJHSJ010000014.1 coordinate 35,279,921, forward strand.
AATAGATAATGATTATAATTACTATTTGCATGATTCAATCAAACACGAGATCAAACATGTTAGCGAGGGTCTGTATTTGGTTAACGTGCGTGATTAAGATAGTGTGGGCATGTTATAGTCATACTTGACTCAAGTTTGGTTGAATGTTGATGTTGTAACGCCCTGAAAATCGGGGGTCGAGCATAAGCTCCACTCTAGAGTTCCAACGCATCACTTATGCAACATAGATAATGATGATTAAATGTTGCCCGTGTTAGTGCATTAAACATGAGTGAGATTATACTAAAACAGCATATCATACTCCAGATACAGTTAAATTACGCAAGCGGAAGACTGTGATAGATATATAAAATATATAAATTGTTGTAAGTATCTAGAGTGTGAACATGTTACCAGGTTAAATAATTACATGTACAATTCCAAAATATACAAAAGATATAATGTCATCTAGTCAATATCTCAAAAATCTCCATCGATCAGGACACGGCTCACATGAACCCGCCTGAAAACTGCATGTAAGAGAATGCCTCCTCGTCATCCTCGAAGTCCGGCTCCGCCTCGTAGGCATCGCCACCACTTGCAACTAAGACAGGGTGGTTGGTGTGTACAACACCGTCCAGTAACGTAGGAGTGAGTGATCAATTCAGTGGAACTATAAAGCAAATGTTAACATGTTTTAATTCAGTCAAGCAGTAATGATAAAACAATACAATCACATATCCCTAAGTACTCTGATTAATGCAAAAATGGTATGTATAAATGATGCATGCCCTCACCTGCACTCCCTCTGCGATCTTCATCTCACAGTTGCGCATGTCAGTCACTTCCTCAGTGCTCTACCCAACGCCAAACGACACATGCAATGCGGTGCATGTGCGTGTTACCGAGTTCTTATTAGTCATTTTCATACAGTAGGATTGGAAAACTAAGGTACCTCCCTTATATCATTTTTCAAACTATGATCCATTCTAGGGTCGTCAGTCCTAGTAAATCCCATACGATGTTGCGGTTCTAGGTCACTGCAAAGGGCTCGTCACCTCGATGCAGTGAAGGCCTAGTTATACTCTAGTTGCTACGAAAAGGCTCGTCGCCTCAACGCAAGCTCAGAGTATGCTCGATGTCACTACCAAGGGCTCGTCACCTTATCAGTGTAGGTCGACAGCTCGAATATAGTGTCCCATACCACCGTATTTGGCTCACGAGTGGTTAGGCTTACGCACTTTATGTCGATCAACTCGAGGTGTGCTCATACTAGTCGAGCTCGTCAAGTAACCCGATTGGCCTTATGTATTTTCACCATGTAAGGACATTATTGCTTGAACCTAAGGTACCAAACTCACCAGTGAATCCCATTAACCTTGGTACCTCGATCCGCTAAGACTCATGAGGCGGATATGGTGCTATGGGACACCGTGGTGGAGCTATCGGCCTACGCTGGGCCGACGAGCCTCCCCGTAGTGTCCACTGAGCAACTACTATCGACAACCCAAGTACGATTCGGATTCATCGAATACGTCTAGTGTGGCGAAGCAACCTCAGATACCTAAACCAGGGCCTGTTGCCGATTGCATGGACTATACCATAGTCTCAAACACATTCTGATATGAGAAATATGCACATACAATAATTATACATCATTTAATCAACCCATGCAACCATGGAAAGCATTTGAACGTATAATGGAGCACATATAACATGTCATTCTACATATGCATATTTTGTACAAACCACGCTATTTAGATTACAGCAACTTGAAGGAATTCATGCATATACCTGAGGTAGTTGGGATTCCTATCCCAACAACCCTATCAAGTACAATTCATCTAACAACTGCTCATATAGACATTTTATCAAACACTTATACCACACATATCAACATACACAACATATGTTGATTTTAACATGTATTTAGACAAATCCTCGCCACAAGGAGTTGTCACGTACACATCAATTCATGTATTAGCATTCCATAGATATGACATGCACAAATCATATTCCTATGTTCATTCAGACATTTCAACAAACACCTAGACTACACACTTCAACATACATGTATTAGGCTAGCTATAACATATATCCTGGTAAGCCCTTTTTACAAAAGGGTTGCCACATACACAACAAGCATATATTCATAGTGAATAATCATGACAAGCACAGATCCAAATTCCATATTTATTCAATCATATCATCAAACACATGGAATACACGATACTCAACATAGTTCATATATATGTGAAAAGTGTGGGAATCGTCGTATCTAAGCATGTGATAGCAATCAAGTCAGTCATAAATCATTAACTGACATTAAAAGTCTTAAAAACCATAACCTAAACATTTATAGTTCGCACCTTTCGTCGGTAAACTCGAACTGAACTCAGTTTGTATACCAAGTCTGTGTCAACGGCACAACGGCAACCTACAGTATGAAATATGTTAGCTATTTCATCACATACACCATTTGAAACCCTAAAACAGATTAGGGTTTGGATTTCTTACCTAAGAACGAGATCAGAATTGCCAGAATAACGATACAGAAAAGCTGATTAAGGCCATAGTGTGATGGGATTGAATCCCAGGGATGAACTCCAACTCTCTCTCTCTCTCATGTTCTCTCTTTCCTTCTCTTTCTTCTCTTTTTTTCTCACCTACGGTCAGAAATTCGTATGTGAAGGGAGTGAGAAGGTTTAAGGCCCTTATATAGGCTCAGAACTGATGGGAATGACCCCACCGCCATGGCATACTTAGGTTATAGCCAAAACCCATCTATTTCGGCTCAACGGAGCACTTCTGGAGGCCCCCTTTCTGCGTGCGGTCGGACTTAAGCTCCCTGACATTGGATCTAGGTTGAGTTAGGTTTTCGGTCCGATCGGATTTACAGATCGACCGTGGCGGACCAGTTTCAGTTCAACGGTCATCGACACTCGATCAGGGCCACAAGTATACTGACATGTGTTAGAAATTTTTCCTGATCCGAGGGTGTAATTGGGTCAGATTCTGATGGTCTGAATCCTTATATTTGGCCCGCAAGCGACACGACTCAGTTTACTTAGGTTTGAATTTTATTTATGAAGAAATTGACATTTCTCACACACTATGTTCTGGGCTCAAGTTGTGTGTTTCTGGACACAGTCAGGACTTGATTTCCGAGATGGTTGTCAAGCCCAGTAAGGCGGTCCTAACCATTTGGTTTCACATTAATTGGACTTTCGACACGCGGTCCAGGTCCAATACGAAGTTTCGTGATGCTCCCGAGAGCAACTGGGTAATGAGATTGTTCCTATGTTATAGGGTAATGTAGCGTTGATGATTCTACAACTTTTGGGTCTTACAGTTCGTATAGAAAGTGGTTCAAGCTAATTTTACTGATTATTTAGTTTAGTACTTAACTAAATTATACCCTAATTACGACTGAATAAGGTCCTAGGGCAGTTCTACGCCCACTTTTAAGTAGTATATTATTTTAATTATTTTTTTAGTAGTTTGTCATCAAGTCTACATTATCTCTACCAAATTTCATTAGGTTTCCTATTGTAGAAAAATTCTAAAAATTCTTGAAGCAGCAGTTGTCCAAACTGATGATTTTCGGACAGTTGTCACAACGACCTATATTTAACTATAATAAAATTTTTATTATATTTTTCACTTATTTTTATATGAAACTATACTTATCAAACTTGTATTTTGATTTTTAATCACCTAAATCAGAGTTATAATGAGGGAGATATGATTTTTCGAAGTTCGATGAAAGTGCAGGAAAATTTCAGAAAACGGGCCGCCCGGCCCGCTAGAACGGCGAGGCCTCGCGGAACCGGCGAGGTCCTCGCCGACCGCCGGACTTTCCGGCGATAGCTCGCTGGTGGGGTGAAGTCCTCCCCCCCGGGGGTGCCGGGAACATGCGGGGCCCACTCTGGGTCCCCCCGATTTGTGTCGTTTGGCACCCCGAGTCCGTTTGATGTAGTTTCGCCACTCGATATTTTGAAACGGGTGTATTTTCCAATATGGAATGAGTTACGCGACGTACAATATATGATTTTGGGGTAGGAGTAAATAACTCATTTATATCATGAGATTCCAAGAAGGTTAATGGTCAAAATCCCATTTTATTTATGTATTTACCATTTACAGTAAGTTTTTATTTAAGTATTGTTTTTCATCATTTAAACTGTGTGATTAGTGTCTAATGTGAAAGTACTTAGAAAATTTTGATGGACAAGGTGGTGAAAGGTGATATTCTTAAGGAAATGGGTCGAAAAGGAGATTTGAGACTTTAGGATTGAGTTCTGACGAGTTAATAAGGTGTTAGAATCGACCCATTGCCTAAGTACGTCTAACTCCAAGTTGGCAAAAAATTCGGGGTGTTACAGATGCCCCCGCCTTGAGATAGATCGTTTAAGATTGAATTTAAGGACTCGGTCGTCTTCTCAATCACAGACGGTTACAACGATCAGGAAATTTTAGAAGGATAAGGATTAGTTCTTCTGAATAGATTCCTTTTACCTTGCATTCGAGGCTTCTCTTTCGCCAGTGACAATCAATTTTGTATTTTTTTGATAGAATGAGTATAAACAGATTTAAAAGTAAAGGGCTAAAAGTGTTGATTTTATTGATGTATATATGATACTTAATATAATCGACAAAGAAATAAACTATAGTAGAGAAATAAACGAAAGATAAATGCCTACAATCGTTTGTTGGACAAACAATCGAGGTGGATTGGTTAGTAGGATGTGACCAAGGATGTAATTAATCTTCCAAGTACTTAGTTGATTGGGATCTAATGACAGATGGTCATGAATGTTTATACTACTCTTAAGCGTATTGTAACGATAATGCTGGACAGTAGTGAGATATGCTAACCTAAACATCAGACGTTTTGCAGCATGGATAAGCATAAGTGGAGGAACTAAAAACTAAGATAAAAGATAAAAGGACAACGTTGCGCTGTGTAAATAGATTCTGTTAGGCGTGGGCCTGAAGTTCTTTGCCATATTCTCCTTTTATAGCTTTAGGAGGTGGAAAAACCCTCACTAGATTTCCTCGTAAATCCATGATTTGTGACAATCACCACGCACAATTGTTCTTTGATTATTCCAGCCTGGCCAAAGAGATCTTCGCAGATCAAAAATTGTTTTTAGATCTCTTGTCAGTGTGAACGTAGAAATTCGTAGATCTTACATGATCAGTCCCGCTAGATCTAGATTGATTCTGAATCCATTTTTTCCCATCCACTTTGATAATGATCCGATTCGTGAATCTTCATAATCACCGCAAGAGCACCGACCATTTTTAGGAAGATCTCCCATTTCGGAAGGATTGTAAGAGACGGCCTTGCCAAGAACATCTGGATTTGTGATAAGATCCCTATCTCGGTGAATTAGGGCTATGTTTCATTCATCACTTCATCTTATCTGCAGACATGCGTACGGTTTTGCACCACTTTGTTTTTAGCAAGTGACGTGTCTCTGAATGAAGTGGGGAAAAAGATAACCTCGAGTGCAAGTAAGATTTTGTCATTATTAAGCACATAGTGCCGACGCATGACAACATCTCATTGGTCCACCTAGGTGTGTCAAAAATGAGTGTAAACAATTACAACCATAGTTGGAAGTAAAAGAGGGTATTTATCGTATGCAATACTACTCTTGCATCTTCACTTCCGACTATGGATATGCGTGTAAAGTACCATGGTGGCAGGATACACGTGGGTGTATGTTGAGACTCAAATATTGCATAATTTTCCCCATTTATATCTTGGTTTTATGAACATAAATCCGCTTAATATTCTATTTTATTCATGTATGTGTTGCAAGGTGAATTTAAGTGTTTGGATTGAAAAAGGGTGTTAAAAGAATGATTTTGATGCTCAAGAATTACTAAGGCAAGAGATGGATCTTAGGAGACCAAGATTGAAGAATTCACATGCCAAAGATCCAAGAAAATCAAGTGAGGAATGAAGAGAATCGAAGATTTGAAGTGAAGAATCCTGAAATCGTCCTGAAAAAGTGCATTCTGAAGCTGTGAGGTCTATTTTGGAAAACCGCGCAGTAGGAAGTCTGTTTTAAACGAACTATGCAGCGAGAAGTCTATTTTGGAAAAATACGTATATTTGAGGCGACTTCTAGGGTTTTTCAACTTTATACGAATATTGGAGTTCCCTACTTATAAATAGGGGTTCCTAGGGCATTCTTAAACATTATTCAAGGCATCCCAAAGCAAAATTTAGGGTTTTTAAAGAGTTTTTAGTTTTATTAAAGCTTTATAAGTTATTTTTTTTTAGATCTTTTCTATTTGCATTTTCTTTCTTTATTTTTTGTTGCCTTTTATTTCTGCAATTTAATTATGTTTTTCTAAGTTCCTTCTAGCCCAAGCTAGAAGGGAAGCACATGGGTTTAATGTTTCTTTAAGATTATGATGATTGATTTTTTTTACTGATGAGAAGAATGGTGTATGCATGTTATCTATTATTTAGGCTTTGTTTTTTATCCTCTTGTAAGATCCATATGTTTCCATCATATGAGATCCACATTGATGGATAAGCTTACCCTAGATCAATCAGATTTCCTAGATAGGAGAGTTCTCAACCTGTTATATTTCTTTAATATTCATTTTCCTATAGATATTGAATACTTAAAATCACTGACGCTTGAGAATATATGTCAATGGTGCAAATCCATAATTTTTTAATATTTTATATCATTTATTAAAATATTTAAACTGTTTTATTTTTCGATTAGGTTGACCATAGTGATCAGATCCTAGTTGTGTTATCCAAGTCATCATGATTTTGGAATATTAACCTATGTGTAGAACTTTGAAGCTTGAGTGTTATTTTATTCAGTGAATTACATCCATTCAAAAATCCAAAACTCAAATCATCAGTTTAGTTTTTATTACTTAGTTTGTTTTACATTTGATTTTTTTTTTCTTTCTCATAATTCATCTCCCTGTGGGATTGACCCTGTATTCACGGATATTACTTACGACCCTCTGCACTTGGAGGCAAGCAATCAAGTTTTTGGTGCCGCTGGGGGAGAGACTGAGAGAGATCAGATCTGTGCAAGATAGCTAAGGTAAGTTTTTTTTTTTTTTCTAAAGTAAGTTCTCTTCTAAACCCTCCAAATTTTCTGTAGATTTTATTTTATTTTTTTCTTTGAAAATAAATTCAGTTGAGTCTTTCAAGCACTAACTATGACATAAAGTTGCCCTGCTTGGGATTTTATCACCTAAGTGCTATGGTTGTCCTATAGTTGTTGTTTGATCATAAAGATCATCCGCTGAATCTATTTTCCAGATTAGCATAATTTAATTTCTGCATTAGTTTTACTTTTGTTGATTTATTATTTATTATTATTTTTTATTTTATTTTATTTTTGCTTTGTGGATTGAACCCTCATGGTCGGCCCTGCCGCCTGGGTTGTTGATTTATTTTTGCTTTGTGGATTGAACCCTCATGGTCGGCTTTGCCGCCTGGGTTGTTGATTTAAGTTTTTATTTTTATTTTAAGTATCATACTTGCTATTTGAATTAGTGGTATTTGTTGTGTGGTGTGGATGGTTTATGTCCCGTTGGAGTAGGGATCAAAACAATCGACTCTCCTCTGAAGGCGGACTAGTTCCGGGCCTTGATCATTCCCTTAAAAGAGGCACTCAACATCACTTGGATTCCATGGCAGACCTAGTTGATAATCCAAATCCAAATCTGCCAAATCCAACTATAAATCAAAATAGAGAAAATCAATTTAATCCTCCTCTTGAGGATGAAAATGAAGTTCATAGGAATGTGTTAAACCAACCACGGACTTTACGTGAACATTTACACCCTAAGAGATCAACTTTACCATCTTGCATAGTGTTCCCTGCTCACACAGGGAACATTGATTTTAAACCAGGTGTGATTCAATTGATTCCTAAATTTCATGGCTTGGATTCTGAAAGCCCCTACTTGCACCTCAAGGACTTTGAGGAATAATTGCAAAGTTACAAGTAAATAATGGCAATAGGGATATACTTAAGCTTAGGTTATTCTCATTTTCTCTAAAGGATCGGGCCAAAGCATGGCTCAACTCTCTAAGACCTAATACCATCACTTCATGGCAAGCCTAAGTAGAGAGTTTTTGAAAAAGTTCTTTCCCGAGCACAAAACAAATGCACTAAAACAAGAAATCATGTCATTCTCCCAAAAGGGGAATAAACTATTTTTTCAAGCTTGGAAGCGCTTCAAAGACCTTCTAATTACTTGTCCACATCATGGTTATGAACCATGGCACGTAATTGATGCGTTCCGAAAGGGACTCACCATGAATACCCGTCAGTTCATAGAGATGGTGTGTGGTGGAACCTTTCTTGACAAAGATCATAATGAGGCTTGGGATTTTCTAGATATGTTAGTAGAGAATACGCAGACATGGGATGTCTCTGCTAAATCAGACCAAACTAGACCCAGTCCTAGAGAGAAAGCGAGGATGTATGTCCTAAGAAAGGAAGACAACCTTAATGCAAAATTCGCTGCATTGGCTAGAAAGGTCAAAGCCTTGGAAATTAGGAAGGTTGATATGGTTAAAGCAAACACTTCCTTAGGTAATTTTTGTAACATTTGTGGTGGTACAGACCATGATACAAAAGATTGTTCATTAATCTCAGTAGTACAAAATATCACGCATGAGCATGATCAAGCAAATGCTATAAATAACTACCAAAGGTTAGTTATGCAACCAATGGGAAACATGTATAATCCAAATTGGCGTAACCATCCTAATCTTAGTTGGAGGAATGGACCACAAATTAATGCGCCCAATGCACCTCAAATGCTTCCACAAAATAACTTCTTTGGGGCACCTAACAATGCACCATATGTGCCCCCACCAAAGCGATCATCTGTGGAGGATGCATTGACCGCATTCATGAACTCTCAAGCTCAAATGAATCAGTCTCTAATCCAATCAAATCAGAAATTAAAGACAGCTGTGGCTAGGATTGAGACTCAACTAAATGCTAGGGAAAAAGGCACCCTTCCTTCTCAACCTGTGCCAAACCCTAGAAATATACATTTCATTGGAGACTCAAATCCAAATGAGTTACATCATGAACAAGCTAAGGCCATCATTACCTTGAGAAGTGGAAAAAAGATCGATAATAAGATAATGCAACCGGTAGAAATACCGGAGGATGAGCCACTGTCTCAAGAAAATGATGAACCGGCTATGGTTCAAAAGCCGCAACAACAAAATGATAAAGAGACTAAGTCATATGAGCCTCCAGTTCCGTTCCCATCTAGACTACGGAATCCAACTGTCCCCATGAAATATCAAGAGGTGTTGGATGTGCTCCAAAAGGTTACTGTCAATATTCCTCTGCTTGATGTCATTAGACAAATTCCATCATATGCTAAATATCTCAAGGACTTGTGCACTGTAAAGAGAAATTAAATGTGCACAAAAAGGCCTTCCTTACTGAGAAAGTAAGCGCTATATTCAACAAAAGGTTGTACCTAAATACAAAGACCCGGGAAGTCCCACTATTCCTTGTATTATTGGGCAATTTCCAAATTGAGCATGCTTTGCTAGATTTGGGTGCAAGTGTCAACTTAGTACCTTATTCGGTTTATAAACAAATGGGGTTAGGCGAACTTAAACCAACCACGATTACACTCCAACTCGCTGACCGCTCCATTAAGTACCAAGGGAAATTTTAGAGGACGTGTTAGTCCAAGTGGAGAAATTCTACTTCCCCGTGGATTTTATTGTACTAGACACTGAACCATGTGTAAATGCTAGCGCTCAAGTTCCCATCATTTTAGGTCGCCTATTCCTAGCAACTTCAAATGCAATCATAAATTGCAGGAATGGAATGATGAACTTGTCTTTTGGTAACATGACTCTAGAGCTAAATATTTTCAATCTATGTACGCAGCCCATTGATAATAATGATATCCATGAGCTGAATTTCATGGACTGCTTGATAGAAGAAGAGGAATTGGAACCTAGTCTGACTAAGAAATTGATTTAAGTCATTGGGGACTTGAAAATTTTTTATTTAGAAAAAGTGCTTGCTGAAATTTGTGATGATAATGAGAGCACTACCACCCAGGACATTGGTATGTACCAATGGAGACCGCACACTCAAATCCTATCTATCGAGGACTCGCGACCTCTTTCATCACCAACCAATGTTCCAAAGCTTGATTTAAAACCACTACCAAATGAGCTTAAGTATGTATACTTAGGTGAAAATAAAACTTATCCTGTGGTGATCTCTTCATTTTTAGACAAGGATCAAGAGATTAAATTGTTGAATGTTCTAAGGGACCACAAAGGAGCCTTGGGCTAGACCATTTCTGACATCAAGGGTATAAGCCTTTCCATATGCACCCATCGGATCCACCTCGATGAGGACGCCAAACCAATTAGACAACCTCAAAGGCGTCTCAATCCAAACATGATGGAAGTTGTAAAAAATGAGGTGATCAAATTATTGGATGTGAGAATCATCTACCCAATATCCGATAGTGTTTGGGTGAGTCCAACTCAAGTAGTCCCAAAGAAATCCGGAATAACTATTGTGCAGAATTCTAATAATGAACTCATACCAACACGTGTCACCACTGGTTGGTGTGTTTGCATTGACTATAGAAAATTGAACTAGGTCACAAAGAAGGATCATTTCCCTCTACCATTCATTGATTAAGTTTTAGAGAGGGTAGCATGTCACTCCTTCTATAGTTTTCTTGATGGATATTCCGGATATAACCAAATAGAGATAGCCCTAGAAGACCAAGAGAAAACCACGTTCGCTTGTCCATTTGGCACATTTGCTTTCAAATGGATGCCATTTGGATTGTGTAACGCTCCAGCAACTTTCCAATGGTGTATGTTAAGTATTTTTTTAAATATGGTTGGAAAGTTTCTTGAGGTTTTTATGGATGACTTCTCTGTATTTGGGAGTAGTTTTGAGGAATGCCTCAACAATTTATCTCTTGTCTTGTCTAGGTATGAAGAGAAACACCTCGCTCAAAACTCGACATTATAGCTAATCTACCTATCCCCCAAACTGTTAGAGATATTAGATCACTTATAGGGCATACTGATTTTTATAGAAGATTCATCAAGGACTTTAGTGTCATTACTAGACCCTTGACTAATCTTCTTCAAAAAGATGTTCCATTTAAGTGGACAGATGAGTGTGCAAATGCCTTTAATAAAATTAAATCATCTCTTACCACTGCACCTATCATGCGTCCACCAGATTGGACACTTCCTTTTGAACTAATGTGTGATGTAGGTGACTATGCCATAGGGGCTGCTTTGGGCCAAAGGAAAGATAAACGGCTCTACGTTATTCACTATGTGAGTAGAACTCTAAACTCGGCCCAAGTAAACTACTCAACAACTGAAAAAGAGTTACTTGCGGTAGTTTTTGCTTTGGATAAGTTTAGGTCTTACTTGCTGGGATCTAAAGTGGTCATTTTCACGGACCACTCGGCTTTGAAATATTTGCTGTCTAAGAAGGATGCAAAGCCGAGACCTTTGAGATGGATCCTCCTACTCCAAGAATTTGACTTAGAGATAAAAGATAAGAAAGGAGTAGAAAATGTAGTGGCCGATCACATTTCCAGATTGGTGTTAAATGATTCCACTGAAGAGATGCATATTCAGGACACTTTTCCTGATGAACAATTATTTGCGATCTCCAAATTGCCTTGGTATGCGGATATAGTGAACTATCTTGTAACAGGAAAAATGTCATATCATTGGAAGTCACAAGATAGGAAGCGTTTTGAAACCGAAGTTAAGAACTTCTTTTGGGATGACCCGTATTTACATAAATATGGGACTGATCAAATTTTTAGACGTTGTATCCCAAATGATGAAGTTCAGAGTGTTATTTCTTTTTGTCACATGGAAGAATGTGGTGGCCATTTTTCTACTAAGAAAACTACTGCAAAAATCCTGTAGTGTGGTTTTTACTAGCCTACCATGTTTAAAGACACTCATACTTTCTGCGTTACTTGTGATAGACGTCAAAGGTTGGGAAGAGTGTCCCGGCGCAACATGATGCCTTTTCCCCAATTTTGCCATTGGAGATTTTTGATTTTTGGGATATTGATTTTATGGGCCCATTTCCATCTCTTTTGGATTTCTTTATATATTGGTTGGTGTGGACTATGTTTCAAAGTAGATTGAGGCAGTTCCAAGTAGGACCAATGACAACAAAGTGGTCATACGATTCCTCAAGGAAAATATTTTTTCTAGATTTGAAACTCCAAAGGCCATCATTAGTGATGGCGGGTCTCACTTTTACAATAGGACATTTGAGGCTTTGATGAAGAAATATGACATCAAGCATAAAGTGAGTACCTCATACCACCCACAAACGAGTGGGCAAGCTGAGATTTTTAATCGAGAAATCAAACACATTTTAGAGAAAACTATAAGGCCAGATAGGAAAGATTGGTCCCTCAGACTATCCGACGCTTTATGGGCTTATAGGACTGCTTATAAGACCACGATTGGAATGTCTCCTTACAGATTGGTGTATGGGAAGGCTTGCCACTTGCCTGTGGAATTGGAACATATATCCTACTGGGCAATAAAGAAATTAAACTTTGATATGGATCAAGCAAGTGGACAAAGAAAATTAGAGTTGAATGAATTAGAGGAGCTGAGGAGAGACTCCTATGTAAATTCTAAAATATACAAAGAGAGGACCAAAACTTTTCATGACAAAAATATCCTGAGGAAGAATTTTGAACCTCAGCAAAACGTCCTATTGTACAATTCCTGTCTCCAGTTTTTTTCGGGAAAGTTAAGATTAAGATGGACACACCCCTTCATTGTGAAGAATGTTTATACTCATGGGGCTGTTGAAATTGAGAATCCACGTAATGACAATGTGTACAAGGTTAATAGTCAGAGATTGAAGCCTTATGTGGAAAACTTTCATTTGGGAGAGGAGTCCTTCCCTCTTCATGAGCCAGAATATTCAGATTGATGCTCCTAGTCTGACGGAGCGTTTCTGTAAGGTATGTATCATATTCAATTCTTTTTAGTATCACATAGCAAGTGAGTTTTTCATGGTAGGTACTATCCACCCTTTCTTTTATTTTTATTGTTCTCTGCATTACATATCATTACCTTGGGGACAATGTAGATTTTAGGTTGGGGGGTGTGGATAGTCATCTATGTGTATGTGAGGTTTTTTTTTTTTCTTTTTTAGTTTTAGTTTATTTTATTATTATTATCATTATTATTTAGGTTTATGGGAAAATTTTTTCAACATTTTCAAAATAATATATACAAGAATGTGAATATGATATTATGCGAATTCCAAAGGCAAAGTTAATACTTAGTCTAGATCGATAGTAGTCAGAATTCTAATAACTGAAAATTATAGACTTGAGTTCAATTATCTAATCACTAGTTTAAAGTGAGTTGTAATTTGATGTACTGAATTCACAATACACCCTAGCTAACTAAGTGAGGAATATGATATGTGAACTAGAATAACAACTTTTGATTCAAACAAGATTGAATGAACTAGTATCATTGATATATGCTTAAAAGATAGAATATTGAAGAAGAAGAAAAAAAAAGAGTGATGGAAAAAGAAAATTTTATTATAGAGCATGAATGCAATGACCATAACAATCGTGTCAGTAATCCGGAGTAAGGATACCTAAGTATCCATTACTGTTACCATTATAAGCACGATACCTTAGGTTATGAAGCAAAATCAGTGGGAATCTTCATCTAAGGGTGGTCTATAATAATGAGGATATGATGATAAAAGAAGAAATGACATGAAGAAAATTAGATAACTAGAGATTTCATATTTTTGAAATGATTGAAAGGAGTTAGGATAGAGAACATGCATATTTCTCAAAGTTAGACTACTGTCACGGAGCACCGAAGGATATTGGATCATAACTATTCTAAATTTTGATTAGGTCTCTGAACTTAAGGATGTAATGGATTAGGAAATTGAGATTCTTGATTAGGAAATTGAGATTCTAACTAACTTCAGACTTAGGGTAAGTATTGTTTTGTTTTGAAATTCATATGATGAATGAAGGCATAATTGTATAAATTTCTGAGTGTTGAGCTATTTTTCATGTTTTCAATATTTGTGGGTAACATTTCTGAAAACCTTCACGAGACTATAACTCGTCCACTAGGGGAAACTTAGGGGTTTAAAGGCTTGTTGCATTTGCTAAATGCAATCGAGATTATCTGCGAAAGTGGTGTAGTTAGAATTTTATTTATTTTTTTCATTTTAATTTTATTTTTAGAATTAGTTTTTATTCTTATTACTATTATTATTTTTTCGCTTATTTTGCTCGGGACTAGCAAAATGCTGGTTGGGGGTTGTGTTGAGACTCAAATATTGCATAATTTTCTCCATTTATATCTTGGTTTTATGAACATAAATCCGCTTAATATTCTATTTTATTCATGTATGTGTTGCAAGGTGAATTTAAGTGTTTGGATTGAAAAAGGGTGTTAAAAGCATGATTTTGATGCTCAAGAATTACCAAGGCAAGAGATGGATCTTAGGAGACCAAGATTGAAGAATTCACATGCCAAAGATCCAAGAAAATCAAGTGAGGAATGAAAAGAATCGAAGATTTAAAGTGAAGAATCCTGAAATCGTCCTAAAAAAGTGTATTCTGAAGTTGTGAGGTTATTTTGGAAAACCGCGCAGCAGGAAATCTGTTTTAAACGAACTATGCAGCGAGAAGTCTATTTTGGAAAAATACGTATATTTGAGGCGATTTCTAGGGTTTTTAAACTTTATACGAATATTGGAGTTCCCTACTTATATATAAGGGTTCCTAGGGCATTCTTAAACATTATTCAAGGCATCCCAAAGCAAAATTTAGGGTTTTTAAAGAGTTTTTAGTTTTATTAAAGTTTTATAAGTTGTTTTTTTTAGATCTTTTCTATTTGCATTTTCTTTCTTTATTTCTTGTTGCTTTTTATTTCTGCAATTTAATTATGTTTTTCTAAGTTCCTTCTAGCCCAAGCTAGAAGGGAAGCACATGGGTTTAATGTTTCTTTAAGATTATGATGATTGATTGTTTTGATGATGAGAAGAATGGTGTATGCATGTTATCTATTATTTAGGCTTTGTTTTTTATCCTCTTGTAAGATCCATATGTTTATATCATATGAGATCCACATTGATGGATAGGCTTACCCTAGATCAATCAGATTTCCTAGATAAGAGAAGTTCTCAACCTGTTATATTTCTTTGATATTCATTATCCTATAGATATTGAATACTTAAAATCACTGACGCTTGAGAATATATGTCAATGGTGCAAATCCATAATTTTTTAATATTTTATATCATTTATTAAAATATTTAAACTGTTTTATTTTCCGATTAGGCTGACCATAGTGATCTGATCCTAATTGTGTTATCCAAGTCATCATGATTTTGGAACATTAACCTATGTGTGGAACTTTGAAGCTTAGGTGTTATTTTATTCAGTGAATTACATCCATTCAAAAATCCAAAACTCAAATCATCAGTTTAGTTTTATTACTTAATTTGTTTTGCATTTGATTTTTTTTCCTTCTCATAATTCATCTCCCTGTGGGATCGACCCTGTATTCACGGGATATTACTTACGAACATCTGCACTTGGAGGCAAGCAATCAGTGTACATTCTTCAATATGTGTTATATCCACACCATCCATCCAATTTTCAATATCCTTTTAGGCCATGACCTCAAAAATGAGGAAGATCCATAGCTCAAGTGGAGCACACCATAGAAAGCAGTGCTCGATAATGACACCCTCCGTCGAAACCTTCCTAACACTCACCAAGATGTTTATTGGTCATCCAACCTGTTCATAAGGTCACACAGGCCTGGATGAAGGGAAAATACAAATATAAGCTTCATCCGACATTGTTG
The DNA here is from genome assembly GCA_021015155.1 of Magnolia officinalis. Lineage (NCBI taxonomy): Eukaryota > Viridiplantae > Streptophyta > Magnoliopsida > Magnoliales > Magnoliaceae > Magnolia > Magnolia officinalis. The sequence continues at coordinate 35,295,837 of JAJHSJ010000014.1, forward strand.
TGGATGGATAGTGTGGATATAACACATACATCATAGTGAGGCCCATGGAACTATGCCATGTCAACACACCTATGCCAATCCAAGTTTCATGGTGATTATGAAGGATTACTATGATTTGATAGTTGGCCATATCCAATCAATGGTAAGCTGTGGTGATATAAGTTTTACACCACATTACCATGGTAGTTAAGGATCCAAACTGGCCCTTACACTGGTCATGTAAAGAAAACATGCAATTATTGATTACTTTACTAGTTTATCGACAGTATGCTTGTAGTGATGAAGATTTTACATTATTTTAATGTCAAATTATTGTTAAAATACACTGATGTTGTTATTTCAATTCAAGATATGATTACAAATTCATTTACCTATGTAACGACTCGAAACTTGACACCTGAGTACGGAGACTTAGATCTCGAGTCCTAAGGTGTGAACACTACGACGGTCAAGTGCATTGGCACCGACATTGACAATGCTTTGATTTTCGCCACATGAGTACGATGCTCTAGTTGCACAAACTTGAATGTTGCCAATGAATCCGCATGAGGGAGTATTTTTCACATGTGTACTTGGTTAAATTAACATTCATTCCATAAACAACTTAAATCAGAGTGGCACATATTAAATATAATGGATAATCAGAGATAAGTATGGATAACTAAAATCATAATGTGCATGGCCAATTAACCAAATAAAGTGTACAAGTCCAAAATGTGCCCATAGGGACCATTACAAACAAAAGACAAGACAATGTACGAGAGATACCAATATTAAGGGAAAGCCACAAGAAAGTTAACGACTCGAGCTCCTAAAGCTCAGCCAGCTAAGGGCGCTCCACTTGATCATCCATCTCTCCACTGAGCTCTACTCGATGACTGTTGAGTGTGAAATATTGCATATTTTTTCCTATTTATACCCTAGTTTTATAAACATGATAGTGCTTAATCATTTAATTATGCATGTTTTTATGTGCGAGGTGATTTCGAGAGCTTAAGGTGAAATTGCTGCCAAAAGGAAGATTTATGCTCAAAAGATTACTAAATGAAGATTTTGAGATTTGAAAGTCATTAATGAAGAATTCACATGCCAAAGATCCAAGAAAACCAATTGTTGAATGACAAGAATCAAAGATTTAAAGTGAAGAAAAAGAATCTTGAAATTATCCTGAAAACAAACATAATCCCTAAATTTTATTGAAAAAGAATATTCTGAAATTCTGAGTCTATTCTGGGAAACTGTGCAGAGTGCGTAAATTTAAGGTGGTTTAAACTCCTAGTATATTTTGAAAAATTGCGCAGAGTACGTAAATTTTAAGTAGTTTCTAGATTTTTCCAACTCGGTGCGAAAGTTGGAATTCCACAACTATAAATAGGACTCCCTACGATGCTCCAAAGCATCTTTTAAGGTTTGAAAATGTCTCAAGGAGCATACACAAGGGTGGAGCAGCTGCCAAAGAGTTTTTCTTCTTCCCTAATTTATTTTTCATGCTTTGTTTAAGAGATTTGGTTTCAATCATATCTATGGTTGGCTAAACTTATTAGCTAGGGCTAAGAGGTGAAACTTGTAGCATGTTTGGATGTTTATTTTGCTTTGATTCTTATTCTTATTGAATTTGATTGATTTCTAGTTTGATATTAAAGGAATATTTTTAGTTTTTTTCTTATGATTTATTGTGACTCAAATTACAATAGATGATGTGATAGCTTTGGATATCTTCTTTTCCTGTTTTGAGATAGTGAAATTGGTAAATCCTGTTGTTCACCATTGTCTCCTGGGCATGATAGGGTGATGTAATCCCTTCCAACCATCACAATTCTCTTCCATTGAGAATTAGGTCAATGAAAAGTTCAGATTTGATTTAAATTGATTTATCTTCCAATTGGATAGGATAAAACTCCAATTCCAATTGTGTTCCTTGAATCAAGTAAGGTAGCATCTTGATAGCTATAAGTGGATCCTTGGCACCATAGTTCCCATGTCACGCTCTAAACTCGGAAACCGGGCTCACAAAATTTCTGATCACCGAATCCGGTGCCGACAGCCTCCGTAATACCCCATTCTCGGCTTCCAGCACACATACGCTAGATTCCGATCGTAGGATCCTACAAGGGTGATTTTCAATGTACATTTATCTCGTAAGAAGCATAACCACAAGTTTACCCAAATCACAAAGGCAGCATCATCATCACATATCCACTAATATAAATATTTGAATATAATGCTGAAAGGGAAATACATATGTCGAAAATCAAAGCTCCAGAAGTCCGCTGCATGCTCCAAGCTCAACACTGCTGCGACCTAACGCCACTTGTACGCATCTATCGTGTATAAGCTTATAGAAATCTTACAGGGTGGTATAAGTGTGTGTACATGATAAGTGCCAAGTATGCAATACAATGCCATAAATCATACAATATCGAAAATACTGGCAAGTTCATGAATCATACAATATCAGAGTATGCAATACAGATCAGCTATACAAATGAGGAGTCATAGAGAGCCAAATATTAGATGCCGAGTGTACAATGCAATATGTAAATCCTGCTAAGTCCATCTAAACCATATAAGTACAAAAAACATAACAACCCAAAATGCCATATGCCTGCGGATGCAATATACGATGCGAATGGAATGACCAAGCTAGAGTTTGAGGTCGGGATGATAGTATGTAGTATCGTAGGCTACGGGGTTCATCACAAGGAACTTCTATCCAAACCAGTCTCATACCTAAATTTGGATAGTTAGGCCCAATATAGTAAACTCCTGATCTCAGGTTAGTCGCGCGCCCAACCGAAATCCTGGCCATGCGAAGGTACACGTAACAAATAGTTACGCACCACCAGCCCGAGTGGATAGTGAATGAATGAATGAATGAGTATGCAATTCCTGCTCAATAAGTCCACATATCAATACGGTTCCTCTCTGGGGAAATCACCGGGGTCTATTACACTCCAAACCAGATTGTCGCCCCATCACGCGCAACAAGGTGAGTGGAAGAGACCTCACTATCCGCCTGCCAATATCGGGCCCGACTCGTCGATAGTGGACCCATTCCTCTAGCTGGTTAGACTCAGCCTAGCATTGCCTCCTCCTCTCGGGCAGGTAAGGCCGTACCCCCTTCCAACCGACTACGACATAGTGGGAGACGCGGCTTAATGGTATACGACCCTCATGCGCTATGCATCCACTCGGTCTAGACATTGGAGTAACCTCTAGAACCAAGAGGGTTCTGGGACTTTCACCTAGGGATATCTATAGCACCCCATGTAGAACAGATTTTTAGTGTCCCATCTGGCCATCCACAATATGCCCGTGGAGGCTATGACCCTGATGTCGCTAGGGCGTACGGTGATCATATCATAAATTGAGAGATGTATGAGTCATACCATCTAATCATGCATCAAACCTGCGCATACCGCATGCTCATGTGGGGCAACTCCACCTATTAGGGAGTTTCATAAATATCTCAGCCCTATGGCATATGCAATGATTAACCATATCTCATAACAAACATGCAGATGATGTGTATGGGCATGAATCATGATGTTATGCTGTCACATACTAATAATCGGTATCAATAACCGTCATCAACAATGGGGATATTTAACCAACATTGCCCCCAAGGAATGACCCATATAGAGCCTAACATATAGTGGACCCATGGCTTCACACAAGGGCGAAATATTCAACACCATGGGCCTCACTTAAGAGCTTAATACAAATCACGTGGGCCTTTCACATGGGCCTACATACATCACAATGAGCTCCATCGCCTGGCCCTTAAATGCATCACAATGGGCCTCATCACATAAGCCTCATATACATCACATTGGGCCTCAAACACGGGCTGAATACACATACAACGGGCCTCTAATACGGGCCACATATGCATCTCATTGGGCCTCGACAATCGGAATTGGAATCGACAATCGAAATCGGTATTGACAATTAAAATTGGCCTCGACAATCGGAATCGGCCTCAACAATCGACCTTGACAATCAGAATCGACCTCGACAATCAGAATCGGAATCGGCCTCAACAATTGGCCTCGACAATCGGAATCAGAATCGGCCTCAACAATGGGCCTCGACAATCGGAATCGAAATCGACAATCGGAATCGGTATAGACAATCGGAATCAGCCTCAACAATCAGAATTGGAATCGGCCTCAACAATCGGCCTCGACAATTGGAGTCAAAATCGATAGTCGGCCTCGACAATCGGAATCGGCCTCGACACTCAGAATCGGAATCGGCCACAACAATCGGCCTCGACAATCGAAGTCGGAATCGACAATCGGATTCAGCCTCGATAATCAGCATCGACAATCAGAGTCGGAATCAACAATCGGAATCGACCTCGATAATCAACCTCGACAATCGGAATCGGAATTGACCTCAACAATCGGCCTCGACAAACGGAATCGGCCTCTACAATTAGAATCAGAATCGGCCTCAACAATCAGAATCAGAATCGGCCTCAATAATCGGCCTCGACAATCAGAATCGGAATCGACAATTGGAATTGATATCGACAATCGGATTCGGCCTCGACAATCGGAATCAGAATCGGCCTCAATAATCGACCTCGACAATCGGAGTCGGAATCGATAATCGGCCTCAACAATCAGAATCGGAATCGGCCTCAACAATCGGCTTCGACAATCGGAGTCGGAATTGACAATCGCAATCGGCCTCCATAATCGGCCTCAACAATCAGAATTGGAATCGACCTCAACAATCGGCCTCGACAATCGGAATTGGCCTCGATGATTGGTCTACATACAAGGCGGGGGCCTTATGTGAATGACCGATCAAACCATAATATAAAGATCGACCCTCGGCCGTGGTTATATTAAATCCGATAGTACAGAGCCATCTGTTTATGGCGAATGGGGCCCACTTATTTGGGTTAACCCACTAAGAGAATGATGAGAATGAGCCTATCAAGGCCTAAGGGAAGGTCACAATGAGGACATTTAACCATCATTGTCCATAAATGCAGACATCTAACCAACATTGCTCCCAAGGGGTGACCCACATAAGGGATTCATACACAACGTAACGGCCATACGTACATCACATTAGGCCTCACTCATGGGCCTCACATACATCGCATTGGGCTTCATACAAGGGCCTCAAATTTTCACAATGGGCCAGGCCCATGGGCCTTGAATACATCATACTGGGCCTCGCACATGAGCCTCGAATACATCATATCGGGCCTTAACGGATGGGCCGCAAATACAACAAGTTGGGCCTCATATATCACATCGGGCCTTATCCAATGGGCCCCAAGTACATCACATCGGGCCGTATCAAATGAGCCGAATCAAATAGGTCGTTTCAAATGGGCTGAATCAGATGGGCCGAATCAAATGGGCTGTTTTAAATGGGCCATTTCAGATGGGCCAAATCAGATGGGCCCAAACCAACACACCATTCATCTGTTGCTAGAGTTCTTTTTTGAGCATTATTACAAAAATGAATCATGTCCAAAGGATCATCTGGACCATACCACACCTAACAGTGGTGATGATGATTTCCACTGTTAAATTCCAGTGGGCCCCACCATAGTATTCATTTTCCCTCCAGTCTATTCATAAGGTCACAAGGACCTGAACAGGGAGGAAAAACAAATATTATATTGATTCAAAACTTTTGTAACCCACTGGGGTTTCAATGGTAGACGTTCAACTCCGCTGTTTTATGTAGTGTGGTCCACCTGATAACTGGATCTTTCTTATTTTTAGTCTCCAGCCTTGAGATGAGCTCACCAAATGGATGGACGGTTCAGGTGTAACACATACATCGGTGTGTAGTTCCCATCGTCCAGTTATCTGGACGGTGTAGCTAAGACCCCTACATCACGGTGATCCTCATGTAAATGGATGGACGGAGGAGATATGGGGATCACAACATTATATATTATATATATATATGTATATCACAGCAAGTGGGTCCCACGTGGGACCCACCATATATAGTTATATATATATATATATATATATATATATATATATATATATATATATATATATATTATTATGATTTTTTAAAAAAAAAAACAAGGCAGCAACGTCCAACGTCCGGATGGACGGCTGGACAAAATACATACATCCAGTGGCCCGCCGTCCCACCCCTGTTGGACGGACGGCTGGATATAAGGATCGTACATCTGGTGGGCCCCACCCTCACACGTGTCACACATGTGGGGTGGGTCCCATGCAAATAGATGGACGGCAAGATAAAACACATATCTCATGGTAGGGCCGACAACTTGGACGGTGCCAATACAGCAGCCATCCTGCTGCTGTAAGATGGATGGACGACGTGGATGATATCACGCATCAAGGTGGCCCACAAACCATCACACAAAAAGAGAGAGAGAGAGAGAGAGAGAGAGAGAGAGAGAGAGAGAGAGAGAGAGAGAGAAGAGGAAGATCGGATGGTGATGGGGGGACCTCGCCACTATAAGCCCTCCATGGTTACAATACATACATAAAAAATGGGTCCCATTACAATGAGCCTTTTAATAGAAAATGAATGGTGGATCACCCACCTATTGGCCTCCTTCTTGGTCCGATGGGACGCCGAACCCCTTGGCTTCGATCTTGATGGAATATGATGAAAAATAGAGGGTTGAGATGGGAGATGAGAGGGTAGGAAGTGGGCCACACTAAAGCTTCTCCATGAGAGCTTGGGAAGCTCGAACATGGGATGTTTTTGGTTGCTTGGAAATGGGTTTGAGAAATGAGAGAGAGAGGGGGTTGTAAGGAGAGAGGGAGATGAGTGATGGAGTGATGGATGGGAGAGAGGGATGGGTTGTGTAAGAAATTGTTGACTTTTGGGGTAGCTTGTGTAAGAGAGGTATGGGTTGTGATGGGTTGAGTGATGTGTTGAGTGATGGGTTGAGTGATGTAGTAATTGACTTGTACTTGACCCTTGATGGGATTGATTAATCGATTGATGTGACATTTTAGGAAGAGATTCTCTCAGAATTGCAAATGCGCAGCATTTTCCTCGAACTGAACGTGGGCCCACATCTCCTGGCCTGGGTATCGCCTCGGCGCGCGAGATGCGGCATCGAAACCGCGTCGACAATGCGGCCGTTAAGGTACAAGTCTCGGGTTGAGTCGACTCGTGTTAACAGTGTGTGACTCAGGGTTGCGCGCAAATGGTGGTTACAGGTCGAGGGTTGGCGAAATTCGATTGGGAGGACCGCGGAAGCCTATGGAACGGTACGGTCTAAGATACGGGCTTTACGGCTCTCCCCACCTAATAAAAATTTTGTCCTCGAAATTTGTACTATATGCAAAATTCAAAAAAATGAGAAATCTTGGCATCCGAAATACAATACTAGGCATAATCAAACATCGAAGAGATGAGAATAATGCTCGCGAAGCATGACCTCTTACTCTTAGGACACCTCATCAACACTACGATGATCCCACTGAACCTCAGATCTCAGATCAGAAATGATCGAAATTGGGATACTATGCAGCCTCATAATTTCAACGGTAGGGAGCTACATCAGAAAATCTCTAAGTTATTCGAACTTGGGGATCTAACCATTATATATTCTCAACAATCATAAAGTGCAGGGTACCTATCGACAGATATGTGATGTTATCCTCAGGTATTCCCAAGTTATGCTCTGATACCAATTTCTGTCACGCCCCAAACTCAGAAACCGGACTCATAAAATTTTAGATCACCGAATCCGGTGCTGACAGCCTCCTTAGTACCCCATTCTCGGCTTCTAGCACTCATAAGCCAGATTCCGATCGTGGGATCCTACAAGGAGGATTTTCAACGTACATTTATCTCGTAAGAAGCATAACCATAAGTTTACCCAAATCACAAAGGCAGCATCATCATCACATATCCACTAATATAAATATTTGAATACAATGCTGAAAGGGAAATACATATGTTGAAAATCAAAGCTCCAGAAGTCCGCTACATGCTCCAAGCTCAATGCTGTGCGACCTAAAGTCACCTGTACACATCTATCGTGCGTAAGCTTATAGAAAGCTTAGAGGGTGGTATAAGTGTGTGTACACGATAAGTGCCAAGTATGCAATACAATGCCATAAATCATACAATATCAGAAATACTGGCAAGTTCATGAATTATACAATATCAGATTATGCAATACAGATCAACTATGCAAATGAGGAGTCATAGAGAGCCAAATATCAGATGCCGAGGGTACGATGCAATATGTAAATCCTGCTAAGTCCATCTAGGCCATATAAGTACAAAAAACATAACAACCCAAAATGCCATATGCCTGCTGATGCAATATGCGATGCGAATGGAATGACCAAGCTGGAGTGTGAGGTCGGGATGATAGTATGTAGTATCGTAGGCTATGGGGTTCATCACAAGGGACTTCTATCTAAACCAGTCTCATACCTAAATTTAGATAGTCAGGCTCAATGTGGTAAACTCCTGATCTCAGGGTAGTCGCGCGCCCAACCGAAATCCTGGCCATGCGAAGGTACACGTAACAAATAGTTGCGCACCACCAGCCCGAGTGGATAGTGAATGAATGAATGAGTATGCAATTCCTGTTCAATAAGTCCACATATCAGTACGGTTCCTCTCTTGAAAAATCACCGGGGTCTATTACACTACCAGATTGCTGCCCCAATTCGCGCAACAAGGTGAGTGGAGGAGACCTCACTATCCGCCTGCCAATATCGGGTTCGGCTCGTCGATAGTGGACCCATTCCTCGAGCTGGTCAGACTCAGCCTAGCATTGCCACCTTCTCTCGGGCAGGTAAGGCCGTACCCCCTTCCAACCGACCACGACACAGTGGAAGATGCGGCCTAACGGTATACGGCCCTCATGCGCTCATGCATCCACTCGGTCTAGATGTTGGACCAACCTCTGAAACTAAGGGAGTTCTGGGACTTTCACCCAGGGATATCTATAGCACCCTATGTAGAACAGATTTTTGGTATCCCATCTGGCCATCCACGATATGCTTGTGGAGGCTACGACCCTGATGTCGCTAGGGCGTACGGTGGTCATATCATAAAATGCAAGATGTATGAGTCATACCATCCAGTCATGCACCAAACCTGCGTGTACCGCGTGCTCATGTGAGGCAACTCCACCTATTAGGGAGTTTCATAAATATCTCAGCCCTATGGCATATGCAATGATAAACCATATCTCATAACAAACATGCAGATGATGTGTATGGGCATGAATCATGATGTTATGCTGTCACATACTCATAATCGGTATCAATAACCATCATCGACAATCGACCTCGACAATGTGGACATTTAACCAACATTACCGCCAAGGAATGGCCCATATAGAGCCTAATATACAGTGGACCCATGGCCTCACACAAGGACTAAATATACAACACCACGGGCCTCACTCAAGAGCTTAATATAAATCACGATGGGCCTTTCACATGGGCCTAACATATCTCACAATGGGCTCCATCGCCTGGCCCTCAAATGCATCACAATGGGCCTCATCACATAGGCCTCATATACATCACATTGGGCCTTAAACACGGGTTGAATACACATACAACGGGCCTCAAATACGGGCCGCATATGCATCTCATTGGGCTTCGACAATCGGAATCGGAATCGACAATCGGAATCGGTATCGACAATCGGAATCAGAATCGGAATCGGCCTCAACAATCGGCCTCGACCATCGAAATCGACCTCAACAATCGGCCTCGACAATCGGAATCAGAATCGGTCTCAACAATCGGCCTCGACAATCGGAATCGGAATCGGTATCGACGATTGAAATCGGCCTCGACAATCAGAATGGGAATCGTCCTCAATAATTGGCCTCGACAATCGGAGTCAGAATCGATAATCGGCCTCGACAATGGGAATCGGAATCGGCCTCAACAATCAGCCTCGACACTCGGAATCGGAATCAGCCACAACAATTGGCCTCAACAATTGGAGTCAAAATCGACAATCGGAATCAGCCTCGATAATCGACCTCCACAATCAGAGTCAGAATTGACAATCGGAATCGGCCTCGATAATTGGCCTCGGCGATCGGAATCAGTCTCAACAATCGGCCTCGACAATCAGAATCAGAATTGGCCTCAACAATCGGCCTCGACGATCGGAATCAGAATCGGCCTCGATAATCGGAATCGGAATTGACAATCGGAATGGCTTTCATAATCGGCCTCGACAATCGGAATCGGCCTCGACAATCAGAGTCAGAATCGATAATCGGCCTTGATAATCAGAATAGGAATCGGCCTCGACAATCAAAGTCAGAATCGATAATTGGCCTCGATAATCAGAATCAGAATCGGCTTCGACAATCAGCCTCGACACTCGAAATCAGAATCGGCCTCAACGATCGGCCTCGACAATCAGAATCGACCTTGATGATCGGTCTACATACAAGGCGGGGTCCTTATATGAACGACCGATCAAACCATAATATAAAGATCGGCCCTTAGCCATGGTTATATCAAATCTATAGCATGGAGCCATCCGTCTATGGCGAATGGGGCCCATTTATTTGGGTTAACCCACTAAGAGAATGAGCCTATCAAGGCCTAAGGGAAGGTCACAATGAGGACATTTAATGATCATTGCCCATCAATACGGACATCTAACCAACATTACTCCCAAGGAGTGGCCCACATAAGGGATTCATACACAACATAACGGCCATACATACATCACATTAGGCCTCACTCATGGGCCTCACATACATCGCATTGGGCTTCATACAAGGGCCTCAAATTATCACAATGAGCCACGCCCATGGGCCTCAAATACATCATAATGGGCCTCGCCCATGGGCCTCGAATACATCATATTAAGCCTTAATGGATGGGCCGCAAATACAACAAGCTGGGCCTCATATATCACATCGGGCCTTATCAAATAGGCCCTAAGTACATCACATCGGGCCGTATCAAATGGGTTGAATCAAATGGGTCGTTTCAAATGGGTCGAATCAGATGGGCTGAATCAAATGGGCCATTTCAAATGGGCCGAATCAAATGGGCCGAATCAGATGGGCCCAAATCAACACACTATTCATCTATTGCTAGAGATCTTTTTTGAGCATTATTACAAAAATGAATCATGTCCAAAGGATCATCTGGACCATACCACACCTAACAGTGGTGATGATGATTTCCACTGTTAAATTCCAGTGGGCCCCATCATAGTATTCATTTTCCCTCCAGTCTGTTCATAAGGTCACAAAGACCTGAACAGAGAGGAAAAACAAAATTATATTGATTCAAAACTTCTGTAACCCAAAGGGGTTTCAATGGTAGACGTTCAACTCCACTGTTTTATGTAGTGTGGTCCACTTGATAACTGGATCTGTCTTATTTTTAGTCTCCAGCCTTGAGACGAGCTCACCAAATGGATGGACGGTTCAGGTGTAACACATACATCGGTGTGTAGGTCCCACCGTCCAGCTATATGGACGGTGTAGCTAAGACCCCTACATCACAGTGGTCCTCATGTAAATGGATGGACAGAGGAGATATGGGGACCACAACATTATATATATATATTATATTATATTATATTATATTATATTATATATATATCATAGCAAGTGGGACCCATCATATATAGTATTAGATATATATATTATATATATCACAGCAGGTAGGTCCCCACGTGGGACCCACCATAATATAGTTTTATATATTATATATATATATATATATATATATATATTATGATTAAATTTTTTTTTAAAAAAATAAGGCAGCAACGTCCAGCGTCTAGATGGACGGCTGGACAAAATACATACAGCTCATACATCTGGTGGGCCCCACCCTCACACGTGTCACACGTGTGGGGTGGGTCCCACGCAAATAGATGGACGACAAGATAAAAACAAATATCTCATGGTAGGGCCCACAACTTGGACGGTGCCAATACAGCAGCCATCCTGCTGTTGTAAGATGGATGGACGGCGTGGATGATATCATGCATCAAGGTGGGCCACAAACCATCACACAAAAAGTTAGAGAGAGAGAGAGAGAGGAAGATTGGATGGTGATGGAAGGACCCCGCCACTATGGGCCCTCCATGGTTACAATACATACATAAAAAATGGGTCCCATCACAAGTGGGCTTTCTAATAGAAAATCAATGGTGGATCACCCACCTATTGGCCTCCTTGGTCCGATGGGACGCCGAACCCCTTGGCTTCGATCTTGATGGAAGATGATGAAAAATGGAGGGTTGAGATGGGAGATGAGAGGGTAGGAAGTGGGCCACACTAAAGCTTCTCCATGAATGCTTTGGAAGCTTGGACGTGGGATGTTTTTGGTTGCTTGGAAATGGGTTTGAGAAATGAGAGAGAGAGAGGGTTGTAAGGAGAGAGGGAGATGGGTGATGGAGTGATGGATGGGAGAGAGGGATGGGTTGTATAAGAAATTGTTGACTTTTGGGGTAGTTTGTGTAAGAGAGATATGGGTTGTGATGGGTTGAGTGATGTGTTGAGTGATAGGTTGAGTGATGTAGTACTTGACTTGTACTTGACCCTTGATGGGATTGATTGATCGATTGATGTGACATTTTAGGTAGAGATTCTCTCGGAATTACAAATGTGTAGCGTTTTCCTCGAACTGAACGTGAGCCCACATCTCCTGGCCTGGGTATCGCCTCGGCGCGCGAGACACGGCATCGAAACCGCGTCGACAACGAGGTCGTTAAGGTACAAGTCTTGGGTTGAGTCGACTCGGGTTGACAGTGTGTGACTCAGGGTTGCGTGCAAATGCTGGTTACAGGTCTAGGGTTAGCGGAATTCGATCGGAAGGACCGCGGAAGCCTATGGAACGGTACGATCTAAGATACGGGCCTTACATCCCACCTTTAATTGATAGTGTAAACATTATTCATATTTACTTGAGGGCTGAGAGTGTTTCATGCCCAAGTGGGTTCGTGACAACACGCGACATCTCTTAAGTGAAGGATGATTACTCGAAGGGTTGCCTTTCCATCACCGAATTAGACATCACTCAAGATCCTCTGAGTCAGTAGAAGTTATGGCCGCCCAGTTGAAGAATCCGAAGATGAAAACGAGGTCCATAATGCACCCCCACCTCATATTCTTCGAGATTATTTACAACCGGCGAGGGTGAGCACACCTTCCTGTATGATATTTCCGTTAAATACAGGAACTGTGGATATTAAACCATTAGTAATTCAACTCCTTCCTAAGTTTTATAGATTAGAATCTGAAAGTCCATACTTGCATATGAAAGAGTTTGATGAAATAATATCTACATTACATTCCCAAACGTGTCTGAGGACACGGTTAGGCTGAAATTGTTTACTTTCTCTTCGAAAGAAAAAGGCTAAGTCGTGGTTACATTCCTTAAGACCAAGGTCCATTGGCACATGGGCTGATATGACAAGGGAGTTCCTTAAAAATTTCTTCCCATATCATAAAACGAATACCTTAAGAAAAATAATCATAAATTTTGTGCAAAAACAGGATGAGACCTTTTTCCAATGTTAGGAGCGATTTAAAGATCTCATAAATTCATGTCCACAACATGGCTACAAAACATGGCATATAACTAGCTTTTTCTATGAGGGATTAACCTCACCCATGCGCCAATTTGTAGAGATGATGTGTAGTAGGGAATTCATGAATAAGGAAGACGATGATGTGTGGGGTTATTTTGATAAACTTGCTGAAAACACGCAATCATGGGATACCTCTTTAAGAATTACCACTTTTAACCCGACTCAATCAAAGGAAAGGGAAAGAAATTATTTTTAAAAGAAGAAGATGGTATAAATGCAAGAGTGGCCAAGCTCACAAGAAAAGTCAAGGCCATGGAACTTAAGAAGGTAGAACCCGAAAAGACTGCAAAAGTTGGTTGTGGTATTTGTGCTTGTAACATACAACTGAGAATTGCCCAACAATTCCTACTTTTCAAGAGATATTGATTGAGCAATCAAATGCTGTAAACAACTACCAAAAACCTTTCTGTGGACCAACCTCAAATACATATAACTCAAGTTGGAGAAACCATCCAAACTTTAGTTGGACAAACGAACAAATGGTTACTCCTCAAGGGATCCTTTACCAATTTCTGAATCAAAGGAAACCTCAAGAGGATCCGGTCTTAAAACATATATAAAACCAAGAGATTTTTAATCAGGGTATGCTGCAAGCCTTTCGAGACCTTATAAAGGCCATACAAGGGCTTGAAATAAAAAATTCGATTGGGTAGAAAGGGATCCTTCTGGCTCAACCTCTCCCAAACCCAAAACAACAATATGAAATTAGTGACCTAAGCTCTTCAAAACAGATGAAGCAGGATAAATCTAGCACCACTCTTAGGAGTGGGAAGATAATTGACAATTCTACTCCAGTGATGGCTGAAAATCCTAAGGACCCGGAAATAGATGAGAATGATAGACCCAGCAATGTTCCACATGGGTTAGAACTGGAACCTCAAAGTAAGCCGATTGTGCCATCCCTCAACGTTTGATTACACCAAAACCTCTCTCTAACTCTCAAGATATTCTAGAGGTGCTTAAGCAAGTGAATGTCAACATCCCTCTACTGGATGTCGTTAAACAAATCCCTTCATATGCCAAAATTTTAAAAGCTTTATGTACGACCAAAAGACAGCGAAACATAAAACATATAAAAGAAAATCTTTTTGACAGAAAAAATGAGTGCCATCCTCAAGTAAGATGTGCCACAAAAATACAAAAATACGGTAGCCCAACCATCACTTGTGTAATTGGGAACTATCGGATTGAGCACACACTTCTTGACTTAGGGGCAAGTGTAAATCTGATCCCTTTCATGGTTTACGAACAATTAGGTCTAGGTGAATTAAAACCCACACAGACCACATTACAACTTGTCGATCACTCAGTTTATGTATCGAGAAGGATGATTGAGGATGTGTTGGTCCAAGTTGATAAATTCTACTATCCAGTAGATTTTATTGTCTTGGATACTGAATCCATCATAGATGTAAGCACTCAAATTTCTATCATTCTTGGTCGCCCATTCCTTACTACATCAAATGCCATCATTAATTGTAAGAACGGAATTATGAATTTATCTTTTGAAAATATGACATTAGAGCTCAACATCTTTTTCATCATGAACAAACAACCAGAGGATGATAATGATACCCATGACATTAATATGATCGATTCTTTCGTGGAAGATAGAGCACTCCTGACTCTATAGTCTGACACTCTAGAGACGTGCTTGACCCACTCCCCTGATTTAGATGATGATAGGATTAGGGAGATAAATGCCTTGCTTGATACTACGCCGATACTTGAAGTTAACCTGTGGAGGCCACGATTTGAGAAATTGCCTCAAACCGATGTAGTGCCTCTACTGTCTAGTCTCAAAGCACCAAAGCTTAACCTAAAATCATTGCCCGTTGATCTTAAATATGTCTACTTAGGTCAAAATGAGACATACCCGGTGGTGATCTCTTCCCACCTTGAGAAGGAACAAGAGAGTATACTTATTTCTACTCTCATTGAGCATAAAGGAGCCATTGGATGGTCGATTGTGGACCTCAAGGGAATTGATCCTTTGATTTGTACTCACCGCATTCATCTTGAGGATAATGCAAAAACCTCCTGACAACCACAACGTCGACTCAATCCAAATATGAAAGAAGTGGTTAAGGCTGAAGTACTTAAGTTGTTGGATGTGGGTATCATATACCCTATATCCGACAGTTAATGGGTGAGTCCAACTCAGGTGGTTCCTAAGAAGTTCGGAATCACCATCATAATACCTACAATGAACTCGTGCCAACCAAAGTTACTACTAGTTAGAGAATGTGCATTGAGTACAGGAAGTTGAATACTATCACAAAGAACCACTTTCCTTTGCCCTTCATTGATCAAATTTTGGAAAGGATAGCTGGTCACTTTTACTATTGCTTCCTTGACGGATATTCGGGCTACAAACAGATAAAGATAGCCCTTAAAGATTAAGAAAATACAACGTTCACATGTCCATTTGGCACCTTTGCTTACTGAAGGATGCCATTCGAATTGTGTAATGCCTCGACCACTTTTCAGTGATGCATGTTGAGTATTTTTTCTGACATGGTGGGGCAATATTTAGAGGTCTTCATGGATGACTTCTCTGTCTTTGGTCCATCCTTCAACGAGTGTCTGGAAAATCTTAAAAATGTGCTGAAGCGATGCGAGGAGAAGAATTTGGTTCTTATTTTATATTCTCTTTAATTAGCTTTTTGCATTCAATTTTGTATTCCGCATTCCAATTTTATTTAAAAAATGGATTGATATATTCCTATTTCTTGGAATCAAAATCAAATCAAGCTAGCCCAAGGTTATTTAATTTAAAATCAATTTAAAACTTAGAACCTATTCATATGTGAGTGTGAACATTGAACATTTACGTTGATCTTCTACTCCAAATTGGTTCTTCCGGGCTGCATCAAAAGGAGAATATCCAGATAATTATTTTACAGTTTTGTAAAATTTATTCTTTTGGTTTCATTGAGATTGTACCAGAAAAATCTCTTTATTTTGGTTTATCTGAGGTGATCCAGAAAACTCAAAGTGTGGTGTTTTTGAATTGTGTAAGCCCACTTGAAAGGCACAATTGTGAGGGTTTTAGGTGAACCTTGAAAAATCTATTTTCATAGTGAACGCTAATATCCACTGTGTGAGGATATTAGGAGTGGAGTAGTTGTGTGGGTGTTTTTCTAAACAGTTGGTGTACACACAAGCGAACCACTATAATTTCTGGTCTTGTAGTGATTGATTACTTCTTTCATTTTGTGGATGTTGTAATTTTCCTTTTTGCATTTGTGGAGAATGTTATAATTTCTTTTATGCAAGTGTGGGAATGTTGTAATAGCTTAGTTATTTTCTTTGCCATTTATTTCTTTTATATCCACTTTAGTTTGAGTTTTTGATACTCACCTACGTTCTAGTAAGGTTGTCATGCCATAAACCTTTGGTTTTTGGTGTCAGGTTGTCCTTAGGACCAAGTTTGTATCAACCTCTCAATATTAGATTTTTGAGGTTGTTTTACATTTCTGCATTGTGGATTGTTTAAGTGCTATCTTTATTAATATTTATTTAATTCCACAGTTTATTTTTTTAATTTGGCATAGTCCTATTCACCCCCCCTCCCTTTAGGACTCTTAGCTTGGCCTTTTCAAGTGGTATCAAAGACTAATAGCTCGTTTTAATTATTTCTTTTCGATTAATTTCCTGAGCTAATCGATCCGAGCTATTTGAGATGTCAAATTTTGATAGCCTTTCGATCACTAGGCCTCCACTATTTAATGGATTCAATTATGCTTATTGGAAAGCCAGGATGAGAATTTTCTTAAAATCCATGGATGAGAGCGTGTGACAAGCTACAATGACTGATTGGACCCCTCCTACCACTAAAGTGACTGGTATCGATGGATCCAAAACTATGAGAGTCACACCTTATTTCTCTTGGACCACTCTTCAGAAAAGTGAGAGTAGTGCCAATGCAAAAGCACTAAATGCAATCACTTGAGTACTATCACCAGATGAATTTAAAGAATTATATCCTATGATACCACAAATCAAACCTGGGATATTTTAGAAATGACACACGAGGGAACAATAATTATCAAGAAATCTAAAGTCCAAATCCTCACAACCAAATTTGAGAAAATACGTATGGAAGAAAGTGAAACTTTCATGGACTTTTATACTAGATTGAATGACATTGTCAACTCTATGTGGGGTCTCGGTGATAAAATCCCAAAAAGTAAAGTCTGTGTAAAGATACTATGCTTACTACCTGAACAGTTCAATTCAAAGGTGACTGTGATCCAAGAACTTCGTGATACGGATAATATGTGGGTAGAAGAATTAGTTGGCTCATTACAGACTTATGAGTTAACTTTTAAAGCTCCGAAAAGTAAATCAATCATCCTTAAATCTTCTAAATGTTTTTCTCAAGAAATTAGTAGTAATTTTGATTTAGAAAATTCTGAAGATGATATGACCCTTTTAGCTAAAAATTTTTATAAGATTTTCAAAAGTAGAAAGAGAGTGGATTTTCAAAAATCTAATGATAAGAAAAGATCTAAATTTAAAACTTGGAAATCTTTAAAAGACAGTCAATGTTACAACTGCTATGAATATGGGCATCTAGCAAACAAGTGTCCTGAAAAGGACAAATAAAAAAAGAAAGGTATGTTGGCTACTTGGGATGAATCTTCCTGCTCTAAAGCCTCTTCTAAGTCAGAAGATTCTGAAACTGAGTCGGGTAATGAAGTTAAAGCCCTTATGACTCTAGCCAAGTTCACTTTTTCAGATAATGATGATTCAACTAGTGAAGAAAATCTGAATAGTGGTCATGAAAATGAAGAAGACCTTCAAGATGCTTATAATGCCCTATATAAGGAAAGTTGTAAAATTGCGGTAAAACTAAAACTTCAAAAAGAAAAGTTTTCTAAACCTAAAGAAAATTTTGATAGTCTTGTTTTAGAAAAATCTCACATTTCAGATTGTTTTGAAAAAACTAAGTGCGACTTAGATTTCAAAAATTCCCAAGTTGAAAACTTCAAATCCGAAAATGAAAAACTAAAACTTAAAGTCTCTTCACTTTTGAGTTTAAAAGACACATGAAAGTATGCCCAAGGAGATCCTAAGTTAGAAAAACTCTTTTCAGGATCCAGAAAATGTGGCGATCGATCTGGATTGGGTTACGACAAAAGTATTCCTCCCAATCATAAGAATACTCCACCCAAATTTTAAAAATGCTAAGTCTTTTCAAACCTTAAAACCTAGAAGTAACCATATCAACTACAAAAATCATAATCATAATCCTTTAGCTGAGAAAATTGTTGATTTACTTAAGGAGCTCTTAAAATCTAACTCAATGGATTGGTCTTATAATGACTACAACTATAAGAAGACCAACTATACTCCTAAACCCAAGACGGTAATGAAATGGGTTCCTAAGGTTACATGCATGGTTGCCCACACTACTTTCAAAGCTACAAGCCATTCAAAAGAGTACCTAGACAGTGGATGCTCTAGACACATGATAGGCGACAAAGGTCTGTTCACCAATCTTAAAGATATGATTGATGGTTCAGTCACATTCGGTGATGGTAGCAACTACAGGATTGTTGGCCAAGGTACGGTTCAACTATTTAACCTCCATTTATTTGAGAATATTTTATATGTAGAAGGGTTAAAACACAACTTATTAAACATCTCTCAAATATGCGATAATAATCATAGTATAAATTTACTAATCAAGGATGTGAAATTTTAAATAAAAATGGTTCTGTAATATTAACTGATCGTAGAACTTCTGAAAACTGCTACATCGTAAGTGATTCTAGCTAATCTAATCTATCGTGCTACATGGTCCATACCAATGAGACTGAGTTATGGCATAAACGCCTTAGACATATACACTACCCCAACTTGTATAGATTGAGCAAAATAAGTTAGTAAGAGGCTTACCCAAAATACATAAAATAGATAAGATATGTGGCGAATGCTAGATTGGCAAACAAACTAAGAGTACTCACAAAAAGGTGAACTCCATTGCCATATCTAAACTGCTCGAACTTCTCCACATGGACCTTATTGGACCAACCAGAACAGAGAGTCGAGGTGGCAAGAAGTACATACTGGTAATTGTTGATGATTTTACCAGATATACATGGGTAGTCTTCTTAAGGGACAAATCAGAAACTCTTGATGAAGTAAAAAAAGATCCTTAAACGTATTCAAATGGAAAAAGGTTCTCAAGTCTGTAAGATCCGTAGTGATCATGGATCAAAATTTGAGAATAGCAGTTTTGAGAAATTTTACAATGATCAGGGAATATCACATGAATTCTCAGTGCCCAAAACACCTCAACAAAATGGTATAGTAGAAAGAAAAAATAGAGTGCTTTAAGAAATGGTTAATGTAATGTTAAATAATATGAAGCTCCCTAAAATTATTTGGGCTGAAGCCATAAATACTACTTGTTATATAATTAACCGCGTTTATACCAGAAAATCAAATGGTAAAATGACTTATGAAATATGGTTTGATAAGAAACCTACTGTCAAATACTTTCAAGTTTTTGGCAGCAAATGCTACATTTTACGTAACCGAGAAAATCTAGGTAAGTTTGACACCAAAAGTGATGAAGGGATATTTTTAAGGTATGCTCTGAATAGTCGAGCGTATCGAGTTCTTAATAAAAGGACCGGTGTTATTCAAGAGTCCATTAATGTGGTTATTGACGATCACTTGAATACACCTGTCTCAAGTTCAGAAAATGATGAAGTTCTTCTAATTGATAAACCAAACTCTTCATCAAGTCAACAGAACACTAAACTGAGGACTGTTAAAGATCATCCAACTAATCAGATTCTTGGAACCCTCTCATTAGTGTGCGCACTTGTAAACAACTGGAAGATGTGTAATTACATGTGCTTTACATCTTAGATAGAACCAGCTAACGTAAAAGAAGCTTTTTCTGAGGAAAATTGGATTGTTGCGATGTAAGAAGAGCTTAATTAATTTGTTAGAAATGTTGTTTGATACTTAGTTCCTAGACCTAAAGATAAACACATTATCGGAACAAAATGGATTTTCAAAAATAAGTCTGATCAACTTGGTAATATTATTAGAAACAATGCTAGGCTGGTTGTACAGGGGTACACTCAAATTGAAGGCATCGACTATGATGAAACCTTTGCCTCAGCAGCTCGTCTTGAATCAATCAGAGTATTTATATCTATTGTATGCTTTAGAAAGTTCAAAATATACCAAATGGATGTAAAGAGTGCTTTCTTAAATGGCGATTTGCATGAAGAAGTGTATGTTGAACAACCAACGGGTTTTGAAGATCCTAAGAATGCTAATCATGTCTACCACCTCAAAAAGGCACTCTATGGTTTGAAACAAGCTCCCAGGGCATGGTACGAAAAGTTGACTAAGTTTTTACTAAGTCATAACTTTATAATGGGAAGTGTTGATAAGACATTATTTGTAAAGAAACATAATGATCACATTTTAATAGTACAAATTTATGTTGATGATATTATTTATGGATCTACCTGTGCTAACATGACTGTTGAGTTTACAAATCTTATGAAGTCTAAGTTCGAAATGAGCATGGTTGGGGAATTGAATTATTTCCTAAGGTTGTAAGTAAAACAACAACCTAATGGTTTCTTTATCTCTCAAACCAAATATGCTCTGAACTTAGTTAAAAAGTTTGGATTTGAGAATGGGAAAAATTTTGATACTCCTATGAGTACTTCCTTAAAACTCTCAAAGGACTCTACAGGTAAGAGTGTGTATCCTAAATTGTATCGCAGTATGATAGGTAGTTTGCTGTATTTAACTGCAAGCCGACCTGATATTGCATTTAGCATAGGAATTTACGCTAGATATCAATCTGACCCTAAAGAGTCACATTTAATTGCTATTAAGTGGATTATGCGATATGTTGCAAGTTCAGTAAGTCTGGGTCTTTGGTATCCACATGATACTAGTGTGCAATTAGCTGGTTACACAAATGCTGATTGGGCTGGTAATATTGATGATAGAAAATCAACCAGTGGTTGTTGTTTCTATGCAGGGAACTATTTAGTTTCTTGGTTAAGTAAGAAACAAAGTTTCGTATCACTCTCAACTGCTGAGGCTGAATACATTGCAGCGGGTAATGTATGTACTCAGCTTGTGTGGATGAAAAGAATGTTAAACGATTACGGAATTGCGCAAGATACTATGGTTTTATATTGTCATAATTCAAGCGCAATTAATATCTCTAAAAATCCAATCTAGCATTCACGAACCAAGCATATTGACATTAGATATCACTACATTTGTGAATTAGTAGAAGACAAAATAATTTCTTTGGAATATATTCCGACCGAAACTCAACTTGCTGACATATTCACAAAATCGCTCGACAAAATCAGGTTTTTTAAATTGAAATTTGATCTTGGTATGTGCAATTTAAATTGATTATTCATGCATTTCTGTATCATAATGTATATATTTGTTATTTTAAATGTTTAAAATTTTAAATTTTATGAAAAATGCATATTTTGGGCTGTGCACGACCAGTTGAGTACATACTCGACCAGTTGTGGCACGACCGGTTGAGTATGTACTCGACCAGCCGTGTAGCGCGGGTTGGTGCTTTATTTGGAGAAAAAAATCACTTTTTCCTCATTTTGGGCTTCTTCTCCAACGGTTCCTAGGTCGACCGGTCGAACCCATCTCCTATTTCTTCAAGGTTAGTGTTTTGTTTTAGTTTTCCTTATAGATTCAAGTTCCT
This sequence comes from Magnolia officinalis, assembly GCA_021015155.1. Taxonomy (NCBI): domain Eukaryota; kingdom Viridiplantae; phylum Streptophyta; class Magnoliopsida; order Magnoliales; family Magnoliaceae; genus Magnolia; species Magnolia officinalis. Next base: position 35,318,164 of record JAJHSJ010000014.1, read on the forward strand.
AGCACTCCATTTTCATCATTGGTGTTATTTATTTCGTGATTCATAGTTGTTTTTGGGGTTTTTTTTCTTAAAAATCTGATCTAGTGAAAACCCTCACTACTTCTTTTGTAATCTCTTGGTTCCTTGTTATCCTTGATACAAATGGAAGGTAGAACAAAAAAGAAAGGATCTCGTGGTCCTTCTTCTTCCCGATCAACTCCTATAACAGTGCGCCTCCTTCGGTCACCCGAAGATGATCCCTTATATGTACGAGATATTAGGTTGCGCAATGTTATTGTTGAACGACCTGTCAATGTTGATCATCTAGCTCCTTTTGATATCCTTCCCCTCCTTCAGTCTGTAGAATGGGATAACATACTGCATTGGGGTGAGCCAGCATACCGCTCCATTACGCAAGCTATGTATGCATGTATTACCAATTTTTCCACTGAAAATTTGACCTTCACTATCTCATGCAGAGAAAGTCCAATAGATGTAGATAGGCATCTTATTTCTGGCTTAATGGACTTACTTGTCAATGATGAAGGCATTTCCATTAGCACTCTAATAGCTAAACCATCTGAAACTGAGAAATGTATGCTTACTAAAGATTTGTGCCATATAGATGCGGATGGAATACTAATGGAAATGCGCTTGCCTTAAAGTATTTGTTACCCAGATACAGAGTCCTTCATAGGAAATTCATTTCGAATGTCTATCCATGTTCTGGTAACAAAACTGAACTCACTACATTTATGGTTCGCATTCTTCATTCCATCATCTCTGGTACATCTGTATGTCTTCATTCCTTGATTTATCATTGCATCAGTCAATTCTGTCTCCTTCCAGGACACAGTGACATCCCTTTCGCCTATCTTATAACTGTGTTGGCTACTCATAGTTTAGTGGTCATGCCTGTTGGGGAAGCTCCAATTCATCATCGACCATTCAACAACTCAAATATTAACAAGATGAATTTGAGGTTGGCACCTGGCCAAGTCAATGTGGGTGTCGATGGAGCTGATGCCACGGATGCAGATGAAGGTGATTTGCCTCCAGATGACTTCAATATGGATGACATTTTTTATGAGATCGAATTTGATTCAGCAGATGATCTTGACTATTAGCCATCTGACTTTGATACGCGTTTGCGCTCACTCGAGGAGAAGGTAGAAAATATGAATGTGTCCCATGATATGCAATTCAAATATATGCGCAAGTATCTGAAGCGCATTTACAAGGGAATTCATCAAATTGATCCTTCCATACCTGCTCCTTCGTTGGGTTCTGATTAATTTTTAATTATGAGGTTTGTATTAACTCTTATGATACTTGGATTTTTTTTTAGGATTGAACTTGGTTGAACATGGTTGAACATGAATTTTGGTTATGTTCTAACTTGCTTATGACTTTGGTTAACTTGATTATCTAGATCATATATTTTCTTCTTCCTCATTACTCTTCTTATTCTTCGTTATTGATCTACTTCCTGTTCCATTTATTGGTTCCTTCCTTTGTCATATTGTGACAAAAAGGGGGAGAATTTTATCATGCTTATGATAATTGGATTGTGGATTGTGGATAAGTAGGAAACCTTCCATTTTTCTGCTAAGGGGGAGTAAGTAAGGGGGAGTATTGTTGAGGGAGTTGATGCTAATGCAAATTATTTTGACTTGTTTATAATTGGTGCTTGATTCTTTGACCAGGTTGTAACTGGTTTATATTGATAACTGATGCATGATTATTTATTGTGCTTAATATGCTTATTCTTAATGAAGCGTGTTTTGTCACAAATTTGACAAAGGGGGAGATTGTAAGTGCTATGTTTTCTAGCTCCTATGATTGTCAAATTTTATAGTGCCAAAACCTCTTGGAATCTGTGTCTTGTGTAGCGCATCTACATATTCAAGACTGCGCTTCTCATGTATAAGAACTATGGTCATTACCTTAAGAACTTCAAGTGCAAGTTTACATGTTCATGTTCAAGCTCAACACTAAGTGTGAATTCAATCTTTCAAGCTTCAACAGTTCAAGTATTCAAAGCTTCGTCCAAGTCGAGACAAAGTTCTTTACTTTGAACCACAAGCTCAAGCTTCAAACGTCTCAAGTTCAAGCTTCATCATATGTCAAGATCTCAAGCTTCGTGAACTTCAAAGAACGACTATCAATTGAAGTAAGAGACGACTCAATGCTCATACATAACTAACAAGGTATGAAAGACACAATTGGCTCATTTTATAAGTGCATAGTCTATTTTTCGACTAGTCCTAGGCTATGTTCGACTAGTCCTAACACTGGCTCGACCAGTCCAAGAAATCCTCGACCAGTCCTAAGTTTGTTTATATTTTTTGAAATTTTTTGTTAGAGTCTCAACCAGTCCTGGAGACTGCTCGACCAGTCATATGAACAATACTCGACCCGTGTTCGACTGGTCCTACAGGCTCAACTCAAAGTCCAGTGACTAAATTGAGTCCCGTACGACCAGTCGTGGACAGGACTCGACTGGTCGGGGAGGCCGCTCGACCGGTCAAGCAGGTCCTTCAACCAGTCGTGGAACGGTCTAATTTTATCACGCTCAAATTTTTAAAAATCTGTTGGTCCTACGACCAGCCGTTGCGACCTCAGGACTAGTCAAAGATGCAATTTCTACACTTATAAATAGAACACGAATTTCAGAGTTTGGTATCCAATTCAAGCAAAATCAATACACCACTCTGAGAGATAAGTTATTGATATTCTTAAGCCATTTAGTTCTTATTTTATATTCTCTTTAATTAGCTTTTTGCATTTGATTTTGTATTCTGCATTTCAATTTTATTTGAAAAAGGGATTGATATATTCCCATTTCTTGGATTCAAAATCAAATCAAGCTAGCCCAAGGTGATTTAATTTAAAATCAATTTAGAACTTAGAACCTATTCATATGTGAGTGTGAACATTGAACATCTACGTTGATCTTCTACTCGAAATTGGTTCTTCCAGGCTACATCAAAAGGAGAATATCCAGATAATTATTTTACAGTTTTGTAAAATTTATTCTTTTGGTTTCATTGAGATTGTGCCAGAAAAATCTCTTTATTTTGGTTTGTCCGAGGTGATCTAGAAAACTCAGAGTGTGGAGTTTTTGAATTGTGTAAGCCCACTTGAAAGACACAATTGTGAGGGTTTTAGGTGAACCTTGAAAAACCTATTTTCATAGTGAACGCTAATATCCACTGTGTGAGGATATTAGGAGTGGAGTAGTTGTGTGAGTGTTTTTCTAAACAGTTGGTGTACACACAAGCGAACCACCATAATTTCTGGTCTTGTGGTGATTGATTACTTCTTTCATTTTGTGGATGTTGTAATTTCCCTTTTGTTTTACATTTCCGCATTATGGATTGTTTAAGTGTTATCTTTATTAATATTTATTTAATTCCGCAGTTTATTTTTTTTAATTTGGCATACTCTTATTCACCCCCCCCCCCCCCCCTCTCTCTCTAGGACTCTTAGCTCAGCCTTTTCAAAGTCTAAACAAGAACAATCCGAATTTTACGTAAAAAACCCCTTGCGAGAAAAAACCATGGCACAAAGCGATGAGTAATGCACTATGAAAGCAAAAATTTCAAGAGATGGAGTATTACCGATTCGAACAAGCCTCGAATATGCTTTACAAGCCCTAGTTATGCCCTTGAACCCTTAGGAACGAATTAGAAAGCCCTAGAACACCTCCTTTATTCTCTAATCCCTATTACACCTTATATATATACTATCACAACCATAATAGGAAAAAAATCCCGCACTTTCGCAACTCTGTGCGTGCTCTCGATGGGACCTTCTATGGCATCGATAACCCATTGAAGATCTATCGATGGCATTGAACTTACATCGATGACATCGAACAACAACACTAAAATGTTTCAACAACCAATATGGATTTTCTGAATTTTTTTGATGGCATCGACATATTGTAATGCCCTTAAAATCGAGGGTCGAGCATAAACTCAACTCCCGAGTTTCAACGCATCACTTATGCAACAAAATGAATGATGATTGACTGTTGTCTGTATTAGAGCATTGAACATGAGTGAGATTAAGCCAAAACAGCATATCATACTCCAAAGACAGTTAAATTGCGAGCGGAAGACTGTGATAGATATATAAAATAGAAAAACAAATTATGGCAAGTCTCCAGAGTGTGATAAGGTTACCAGGTTAATGAATTACAAATATAATTCAAATTATACCAAATGTGTAGGGTCATCTAGTCAACATCCCTGTAATCCCGTCGATCAAGACACGGTACGCATGAAGCCGTTAGCACACAGCAAATACGAACAAACATCATTGTTGACATAAAGGTCTGGCTCCGCCTGAGGAGTAGCGTCACCATCTGCAATCAGATAAAGTCTGGTGGGTGTTCGGAACACCATCCCGTAAAGTGGGAGTGAGTAGCTAACTCAGTGGAACAATAAAGCATAGGTTAACATGTTATCAATTCAGTCAAGCAGTAATGATAAAGTAGCACAATCAAACAATCCTAACTACTGTTATTAAATGCAAATATGAAATGACATGATGAATGCCCTTGCCAAACCACCCTCATGCGACACCATCTTACGTTCGTGAATGCGTTCATCCCTGAGTGCTCCACATCTACCAGGCACATGCAGTGCGATGATAAGCATGATTACCGAGTAATTATTAGTCCATTTCAAATAGCAGTATTGGGAAACTAAGGTACCTCCCTTGTATCATTCTCAAACATGATCCATTCTAGGGTCGTCAATCGTAGTTAATCTCATACAATGGTGTGTTTCTAGGTCGCTGCAAAGACTGCCAGGGCTGTTACGCACAAAGGTTATACCACTCCCCCATCACCTTTTTAACGGTTCATCACTATATAGATACAGGCCCAGTTCATACTCTATACACTGCAGTAACACTCGTCGCCTCACCGCAAATTCAGAGTATGCTCGAGGTCACTACAAAGGGCTGTCAGGGCTGTTACACACAAAGGTTACACCGCTCCCCCATCACCTTATCAATGTAGGCCGACAGCACGAATATAGTGTCTCATACCACCATAATTGGCTCACGAGTTTAGTTGCTCACTGGTCACTACGGGGAGGCACGTGGCCCCAGCGTAGGCCGACAGCTCGACCACAGTGTCCCACCACCATGCTCGGCTCATGAGTCTTAGCAGATCGAGGTACCATGGTTAGAGGGAATTTCACTGGTAAGTTTGGTACCTTAGGTTCAAGCAGTAGCGTCCAAACATGGTGAACATACATAAGACAGATCGGGTTGCTTAACGAGCTCGGCTAGCTCGAGCGCACAACAAGTTGAACGATATGAAGCGTATAAGCACTTCGTGCGGCCAACCACTATCGCCAACCGAGGTACGACTCGGGTTCGTCGAACACATCTCACGTGGCAAATGAATCTCAGACACGAATTCGATCCCGTCACTGACTGCCTGGACTATACAATAGCCCCAATCACATTCAATTTCAGATATTTAAAGCAGTAATGGATCAAAACTCAAATCATACAATCAAAGACTGATATTATCCGTTTAGGACTGCCAGGGTTGTTGTACGCACTCGTTGCTCCACTCCCCCATCACCCATGACGGATCATACAACGTAAACATGAATTTAAACATATGCATCACATAGATAAAATCATATAATCATTTGAGCATGTTATGAAGCACAACACAAGCATGAGTTTGTACATATTAAATTCCTAATCACACAGCTATCCAAGGAAATCATACACATAGTTAAAGAAGTTGAGAATCATATCTCAACTCCCTTAAACATTACAATTTACTAACTACTACTCATTCAGACATTTCAACAAACACTTTAAAATACATACATCAACATACATGACATATATTGATCACATAGGCATAAGGCCAAATCCTTTCATTAGGGAGTTGCCCCAATCATAACACGCGTACACCCACGACGGATAGTCATGGAAGTAGGAATCCAAATTCCATATTCATTTGAACATTTTCACAAACACTTGGGCTACCCATTTCAACATATATACCGTATAGTAGCCATGGCGTGATTCAGGGCAAATCCTTTCGTCAAAGGGGTATCGCCTATACAACGATCATATATCCATGACAATTAGTCATGGCGAGCACGAATGAGAATTCTGTACTCATTCAGTCATTTTCACAAACACTTAGAATACACTATTTTAACATACATAGTGTATATTAACAAAACATGTATTAGGGCGAGCCCTTTCGCCAAACAAGTATTTTATCCATATATAATATTCATACAGCAAATAATCATGGCAAACACATTTCCAAAATTTATACATATACGGTACTTTCTACAAATGCCCAGAGTATGTAAAATTCCATATTCTTCATCTTTAATCGAAACGGAAAACAGACAGCACTTTATACATGTGCAATTGCATGCAGATCATGAATCTATCATTATCTGACATTGAAAGCGTTAAAAACCATAACCTATACACCTAAAGTCCACACCTTTTGTCGTAGAATCGTAACGAAGTCGATAGGTTTGTTAAGCTTTCGTATACGGCAGTTTGGTGACCTATAGAACGAAATAGGTTAGCTATTTCATAACCTACAACTATCAAAACCCCAAATCAGTTTAGGGCGAGGGTTTCTTACCTAGAAACGGAGCTGAAATCACCGGGAAAGTGATTAGAACGGAGTGGTGGAACTCGTGGAGCGGCTGGGAAGTATGGCAGGGAGATTCTCCCACATCTCCCATACTTTCTCTCTCTTTTCTCTCTTCTCTCTCTAGGGTTTCTCTCAAATTCATATGGCTGTGAGAGAGAGATTTCTAAGGTCCTTATATAGCCTAAAAACTCACTAAAATAGACTTATGGTCAAGGTATACTTAGGTTATAACCAAAGAGGACCTGTTTCAGCTCAACGGAGGACTTCTGACGGGGCCTCCTTGAGCCAAAGGTCGGACTTAAGCTCACTAACATTAGATCTACGTACCATTAAGTTTTCGTTCCAGTAGGGTTCTTAGATCACGCGTGGCGGACCAGTTTCAGTTCAACGGTTAGTGGATCTCGATCGGAGATTCCGAGTACATGGTTATGTTTGGGGAAATATCCCTGATCCGAGGGTGTAATTTGGTCTGATTCTGATGGTCTGGTTGCTTAATACTGATCCGCAAGTGAGAGGTGCCAGATTTCATAAATTTCTATTTTATTTTGAATTAATTTCACATTTCTCACACTCCCCGCTCCGAGCTCAAGCGAATAGCCTCGGAACACTATCTGGAGTTGATTTTCGAGATGGTTGTCAAGCCCAGCAAGGCGGTCTTAATTCCTTAACTTCGTGTTTATCGGACTTCCGACGTGCGGTCCAGATTTGATACGGAGTTTCGTGATGCTCCCGAGAGCAGACGGGTAATGAGATTGATCCTAGATTTTAGGGTACCCTAGCGTCAACGATTCTACAAGTTTTGGGTCTTGCAGATCGTATTTAAAGTGATTGGTGCTAATTTCACAGGTACTCTAGTTTTACACTGGCTAATCCTCGCCTAATTTCTAAAGGATTTAGTCATGAGTAATTTCTATCTGAGGTGGTACCTGGGCCTTTGTAGTTTGTATATAAAGTGATCCAAGTTATACTAATTAGCTAGTTTAAGTTAGTGTCTAGGATGAAAGTACTTAGAAAGATTGAAAGAGCAAGGTGGTGAAGGGTGGGATTTGCGAAGGAAATGGGTTCAAAAGCGGTTTTAGACTTTGGGATTGAGTTCTGACAAGTTAATAAGGTGTTAGGAACGGCCCATTGCCCAAGGACGTCTAATCCCAGGTTGGCAAAAATCCGGGATGTTACGCATATGCTCGATGGTATTAAGTGGTCTGTCGATGGCATCGACAGACCCCTGTTACTAACAGATTTAAGCATCAACAACAATCTTCACCATGTCTTCAATCTTCGTTTATCATTGCTCCTTATCAATCCTCATCTCAAATTCTGCCTTCTATCATACCTCTACCATCGCTTCTTGTGTACACTCCATCTTCCATTTACGCCTTCGCCATGCCCAAAGAAGTTGCACATAACTTGAACTTCTCTATAGGAACCACCTTAGTAAGCATGTCAGCCAGATTCACACTTGTGTGAATCTTCTCTAGAGTCATGCCTCATTCCTCAAGCACATGTCCGATAAAATGCTGACGCACATCAATATGTTTAGTGTGTGAGTGATAAATAGAATTCTTAGCCAAATTGATCCCGCTTTCGCTCTCGCAATTGACTGACACATCCTCCTGCTGAAGCCCCAACGATTTATCATTCATCTCAACCAAACAACTTCCTTGAATGCTTTTGTACTGTCATATACTCAGCTTCAGTTATGGAAAGAGCTACCACAAACTGAAGCTTTGACATATAGTTGATCGCTCCATAAAATAAACAAGTAACCGGAAGTCAACATTTTATTATTCACACTACTCGCGTAATCTGAATCCACATAGCCTATTAACTTATCCCCTAATTTTTTAAATGATAAGACGTAGACTTGTGTACTTCGAATATATCGAAGTAGCCAATCAATTGCCTCCCACTGTTGCTTTCTGGGGTTAGACATGAATTTTTTAATAACACCTACCGCATGTGAAATATCCGATTTATTATAAATAATGACATACATCAAGTTGCTAATTGCACTCAAATAAGGCACATGAGACTATCCTGCTTTTCTTCATCTGTTATAGGATACTGTCTAAAAGTTATCTTAAAATGAGTTACGTGGGGAATGCTGACTGGCTTTGTCTTATCCAATCCATTCTTCATCAATACCTTCTCAAGGTATTCTGCTTGAGATAACCATAGCCTGCTCCTCTTCTTGTCTTTGTATATGTCAATCTTGAGAACTCTCTTTACAGCCCCCAGATCTTTCATCTCGAATATCCTTGATAATTGAGTCTTCAGTATGTCAATCTCAGACATGCTATGATTGGCGATAAGTATGTTATCAATATACAATACCAAGATAATAAATTTCCCATCACTCAGTGTCTTGTAATAGACACAATGATTATACTTACTCTTGGTAAACTTTTGACTCACCATGAAAGAATCAAATTTCTTATACCACTGCCTAGGCGACTATTTCAGGTTGTACAATGACCTCTTTAACCTGCAAACCTTGTTCTCTACCTCTTGTATTTCGAAACATTCTGGTTGCTTCATATAAATACTCTCTCCTAATTCCCCATGCAGGAAGGTAGTTTTCACATCTATCTGTTCCAGCTCGAGATTGTATTGAGCAACCAGCACCAATACGAATCTGATAGATACTTACTTTACTACTAGTGTGAATATCTCAGTGAAGTTCACACCTTATCTCTAATCATATCTATTCGATACCAACCTTGTCTTGTACCTATCATGTTTCTTCTTGAAGATCTACTTTCACCTGATTGCTTTTTATCCAACGGTAAAGCTTCATCAGCTCCCACATCTCACTCTTGTATAAGGAGTCAATCTCATCATTCATCACTGCTTTCACTTTTTGGCATCTGGCCCATTAAGAGACTCCTAAAATGTAGACGGATCCCCTTCATCCGTAATGAGGGCAAATGCGACATTAGAGTCATCCCTGTATCTCGTTGGTAATTTATGATCCTTTGGAGGATTCCTTCTTACATGTGGTTGCTCCACCTGATCTTATACCTGTGTTTGCGTCTCAGTATCGGCCTATGCCTAATCTTTCTCTAACTAAACATTCATAACCAACTTTTCGACTTCCTTGTACTCATCCTTACGGAACAAGGATCATTCGTTGAATTTAACATCACGACTAAGGATGATTTTCCGTGTTAACCAATCATATCGCCTGTACCTCTTCATACCACCACTATAGCCGACAAAGACGTACTTTTTAGCCATTTGGCCTAACTATCTCTCTCAATTAACGGTACGTGAGAGTAAGCATTGCAACCAAATATACGCAGTACTGAGTAGTCTACCTGCTGACCACTCTACACTTCCTTTGAAATTTGACTTTCAATGGTTGTAGAAGAGGATTGATTCACCATGTAATAAGCCGTTTTAATGGCCTCAGTCCATAATTCCTTACCCAACCCAGCATTACTAATCATGCATCTTGCCATCTCTAAGAGAGTCTGATTCATCTGCTTAACCACACCATTCTGCTCTAGTATGTGGCGCATTGTGTTGTGCCTCATGATCCCTTTATATTTACAATGCCGATTGAATTCCCCATAAGTGAATTCTTCATCGTTATTTGTCCTCAACACCTTCACATTTTGCCCTGACTATTTTTCCATCATTGCCTTCCACTATTTCAAGTTGTTGAAAACATCTGATTTATTTTTCATAAAATAAACTCATACCATTTTGGAGTAGTCATCAATAAACATGACAAACAGTGATGACCCTCCACCAGAAACCACGGGCATTGACCCCCATACATCAGAATGCACGTAATCCAGAACTCCCCTACAAACATGTTTCCTATACTTAAAAGACAACCTTGACTATTTATCATATATACAATGATCGCATATAGTAAAATCATTGCTTTTAAAAACTGAAATTAAACAACGGTCAGAAAGTACCTTCATGCCCTGCTCTCTCATGTGGCCTAAGCGTGCATGCCACATACTTGTAAACATGGAATTTGCTACAAATGCTACATCTCCACCCGATGAAGTACTCCTGATTAACTTGTTAAGGTTTTCATTCCTTTACGCTTTAATGACTATGAGTGTCCCCTTTGAAACTTTAAAGACATGATAAAACTCGGTGAATTTACACCCAAGTGACTCGAGTGCTCCTAGAGATATTAGATTCTTCCTCGAATCAGGAACGTGTCTCACTTCGGTCATGAGATGCTCCATGCCACCAAACATCTAATGCACACCGATCTAACGCCTACCACTTTACGGGCATTATCCTTGCCTATAAATACTTGGCCACCATCACACTCACTAAAACTGGTGAACCAACTCCGATGAGGGTCATGTGGTACGAAGCCCCTATATCCAAAATCCAATTTTCGTCGAAGTACCTTAATTTTGATGTAGTCAGCACGTCACTACCATTTTTTCCTCATTGGATTCTGCAATGTTGGCTTCCTTGGAAGAACTATCTGAATTCTCCTTTCTTGACTTACGATTCTAACAATCCTTCTTCAAGTGTCATGACATGCCACAATTCCAGCACTTCAACTTGCCTTTGCCATTGCCATTAGATTTGAACCTCGATCTTTAAGATCCACTGTCCTGCTCAAAATTTCTCCCCATCGTAACCAATGCATCTATAGAAGCAGCCACGTCATCATTTTTCTTTCTCATTTCCTTCGACTGAAGGGCTGAGATATCGGTCTCGACGCTAATGGTCGTTCTACCGATGCATAAAGAGTCCTTGAACGGCTCATACAATGTTGAAAGAAAGTTCAACAATATACATGCCCAATCTTCATCTTTCATCGTTTCTTTCACATTCAACAATTTGCAAATCAACCTATTAAAGTTGTTAATGCGGGTCTTAACATCAGCCCCCTCTACCATCTTCAGATTGAACAACTGTATCTTCAAGTACAAATGATTCTCAAGAGATTTATTTGTATAATTTTTCTCTATTTCGCCCATGTATTTATTGCAATTTTTTCTCTCATGACATTATGGAGGACTTCATCCGTTAAGTACAATCGGATAGAGGTTTTAGCTTTCTTATCCATCTTGTTCCATCCTTCTTCTATTATATATTTCGGTCGCTTTTCAAGGAGAGCTTCGTCTAATCCTTGTTGAACTAGGTTACTGTTCATATTAACTTTCCATAGTTCAAAATTGTTTTTACTAAAAATATTTTCTACATCAAACTTCGGGTTAAATGCCATTAATACGTTACTTTCAGATTCGATCTGCTTCCCAACGTTATCTCTGATACCACTTGTTGGAGACCGCATAAGCACATAGAGACGAATCAAGCAAGGTACTCGCAATTGCACAATAAGTCTAAACAAGAACAATCCGAATTTTACATGAAAAAAACTTTGCGGTAAAAAACCACGGTACAAAGCGACAAGTAATGCACTATAAAAGTAGGAATTTTAAGAGATAGAGTATTACCGATTTGAACAAGCCTCGAACATACTTCACAAGCCTTAGCTATATATGCCCATGAACCCTTCGAAATGAATTAGAAAGCCCTAGAACACCTCTTCTATTCTCTAATCCCGATTACACTCGATATATATACAATCACAACTGGAATGTGAAACAAATCTCACACTTATGCAACTTTACGCATGCGATCGATGATACCTTCAATTGCATCGATAACCTATTAAGTATATGTCGATGGCATCGAACTTACTTTGATAACATTGAGTAGCAACACAAAAACATTCCAACAACCAACATGAATTTTCCAGATTTTTCTGATGGCATCGAGCACCTGTTGATGGCATCAACATTTACTCGATGACATCGAGTGGTCTGCATCGACAGACCCCTGTTATTGATAGATTTAAGACATCAACAACAAATTTTAGGCCCAAGGCTTAAAATTCAGCTTCATCCATGAATTATATAGCCCATACTAAGAAAAATAGTTTGAAGGATGATTGTTACTTGTACATTATTTCTAATCAAGTCGTTCAGTTAAATGACCGGTGGGGGTGTTTTTTGGACCTTGGCTTAACGTCACGTGATGCACTTGATGGTAATAAATATCATGGTGTGGTCACCCAAAGCACCTGACCCATTTGCTCACACACTCACCCAACAGACCATTAAAGAAGGGTACGAGATGGGAGTTGATGATAATAATATTGATTAATGAGACGAGTTTCAAAAGATTTTTGGAAAGGATACCGTAATATAAATTCTATCAATCAATTAAGTACTTAAAAAAAAATCTCTAATCATTAGTATTATTGATGCAAAAAACTTGACGCCCCTCCTCCGGTCGTCACCTGCATAAGAAAGATGAAAAAGGGGACCCTGGCTAGAGCCGGGGAATCTCCGATGCTTAAGTCAGTGACTGGGCCAGAAAGGAGGAGGTTTTGAGGTATTTTCTGCATACCTTTCACCTTGGAGGTTTCTTGTATTCATAGGAATGAGAGGGCCCTGGCGTCAGGGATTCTTCTCCTGATTTCTCAGAGATTTGATTTGAATCCGTTTTTTGTCTCCATCCGATCCCGAGATCTTCGGGATCGGGGATCCTCATACGAGATTCTCGAAATAGCGTTTGCGCCGTCTTCTCCTTGCTCGGCCTAGTTCTGACTAACTCTGATGATAAGTTAATCTCGGCCGACTTTAAGGATCAAGTCGCTCGCCATCTGTCGGATGAAATGGAGCCGATCCATAGTCGATGTCCTTTCTTAATCCGATAGCCTACTATGTAACCGACTTAATTTGAGTCGGTTTTATAGTCAGTCCAGTGACTTCTAAGCTTTGGGCCTTAATAGGCATCTTCGGATATTGCTGCCTCGTTTTACCGAGTCAACTTCATGCATTTTATATGCTCTGCCTATGGCTCATGACTTTATGAGTCTCGGTCGAGGTCCATCCCCTGCAATCTGAGCTAAGTCTCTCCTTTAGGCTTTTAGTTCACTTGCCTCGGTCGGGCTTGTTGCCTCGGATATCCCAGGTAGTGTGAGTAGAGTTGGTCCATTCCACAACCGAGTCTCCGGACTAGTCATATTTTTCCCCAACAGTAAGCCCCCTACTCCTTGTGTTAGCTATGTCGACACTAAGGAGTAACGAGTTTTTAAATCGGTATGCCTTGGAGACTGAGGTTATGATGGAGCATTTAATGCTTCTTGTGTCGCTCCTAACGTACGTCAGTTCGTTATTCGAGGTCGCATGAGCGGACAGCCGTCAGAACGTTTTGTTCGCTTATGAGCGTCAGACATGTGGTGAGAGCGTTACTTGCGTTAGTGGGCGTGCGCCACGTGTCAGGCGGGGGGGCTGAAACAGGCTTCGATTTGACTCCTCCTTAAATGCCTCTGCCACATGGCAGGGCTATAAAAGGAGGAGCGGGATGCCCTTTCCCCATTTTCGCGTTCGCTCTTTTCTCTCCCGTTTTCTCTTCTTCTTCTTCGTTGTTACTATTCTCTCCGTCATTTCCATTCTTCTCTCCCTTTTAGCTTCTTTGTCTGTGTGCTTTTTGCCTCTCTAGTGAGTTTTTCTCTCCCTCCCTTTCCTTTTAACTCTTTAATGGCAATGCATTCTTCCAGTCCCTAGGAGGGGATTTCCGGTGATGAGGACGAAACGAGACATCTCTGGAATGTCTCGGAATCACCCCATTGTTGATGGAGATGGCGATAGGTGCTAATGAGGCCTTCTAATACTCTGAAAGAGTGTCTGAAACTTCAGCGGAGCATCCTGTTCAGGCGAGTCCTTCTGGCCTGATTACTGCCCCTGGCAGACCTACCCCTTATTTTCTTGGGGATGACCTGGAAGAAGAGGACAAAAAATTTGAGAAAACTATAGAGTCGGTTCCTCTGCGGAGATCGGCGAAGATAGTTGAATCAGTGACTGAGGAAGGGGAGACTGAGGATGAACAAAAGGGTCCAGTTCCCTCGGTCTTAACTGAGACGAACTTGGATAGAATTTGAGTCAGGTACCATGTCCCCGACTGAGTTATTCTTCACCTTCCTCTCCCGAGTGAATTACCCGATCATCCTCCTCTGAGGATGGTCGCGATTTTCTAAGTCACCATGCAATGTGGCCTGTGTCTGCCCCTTCAACCCGTTGCTCGGGATTTCCTTTCCCGACTCGGAATCGCTCCTGGGAATATAATTCCAAACAGGTGGAGGAACTTGTTCGAATGTGCAGTGTTGTAGGCTGAGACAGAGCAGCCCCCACTGACTATCGATGAGTTCCTCTATCTGTATCAAGTATGGCCAAACCCTCAGCAGCCCGGCTGGTACTTCTTATGCGCTTGGAGAGAGAGATGGTTATGGGCTTGTGGTCGCTGAGAGATTGCCGAGTCTGGGCTCTTCGAACCTCGTGTTCCTCGGTCATTTTCTGAATCAGGTGACTCGGCATGTCCATTCTTTGTCTTATTCTTTGCTATGATGCTTTTGAGTCTGACTGAATACGTTTTGCAGATATCTCCAAGAAAAGGCTGAAGCTAGGATCCGACGCTTTAGCTCGGATCAAGGATCTGATAAAGCTAGGTCCGAAGGACCGATCTTGGAAGACACATCTTTAGCCAGAGTGTCTTCTTCTCTCGGGCTTAGATTTGGCTGTGACAGGTATTTTGTGACTGTTCTGACATATTTCCCTTTGAATTTGTCTAATTCTGCACCTCTTTTGATGCAAATATGGCTGAAGCTCGATCCCTTCTGAAGCCAGCTTCCAAGATGAAGGCTCCTTCGAGGTCGGTGCTCCTGTCGGAGCCTTGGCCTTCAAAGAAGGCGAAGACGGCTCCAAAGGCTAAGAAATCATCCGCCCCAGTCGCCTCTACCCCTGTTGTCCCGACCGTCGTTAAACTCTCTGACCCTGAAGAGAGGGCGGAAGAGCTGGACACGACTCCTGCTGAGTACCATGTGGCTTCCGAGCCAGGACCCGTTGCAGAGCGGGTCTCGGAACAGAGAGATGAGAATAAAGGGGAGACTTCAAGGGGGGAGATAGCTCGACCGGAGACATCAGCCTTCCGGCGGGCTGTGTCTGAGATGATCCCCTGGGCTATTTCCCATGGGAGCGAGAAGGAATTTGCTTCCCTCTTTAAAGCCTCTGGGAATTGGATACTCTCCTATGCTGCGAAGATCTTGCTCGAGGTAGGATTCGAACTTTTCTCTTAACTGATTGCCTCTCCCTGTCGCATTCTAACTTTATCATTTTCTTCTGCAGTTTACCCATTGCCTGCTGAGGGCTAGCGCAGATCTGACCGAGGCTCAGAGAAGTGTGGCAGATGTCGAAGCAGTTCGAAAACGGGCAGCGGAGGCGGAAGCACAACTTGAAATCACTACGCTTCAGGTTGGCCGACTGACTGGCGAGCTGGGGCTTGCCCGAAAAGCAACTGGAGATGTTAAAGCTGAGTGTGCTCACGTGGCTTTGCTGTTGAAGGAGACTCAAGAGGAGAGCTGGCGAGCGATTCAAGCTCATGCCTCTTACGCGGATAAGCTGTCTCGAACCATGGCTGAGGCTGAGGCGGCTATTCAAAGGGCCATCGACGAGGCCAAGGAGGCCAGAGATCGGGCCGTACAGGCCTTTCTCGGATCCCAAGAGTTTGAAGAAGAGAGGGATCGCTTGTATCAGAGTGGGTATGTAGCTTGTACTCATCTGATGAAGCGGTCTTTTCCCTACCTCGATCTTTCGGGATTTGATGAAGGTGCTCTTGGATCCGAGGGGCCGGAGGTTGAAGCTACAGGATCTGTTGATGCTGTGGCTGGTATCGAGGTCGAGTTCGAGGCAGCTCCAGAGGCCGCTCCAAATGGTAGTAGTAACTGAATCTCGGCCACCCGCCAAGTTAGTTCCATTTTTGGCACTCACGCCAGCACTTCAAGCACACCCATCTTCAAGGCTGATTCGAGAGCAGTTGCAACTGAGAGAAGATTCCTCATGTTGAAACTGGCCGTCTCCGCCTTTATTTTTGTTACTTCCTCGATGTAATGCCGTCGTAGATCTTGGGGTAACCCAATGTAAAACACTTGGAGTGATAAATGAATATACCTGGTTTTATTTAACTGGCTTGGTTTACATATTTTCCCATTATTTACTCTTTCGAATTTTTCCTAACACTCGATTAGCCGACCTAAGGGTAGTAGACTTTGAGATGCTCAGCGTTCCAGGGATGAGGCAGTAATTGCCTGTTTAGGTTTTCCAGCTGATACGTTTCAGGTCAGATGGTGCTTGAAACGATATAGGTTCCTTCCCAATTGGGTCCTAGTGTGCCTGTACCAACCTCCTTCATATTTAGGAACGTTTTCCGGAGGACCATATCCCCGACTCGGAATCATCTGACCTTGACTCGGGTATTGTAGAACTGAACTACTTGTTGCTGCCGCGCCATCATTCGTAGCCGAGCTCTTTCCCCTTGTTCGTCCATAAGATCGAGTCCTAGGGCTGAGAGTCTTCATTATCCTCCTTATTGAATGAACTGACTCGGGCCGAAGGCAATCTGATCTCGACTGGGGTGACGGCTTCCGAGCCATAAGCAAGGGAGAAGGGAGTCTCTCCCGTAGCGGTTCGAGCCGTGGTTCGGTATGCCCACAATATCTGCGGGTAGCTCTTAAGCCCATGCTTCTTTGGCTCGGTCGAGCTTGGTTCAGATATGCTGTTTGATGATCTTATTGACCGCCTTAACCTGTCCGTTCATCTAAGGATGATGAGGCGATGAGTACACATTTCTGATCCCGAGATTTTCACACATCTCTCAATAGCTCCTATTGTCGAACTGTTTCCCGTTGTCAGTAATGATAGTCCGGGGTATGCCGAACCGACAGACAATGTTTCTCCATACAAAGTTTGTGATCTTCTGTTCGGTTATTTTTGCCAATGGCTCTGCCTCGGCCCACTTTGTAAAGTAATCCACTGCTACAATGGCAAACTTAGTCTGACCTTTTCCCATGGGGAGTGGTCCAATGATGTCAATTCCCTATTGCGCAAAGGGCCAAGGGTTGGTCATAGGAGCCAGTTCCTCCGGGGGCTGCCTGGGAATGGTCGCAAACCATTGGCATTTGTCGCATCTTTGGACGACCTTACGAGCGTCATGCTGGATGGCCAACCAGTAGTATCCTTAGCGTAAGACCTTGTGTGCGGGAGTGATCGTCCTCCTGAATGGTTTCCACAGATCCCCTCATGGATCTCTCAGAGTACGTAGTCAGCTTCATTGGGGTTTAGACATTGTAATAATGGAGCATAGAAACCTTTTTTATATAACGTCCCGTTGAGTATAGTATAACGGGAGGCTCGGATCTTTAATCGTCGAGCCTCGGCATGATCTTCGGGCAACTCTCCATTGTCGAGATATCGGACGATCGGGTCGAGTCAAGTAGGTTTCAAATCAATTGCGTGTACGGTTAATTTAGCCGGTTCATTGATAACCGGTTCATTATTACTCGGCTTGACAACGTATTCGATTAAAACGTACCTGTTGTCGTTTTCGTCGGCAGAGGCAAGTTTCGCTAGTAGATCGGTTTTAGCATTTTCTGTTCGAGAGATTCGAGTAACCACACACTGTTGAAATCCATTGATTAACTCTTTGGCTTTCTCCATGTATGCTTTCAGTTGCTCTTTACGTGTTTGATGCACACCAGTGACGTGATCGACGACCAATTGTGAATCGCTGAAGACGTTGAGATGTGTAACGCTCAAACTGGCCGCAAGTTGGAGGACGAGCAATAAAGCCTCATATTCTACCGTATTGATTGAGGCTTGAAATCCAAGTCTTAAGGCATACTGCATGTAGGTTTGATCGGGAGTTTCCAGGACGACTCCAGTCCCGCTTGCCTTAGAGTTAGAAGAGTCGTCGACATATAGCTTCCAGGGGATTGGATCGGGCGCTGACTAGGGAGAAGTTGTCGTTGATTCCTCAACAGGTTCGGTAGCATGGAAAATCATTGGGTCGGCTTGCGGTGTTACTTCAGCAATGAAATCAGCCACAGCTTGCCCTTTGATTGCTACTCTTGGTTTGTATTGAATGTCGAATTCGCTGAGTTCGATCGCCCACTTCGTAAGTCGGCCGAATGCTTCCGATTTCTAGAGGACCTGACGTAGTGGGAGTAGTAACGACAATGGTATGTGATTGAAAGTATGACCGAAGTCATCACGAAGAGACTACCAGGACTAAGGCCACTTTTTTCAGGAGTGGATATCTCGTCTCTACCGATAGCAGTGCCTTGCTTACATAATAGACTGACAACTGCTTTCCTTCGTGCTCCTGTATCAGAACTGAGCTAACCGTTGCATCGGATACTGCGAGATATAACAGTAGAGCTTCCCCTGGTTTGGGTTTCGACAGGAGAGGTAGAGATCTGAGATAAGACTTCAATTGCTGGAACGCTGCTTCGCACTCTTTTGTCCAATTCACCGTTTGTCGTCCCTTCAGTTGTTGAAAGAATGGGAGGCATTTTTCGGTAGCTCGGGAGAGGAAGCGATTGAGTGCGGCTACTCGTCCGGTCAGCCTTTGTATGTCTTTGATCGTCTTCGGAGACTCCATTTCGAGCAATGCCTTGATCTTTTTCGGATTTGCCTCGATCTCTCGTTGGCTAACGAGGAATCCGAGGAACTTTTTCCGAGCCTACACCAAAGGCACACTTGCTCGATTCAACTTCATTTGAAACTTGCGTAAGATCAAGAACATTTCTTCTAAGTTAGCTATATGGTCGGCTACAAGTATACTTTTGACAAGCATGTCGTCAATGTATACTTTCATAGTTCGGCTGATTTGCTGAGCAAATATTTTGTTTACTAATCTTTGATAAGTCGCCTCAACGTTTTTCAAACCAAACGGCATCACTCAGTAACAATAAAAACATTTGTCCGTGGCAAATGTAGTCTTAGATTTATCAGATTGATGCTTTATGATTTGATTATACCCTGATTAAGCATCCATAAACTAAGAAGTTCGTGCCCCGCAGTGCTATCTACCAACTGATCGATCCTCGGAAGAGGAAAACTATCCTTTGGGCAGACTTTGTTCAGGTCGGTATAATCAATACAGACTCGCCACTTCCCATTGGCTTTCTTCACGAGCAGGACATTAGCTACCCATTCCGGGTAGTATATCTCTTCTATGAATTTGGCTTTGAGGAGCTTACTTACCTCTTCTTCAATGAAATGTACTTTTCAGGGCCAAGCGGGCGTCGCTTTTATCGAATCAGCCAGTAGATCGGATCGATGTTGAGTCAATGAGTCATCACCGAAGGGTCGATCCCTGGCATGTCTTCATGGCTCCATGCGAATAAATCGGCATACCGTTGGAGTAGGGCTATCAGATTGTCTTTCAGGGTGACTGCAGAGACGAGCTAATCCACACCATTTTGGATTCATCGGTCTCGACTAAAGGTACCGAGAGAAGGTCTTCTACCGGTTGTCCTCGTTCTTGAGTTTCGACTCGGGGATCCAGTGACTCGATCATTGATACCACGGCCGGGACTTTTACTGGCTATTGCGTAGCAGCCTCATGCATCTTGTTGATCTCCTTTGATGACTCCTACTCCCAAGTCAGTCAAAAATTTCATGGAGAGGTGGTATGTATATACCACGGCTTGGAGGAGACTCAGAGAAGGTCGGCGGAGTATACCATTGTAAACAGACGACTGATTGACTATCAGAAAGTCGACTATTACTGTCGCCTGATGCGGAGGGTTTCCAGCAGTAAGTGGCAGTGAGATGATTCCTTTTGGGAGTATCTGTCCACCTGAGAATCCGATTAATGGGGTATGAACCGAACGTAATGCCGATCATTCAAATCCCATTTTGTTGAATGCCTGAGTAAACAACACATCCACAGATTATTCTGTGTCGATAAGTATGCGGAACACCTTATGTTCGTGATGGTGAGAGTGATGACTAATGCATCATCGTGGGGATGGTGAATGCCTCGAGCATCTTCATCGGTGAACGAGATACAATATTTTTCTCTCTTCTTTTCTTTTGAAGGCCGATCTATGATCAGGATTTCGGACTCGGGTCGATTGATGCTCCTGGCGTGATTTTTTCGAGCATTGTTTAAGTTGCCTCTACCTCGGGGACCACCGACAATAGTCTGGATTTCCTGCGTGGGTCGGTTGTCGCTCGGGCATTCTTCTGCTGTCCCGGTTCTTTGGACGTGTTCTCTGAGTCGGACTTCTCGGATAAGCCTTTCAATCTTTTCCTTCAGGTGATAACAATCACTCGTACTGTGACCATGATCGCAATGGTAGTGGCAATATTTGTCCTTATTTCGTCGATTCGGATTACTTCGAAGCTTATTGGCCAACTGACAAATCTTTCACCCTTAATCTCCATCAGCACCTGCTCTTGAGGTTTATTAAGCGGGGTGTATACAGAAAACCTTCGGTCGGGTCGCTTGCCGACTTGCGTTCATCGCGCGTTCGGTCGTCCTTACGCTTCTTTCCACCACTGAGTCAACTTCTTTTTTGGCTGACTTTTTGCGTTCTGGGCAACTTCACGTAAGTTCTGCGTTTCCTTGGCATCCGCGTACTTATCCAATCGAGTCATGAATTTAGTCAGGGTCTCAGGCGGATTCTTGTCCAAGGATGCCAGAAATGGCTTGTCCCTAACACCTTGCATGATGGAATTGAGGGCGGTCTCCTCTAAATGTTTTCAAACTTGGAGTGACTCAAAATTGAAACGTTTGATGTAGTCTTTCAGTAATTCTCCCTCCTTCTGAATGATGTTGTTCAAATGCGCAGACGGCTTCAATTTCTTCTTCCCACCAATGAAGTTAGTGAGGAAAGCATTACTGAGTTCCGCGAACGTGCTGATGGACTTCGGTTTCAACTGCTTGAACCAAAG
Source organism: Magnolia officinalis (assembly GCA_021015155.1). Lineage (NCBI taxonomy): Eukaryota > Viridiplantae > Streptophyta > Magnoliopsida > Magnoliales > Magnoliaceae > Magnolia > Magnolia officinalis. The sequence goes on from JAJHSJ010000014.1 coordinate 35,339,599, forward strand.
TCAGGCTACGTCGGCTAAGGTGAGGGAGAAAGCTTGACACATCACGGCATCCGAGGCATCGTGTAATTCCATGTATGTTCGAAAGCATTCGATGTGTTCAGTTGGGTCGGTCTTACCGGTAAAAGGTGTGATCTGTAGAAGACGAAACCGCTCCGGTAGCCGAGCCCGCAATACTTCCTCTACGAACAGGGATGCCTTTGTTTCGGGCTTAGTTTGATCTACATCCCGACTCTGCTTCGTCTCTGCAATCTCTTCCCGCACCTCTCTCCTGAAGTTGTGGAGGTCAGCTTTCCAAGGTTCGTCGCTTTCTGCCATTCCATCAATCGGAGGCCGGCTACGCCTCCGCCGATCTATCTCATGTCAGAGATTAGTGGCAGGCAGCACGACAGTCGCGAAATGAGCAGGTGCTGGTTCAACGGACCATGGGGCTGACCCGACTGAGGGGCAGGTTGCGGAGCAACAGGCTGAGGGTGAACACATTGATGCGGGACGTTCGTTGTTGGTCCGTGATGGGGTTGTTGAACCTGTTGACGATGTATCTGTTCCAACATTTGCTTCATGACGTTTAAGTTGGATCTCATTTCCTGAACGTCCCTATCCAACTGACCATTACCTCGATTCCGACGGATATTCCTAGTTTCAGCAGAGGCTGTTGGATGAGCCACGGAACCTTGTTGGTTGTTAGGTTGGTTCTGAGCTCCCTGGGCCCCATCTGGACCAGGCGGTCTCGGCCTCATTTGGTTTGTCAAGACCAGTTCTTCTGGTTCTCACCATTAACACACGCTTTGAAACTGCTGATAGAGCCTGAAAATGACTTTTCGTATCGTTTCCCATAGACGGCGCCAATCTGTTGATGCAAAAAACTTGACGCCCCTCCTCCGGCCGTCACCTGCACAAGAAAGACGAAAAGGGGACCTTGGCTAGAGCCGGGGAACCTCCGATGCTTAAGTCAGTGACTGGGCCAGAAAGGAGGAGGTTTTGAGGTATTTTCTGCGTACTTTTCACCTTGGAGGTTTCTTGTATTTATAGGAATGAGAGGGCCCCGGCGTGCTGGGATTCTTCTCCTGATTTCTCGGAGATTTGATTTGAATCCGTTTTTGGTCTCCATCCGATCTCGAGATCTTCGGGATCAGGGATCTTTTACGAGATTTTCGAGACAGCGTTTGCGTCGTCTTCTCCATGCTCGGCCTAGTTCTGACTAAATCTGATGATAAGTTAATCTCGGCCGACTTTAAGGATCTAGTTGTTTGCCATCTGTCGGATGAAATGGAGCCGATCCATAGTCAATATCCTTTCTTAATCCGATAGTCCACTATGTAACCGACTTAATTTGAGTCGGTTTTATAGTCAGTCCAGTGGCTTCTAAGTTTTGGGCCTTAATAGGCCTCTTCGGATATTGTTGTCTCGTTTATCGAGTCAACTTCATGCATTTTATATGCTTCACTTATGGCTCATGACTTTATGAGTCTCGGTCGAGGTCCATCCCTGCAATTCGAGCTAAGTCTCTCTTTTTAGGCTTTTAGTTCACTTGCCTTGGTTGGGCTTGTTACTTCGGATATCTCGGCGGTGTCCGTAGAGTTGGTCCATTCCATAACCGAGTCTCCGGACTCATCATATTTTTCCCAACAAATATTATTATTTTTCTAATCCTCGCAGGTACTTTTGGAAAGGATATCGGATTATAAATTCCATCAACCAACTGGGTACTTGAAAAAAAATCCCTTGTCATTAGTATTATTATTTTTCTAATCCTCACATGTGCCAACCGTAAATATTCATGGTACAGGTGCCAAATACACCATATTTGCCACCGTGGCCCACAGGTGCAATATCTAAGCGGTCAATCAGGTGGGTCTGACCCTATAAATATAATTTAGTCATTCCGCAGGTTGGCCAGCGGGAGATGAACGGTTGAACATGTATTGAAAAATAAAATAAAATTCACCCAAGTATTTTACGGATGCGAATGAGATGTGACGCCGAATCCAGCAGGTGGTGCGGCCCTGACCGTGGGTCCGACTTTGATGTATATATTTTATATCCACGCCGTCCATCAGTTTTTTCAGATAATTTAGGTATAATTTAAGTATAAGGTGAACCACACAGAAGGGATTGAATTCTTACCATTACAAACTTCTTGGGGCTTCTCTTCTTATCAAGAGGATGGATGACTAATAAACATTACGGTGGACATTAGAAAGTTTTTAATGGTGGATTTACAATGACTGCTTTTTTGCTGTGGTGTGGTCCAACTTATATTTTTATACGATTAAACTTTTGAAACATGCCCTGCAATGGGTTGGAAAAACATATGGACGGCAATAAATACATTGACGAGGACCCATTGTTAACTGAACCGCCTAATCCGAGAGCGGATTGGCTACTCCCCTGCCACCGGCCAATGGCTGATGGTTGGTGCTAGTGGGCCCCACCATGATGTATGTGTTTCATCCATGCCGTCCATCTATTTTTCTAGATCATTTTAAGTACGAGACTAAAAATTAAGTATATCCAAATCTCAAATGGACCATTAAAAACTTTTTGGGGGCATAAAAGTTTTGGATCAAGTTGATCTTTGCTTTTTCCCTTCATATAGGTCTTAATGTCAAATAAACAGTACAGAGGGCCTCAAGAGGATTTTAATGGTGGATATCCAATCACTATTGTTTTCCTTTGGTGTGGCCAACTGAGATTTCTATCAATCTCATTTTTGTTAACAAGCCATAAAATAATCTGTAAAAATGGATGAACGGCATGGATGAAGCACATACATCATGGTGGGGCCTACATAGCAACGACCACCAGCCACCGGGCTAGTGGCAGGGAGTAGCCAATCCGTATCCGCCTAATCCACGTTCGTACATGAGCAGCCGTTCACACGTGCATGGGCCGGTGAAGTTCCTGGATGAAATCATTTTTTCTTGGCGAACGGTAATACGTATGGCATGGCATGCACGGGTGCCGCGACGCGAATCCCCTCGTCCACGTCCCGGCACGAGTACGGTTCGAATTCCTGTAACGATTCCTTCGGACTTTCGGTTTTGAGTTTTGACTTTGCGGGCAATTCCTCTTCTTCCCTAACCCCAAAAAAGGAAAAACAAAAAGATTAGCAGAGAGAGAAGAACATGTTTCTTAGAGACGGCAGAATCCTTCCAGAAATCAAAATCTCATGTTCTTTTTTATTTATTCATATGTGTTTGTTTTATGCAGAGAAGTAGCACATCCAATGCTTATTCTCGGATCACACACATTTTCTTTCCCTTTCTTTATTTGGGTCTGAAAATTCTGACGCCTTCAGATGGCTACTACGCCAGAGAGCAGCATTTCCCGCCCTCTGCCAGGTACGTGTTTTGATTTTTAATTTACATTGCATGTTTCTTCTCAATTCCTCTATTTTTTTTTTTCTTCATTACATTCGTCTCTCTGCTTTTGATACTGAGTAGATGAGGAATCATATGATAATACACTCGAATCTTTGTCCAGTATGCACAGGTTTTCAATTCTGACAATTTTGGGGCCCCTAGTTTGTTAATCCAGACCATTGGTCCATTGCATCTCACCATGGACAGATCATTTAATTTAATTTTTTTACACCCCTACATGGGCACTTGAACCAATGACCTAATGTCGAAATACATTCTGTCTACCATTGAGTCATGTGTTGGAGCGCATTCCACCATGGATAGATCAAGTGCCAAAAATCTCTCAGCTTCGAAGATCCTGGTGACTAATCTTCAGATTTTTTTTCATTGGATTGTAGATGGTTGTTCTATCTTGTCGGTCACAAATGGGATGGTTAAGGTTGTAATATTGATGAGAATAAGCATAGTACATTGACAGTGGGACAAAGTAGACCAATGGTGACAGGGAACACTTTTCAAAATTGAAAACCCATGGAATTATGTGGGCAGAGGCAATAAGAAATGACATATGACCTATGGGAGGATATGGTACTTGATAGAGTAGAATGGTGGAACACGATTCATGTAGCTGATCTCAATTCTTTGGGATAAGGATTTGATGACGACGACAATGATTACGATGAATTCTATACATACACAAACCATTATGTTAATAGATTGGCAAGTTATTCTTTTGTATTATGGTCACCTTTAACTCTTAAAGGTTATGCAACTTTCTCGTTCTTCTTCTTTTATGAACTTCTGATGACACGGTATCAAAGAAAGTCATAATCTAGGATTCTTTTTGTCTTTGATCTTGGTCTTCTTGCCTACATCAGTCACATACATCATGCGCATCTTGTTTTTGAGCTTGAGTTCCTCCAGGTTCTTGCTTATAGTCATAGTCAATGGATCCATTGGGATATTTATTTATTTTTTCTTGAAGAGGGCACTACCTTTGATAAATATTTAATTATCGAGATTTTTTTTTTTTACAAATTTTTCCACAAAAGTTTTGAGGGTGTTTTACAGTCCACAACAAAAAAATTGTGACTATTGAGCCCAAATAGCTGGACAAGGCTATGATGCTGATGATGAATGAAGAATTACAATTGCATAGAGTGGGATGCCATTTGTAGATTTTGTCATATGTTTGGAGTCTTATTGAAAGATTTTGTAAAGGTTTGTTGTTGGTCTGTGTTGAATCCGAGCATTGTTTCTGTTTAGGGAAGTTGATGTCCAACCCCAATCACTCTTCCTTAGTCCGCTAAGGGCCTATTTGGGATCCAAGAAAAGAAAATGTTGGAGAACTTACAGAAATGTGTTTTCTGTTGAAATGCATGGAAATGAAAATTGTCTTCTTCAGTTATTTTTGTAACAAAGATTTCTATGGAAATCTGTGTCCTTTTCCTCCACTAGAACTGCCACTACACATTTGACTTGGATTATCCATCATTTGGGGCCCACCTTTGCTTATCGATACATCTTAAAAAATCAATCACTTTGATTAGATGATCCTAACCATAGGAATGTATATGACAAAGGATGGTCCATTTTTATTATAATAGAGATTTTCGTTCAGTGATCTGGACCGTCTGTCATGTGGAGCTATCTCATAGATCCCTCTGAGAAAATCACTTTGATTGGATGGTCCTAACCATTCTCTTAATGGAAAGGAAAATGGATGATCCATGACCATCCATCACATGTGGTGCCCCTTTGATTGCTTGTCCCTCTTGAAGGTTACTTTGATCAGATGATGCTAACTATCTGATCAATGGCTAGGAAAATGGATAGCCCATAGTTATTATGATAGAAATGTCCAATTAGTTATCTCGACCATCTATCATGTGGGCCCATCTTCAATTGTCAATCTCTCTTAGTATCAATTTGATTAGGTGATCCTAACCATTGGATCAATGGCTAGGGTGAAGGGGCCATAGTGATTATAATTGAGATAGTGCAGTCACTTATTTGGATTGTCCATGATGTGGGGTCTATCTTTGATTGCCGAGTTTGAGATAAGATGATAGAAAGAAAGAGATGGAAAACAGGGAGCCATACATTTGTGACTTTACTAGTGATTCAAGGCTCTAGCTTTTGTTGGTTTTGAAGAGGAAAACTTTGGGGGTCACCATTTATGGAAATATGTTTTCCATGCTTACAAACAATGGAAATTTAGTTTCCTACAGAAAACATTGTCCACAAAATAGTTTCTTGCTTCCCTAAGGGCCTATTTGAATTAAGGGAAAATATAAGAAAAGAAAGAAAAGCGAAACACTTGACAATGTTTTAATAATAAAAAGTAGTGGTGGAATCCACATAGCAATTATTACACTTTTCATAGTCAATTTTCCAGCACGAGATACAAGGTGACCTAGGGCAACAACTTGGGTTTAGGGAACTGAGACAACTCGAGTTTAGGTCGAGTCGGGTTGGGTTGTCAGGGTCCTTGGGTTCGGTTAGAGTTGGAAAACTCCATCCAAATTTGAAACTGGGTTGGGTTCGGTTTGAGAAATTTGGTTGGGTTGGGAATAATCACATATATTTGTGTTGGTTTGGGTCAGTTTAAGGTTGAGTATTGAGGAATTTGGGTCATGTCAGGTTGCGGTTTGGGTCTTTTGAGGTCAGGTTGGGCTTGGGTTGACCCTCAACCCAACCCAACCCAACCTGCAAGAGTTGCACTCGTTAGGTGAGAATTGTTTCACAAAAATGAGATTTTCACTTGCTATACAAACCAAGGTATCCCGTATTGGTATCGGTTGGCGTAACAGTGCCCTTCGAAACCGATACGGATACGGGGGTGTAACGGCGATACGGGGGCGTAACGGCTCGTAACGGTGCAATTTTTTTTTTTTGCCAAAAAAAAAAGAAAAAATATGGATTAAATCTGGAATATTCTAAGCATTCCAAATATGCATTCATTTATAAATTGGAACATGTTTATGGTGGTGTAACGGTCCACTCTTTGGTGAAAGTTGTATCGGACTGTCTGATTAATTTTTGAACCAGGTAACCTGAATTTGACTACAAAATTCATATATTTAATTTTCTAAATATCTAATTTATATACTTAACAATTTGATATCATTTCTCCCAATAGTTCTTTAAAAAAATGAAATTAAATTTAGGTAGATGGCGTTGCCAATTTGGGGCTGACTTGGAGGACCAATTTATGCCCCAAATTAGCCTCAAATTCATGCAATTTATTGCCATTATCCCACTTATGAATTGGTGGACATTTATTGGATAGTGAATTATGAAAAAAATGAAAAGGCCCTATTTTAAAAAATAAAAGTCCACAAATTAACAATTAAAACTATTCAAACAATTTGATTTTAGCATTGTGAGTTAGCAATTGCAGTCCATAATTTAATTGGTAAATTTTAAGTTAATATGTCTCATGTACAATTTTTTAAGGGCCCGAATTAGGCGGGACTCGGATGGTGAAGTGTAGCACACGTGTCAAAGTTTTTTGGGCCTCACCTGTGATGAATGTGTCATATTCACACCGTCCATCCATTTTGCCAAATAATTTTAGGGCATGAGCCCAAAAATGAGGCACATCCAAAGCTCAGGTGGACTGCACCATAAGAAACAACAATAATTAAAAGTTCACCATTAAAAATTTATTGGGGGCTACAAAAGTTTTAGATCAAGCTGGCATGTGTTATATCTAAACCGTCCATTCATTTGACGAGCTCGTCTTAAGGCTTGAACAGATTGGATGGAAAATAAACGTTACGGTGGGCCCTACGAATTGTTTAACGGTGAAAATCATTATCTCCGCTGCTATTTTTGATGTGGTCCAGACGATCTTTGGATATAATTCATTTTTTTGGTGGTGCTCTAAAATGATCTCTGAAAATAGATGAACGGTGTAGATATAATAAATACATCACTGTGGAGCCCACGTAACTTTGATCTCCTTTAAACCGTTCGTACAACTCGGAGCTCGAGGACTGTTAGCGCTCATCTTAGCATGACATGTACCTCCAGCTAGTGCACGGTACACCTCCGAAAAAAAAAAAAAGAAGAGAGAAAAGAAAAAAGAGGGAAAGAAGAGAGAGAGAAAGAAGGTAAGTATATATATATTTTTTTTCCTATTTTTTAAGGCCCGTAACAGCCGTTACGGGTCAGTAACGGCCGTTTCGCCCGTAACGGCCGTTACGGTAGCAAAATCGGGGCATCGCCCGTTACGCCCTCGTATCGCGTAACGGACCCCACCGTTACCGTTACGTATCGGCCGTAATACGTAACCGATATGGGACACCCTGATACAAACAAGATCTCCAAAAATGGAACATAACCTCAAGTTAGACCCGTAAGGTGAGCATTGTTTCACAAAAATGAGATTTCCACTTACTATACAAACAAGATCTCCAAAAATGTAATTCATGGTTCAATAGTAACATGGAATCCTTGGGAATCCATCATTGGATAATTGTTACATTTTTCTTTTCCTCTCTTTTGTTTTCCTTTGTTTTCCCCCAATCCAAACATGCCCTAAATCTCAAACCTATAGGAAGTCTTGAAATCTCTTTATTTTTGTGGGATCTCTTTGATAAGTTGCTTTTAGGTCTTCCTGTTTCTCCATGGCCATCATGGAACTCACATTGTTAGATTACTTATCTTGAGCTGGTGCTATGGAAACTATTTAGTTTGAGTAGAATTGTGGGGTTATGTTTTTAGTACTTTCAAATGTTATGTTCATCAGTTGCAAATCTAAAAATGTTTTTTGTACTAGCAAATTCATGCTCATCAGACGCGAGTTTAAAAAGAAGTCATAAAGAAATTGCCATTGAATCCTTTGATCATCACTATCCTTTAACATCTTTTGAGTTCCACAATCAATTACCATTGACATCCTTACAACAAAGAAACAAGTATGTATTATGTAAACATTCTCCATTGCCATGACAATTCAACAAAATTATGTCAACTTAGCTGGAGGTGAAGAGTCTGACTTTGCCATAATCTTTTATTAGACTGAAGCTTAGGTTTCAAGCATCCAAATATCAACTAAACATGAGGGTTTCCAAATGCACTGGGGTTACCAAAACTCTAGTCTAAAATTCATATTTTGATAAAAACTCGTTAAGTTATTTCAATGTTTATAGCTCTGTATATTCCTGGAGATGGGCAACAATTTTTATTTTATTTATTTATTTATTTATTTTGCGCAAACCAAACTAAACACGTTATTTTTCCATTAAAATGCATGTTATTCAAAAGGAACTTTAGAGGGCAATTAACAAAAATTTGAGGGTGGTTATTTAAAACTTCTGTGGTCTCCATCCATTCATAGAGTTGAGTCGAAATTTTTTAGTAAAGGCAATCAATTTATATAGGGATTACATGAAAAAGAAGGATCTAATAGAGGCACTGATTGAAACTGAACCACTTCTTGATTGCTTAGGTACAATATTACTAATGTGTATTGAAAATTCTAACCATTTTAATGAAAGTTTTATATTTTAGTTTTATTTATATATATTTCTGTTAATTAAAAATTTGAATTCTATTTATATACGCGTAGTGTTCGAAGTATCGGTATCGCTACTAGTTTCGCTGGCAAGGGATACGGAAACAATATCGATATCATCGATAATATCGCTGATAATCGAAAATGGGGGGAAACATGGGAAAAATGGTGGAATTTTCAGCGAAACTTCAGGAGATGTTAAAATGTACAAACTTGCATATTTAGAAATAAAAAAATATTGCAAAAAGGGCCTTAAAACATGTGTTGTTGTAAGAAATCAACCAACCATCTCATCCGGCCTATTTAACCATCCAACATTCCATTCAAACATCCATCGATACTGCAAAATATCAACAACACATGATATTTCACCAAGAAATCATCAACAATAGGAAAGGAAACGAAAGATCACAGTCTCAATACCGCGCATGTTGCGATATCGATAATATCAAGATATTATCAATATTATCAATGATAAATTGAACACTACATACAACCATGTGCCCATGCAAAAAAAAATTGAAATATATATATTTTTTTCTTATAGACAAAATTTTGATGATATCAATACGTTGACGATATTATTGAAATATCATCAATGCACTTATGCTATAAGCATTACCTAGAATTTACATAGTTGAAAATATTGGCGTTACATTAGCAATATTGATGCATTGGCAATACAAGTGTCACCTAGAATTTACATAGTTGAAAATATTGGCGATTACGTTAGAGATATTGATATGTTGGCGATACTTAGCGATACATTGCTAACAACTAGAATTTCTGATACTACTAGCGTTATCTATATCGCTACCAGTGTTATCAGTATCACTGAGATGGAGATAAAGATAATATCCGAGATATTTCGACAATATCGGAGATAATTCGAACATTGTATACGCGTGCTTGCAAATATATAGTATGCATTTTCACTCCACTTTATTGAGTTGCAACTGCATTCCTGAACACTTCATTCTTTTTCTTTTTTTAGCATTCCGTTTGGTTGACCGGATTTTTGACCGTCTTTGTAATAATTGAAACCTATTTAACACCCCTTTTTCTATGGTATTTTGCTAACTATGGGTTAGACAAAGATGTTCATGGAGAGGCACACCAGCATTTATCTTCAAGCTACCATGCATTGTCTAATGTCCAAGGGTCAACACTCCAATGATGACAAGACAAGGCAAAGGCACATGTGCAATTTTTTGTCACTTCTATGAGAAGCTAGGACATTATTGCAACTTGTTACAAGAGATAATTTGCCCATGCTAGATGGCAGTCCACGATAAACTCGATTGCCAAAACTCCATTGACTAGAAAGGAGTATACTACCATAACAAATTCTATCATTGTAGTTATCACGATAGCCTTTCCATTGAAACAACTAGAATAGGTTAAGAGATACATTCAATCACCTTGAAGTACCTTTACACTAGGTACTCATCTACGTAGGTAATGTTTGGCGCATGGTTCTGTCAGACATTGTTCAAGTTCCAAATACAATTTGACAAGTTTGTTTCTGAAGTTGGCTGTGCTTTTATTTTATACTTGTTTGGCTAGCCTCAATTTTAATTGCATTTTGGTTTATCAACATCTTTTGTCATATGTGAGCAAAAAAGTAAAGAAAGAAGCGGTCCTATTTTCACACAATATTTGTATTTATTATTATTATTTTGCAACTGTTCTCTACAAATCAGCCATTTCAAGAATAAAATCCTCAGTTTTGTCATTGAATGCCTAAAATTGGGAATTAAAAACTAAATTGGAAATGATATTTTGAAGTCTTAAAGTAGTCAAAACGAATAAACCTTCAGTCTAAGGACCCTCAAGGGATTTGATGCAATTAGCAAAATTTGTCCAGTTTACACAGTCCTCGTTGATATCCACACAGGTATTTTGTTCCCAGGCCAACAAAAGTTGTTTTGAATGCCACTTGTAACTCAAAGTAACAGATTGAAAAGCAATTTCGACATGCCCAGGCTTGTGTTATACCTAGCATACTACCAATCCTGCATCTCTAGGCTTGATCAGTGATTTAAGTATCGGTATTGATGCATGTATTGCACCCTTGGGATACAGAAACATATGGGCTTTGCAAAAGAAATATCGCATGTATAATGTATCGCTGTTTTTGGAAAACATTGGGAAATTGGTAATTGTTCAATGGAACTTCATGGGATGTTAGAAAAGATATCATTATACACTTAGAACTCAAAAGATCACGAAAACAAGTACACATAATAAGCTTCCTTTGTATAGGGTCCTAAACTATGCACTGTTTACTATATTCAAAATCAGTTTATATAATTTATAAATCATAGAAGACATGTATGAAAACACAACCAATACATTCAAAAGCCAAAAAAATAAGTAAATATATACTTGTGTTGTGCACTCAATACACTTGTGCAGTTGTGCCTTAGACTCAAAATAGAGTTATGCGGTGGCTCAAAGTCATCATCCCCATTTGCACAAGAGTGGCCATGGTATTGCTCCTCAACGAATTGGCATTATTGTGTCTAGGTCGTAGTAGAATGATACCAATGAATATACTCTATGACATATCGTTGATACCCATCCCCGTTGAACTCGATTAATATTGCCTATCCTTGGTAATGCATAATAGTCACCGTCTATCAAAGTGTGCCAAAATGGTTACGTAATGGTATCGGTCAACTCCATTATGTGATACAGAGTTGAATCGGTGAGCCTTGCAAAAGGCACCATAATGGATCGTTACGTAGTAACGGCCTGTCGCGGATGTAACAGTGTCATTTAAAAAAAAATTACTTACCTCTTTTTTACATCCTCTCTCTCTCTCTCTCTCTCTCTCTCTCTCTCTCTCAAGGTATTCCGTATCGGTATCGGTTGGCGTAACGGTGCTCTCCGATACCGATACGGATACGGGGGTGTAATGGCGATACGGGGGCATAACGGCCCGTAACGGTGCAAATTTTTTTTTTTTTTTGCCAAAAAAATATGAAAAAATATGGATTAAATTTGGAATATTCTAAGCATTCATTTATAAATTGGAACATGTTTATGGTGGTGTAACGGTCCACTATTTGGTGAGAAGTTGTATCGGACTGTCTGATGAATTTATGAACCAGATAACCTGAATTTGACTACAAAATTCATATATTTAATTTTCTAAATATCTAATTTATATACTTGACAATTTGATATCATTTCTCCTAATAGTTCTTTAAAAAAATGAAATTAAATTCAGGTAGATGGCGTTGCCAATTTGGGGTTGACTTGGAGGACCAATCCATGCCCCAAATCAGCCTCAAATTCATGCAATTGATTGGCATTATCCCACTTATGAATTGGCGGACATTTATTGGATAGTGAATCATGAAAAAAAAATCAAAAGGCCCTATTTTTAAAAATAAGCGTCCACAAATTAACAATTAAAACTATTCAAACAATTTGATTTTGACATTGTGAGTTAGTAACTACATTCCATAATTTAATTGGTAAATTTTAAGTTAATACATGTCTCGTGTACAATTTTTTAAGGGCCCAAATTAGGCGGGACTCAGATTGCGAAGTGTAGCAGACGAGTGTCAAAGTTTTTTGGGCCCCACCATGATGATGTGTTATATCCACACCGTCCATCCATTTTGCCAAATAATTTTAGGGATGAGCCCAAAAATGAGGTAGATCCAAAGCTCACGTGGACTGCACCATAAGAAACAACAATAATTAAACGTCCAACATTAAAAATTTATTGGGGGCTACAAAAGTTTTAGATCAAGCTGACGTGTGTCTTTTCCCTTCATCCACGTCAGTGTGACCCAATTAACAAGTTAGATGGAAAATAAACATTACAGTAGACCCTAAGAAAATTTTAATGGTGAGCATTCTATAACCACTGTTTCCTATGGTGTGGTCCACTTGAGATTTGGATCTTACTAATTTTTTGGATCATGACCTAAAATGATGTGGCAAAATGGATGGATGGCATGGATAAAATACATACTTCGTGGTGGGGCCCACGCGGCACGTGGACCTTTTATTAACTCGTACGATAAAAGCGTGTTGCGTAACTCGTACGTAGTCTGATTTCTTTTTCCGATGCCAAATGAAAAAGAAGAGAGAGGGAAACCGAAAAGAAACAGAGAGAGAGAGAGAGAGAGAGAGAGAGAGAGAGAGAGAGAGAGAGAGAGAGAGAGAGATGAGAGAGAGAGAGAGAGAGAGAGAGAGAGAGAGAAGAAGAAGAGAGAGAGAAGAGAAGAAGAGAGAAGAAGAAGAAGGAGGAGGAGAAGAAGCCACAGCTGTAGCCGCAGCAGTTCGAGAAGGAGAAGAAGAAGGAGAAAACGAGAGGGCCGTAGCAGGGCCGCAGCCGCAGCCCGTGAAGAAGAAGAAGAAGAAGAAGAAGAAGAAGAAGAAGAAGAGAGAAGAAGAAGAAGAAGGAAAGAAAGGAAAAAAAAAAAAAGGTATGTGTTTTTTTAAAGGCCCGTAACGGCCGTTACGGTCACAGAATCGGGGGGGTGCCCGTTTTGACCTCGTATCGCATAACGGCCACGCAGTTACCGTTACGTATCGGCCGATACGTAACTGATATGGGACACCCTGCTCCCTCTCCCTCCTCGCAACCTGCAAGTGCACCTCTCTCCGTCTCTTCAAGTGAACATGTGACTTCTTCTTGTCCATGTGTTTCAAAAGTAAAAATCCATAGAACCGGTTGGACGGTAAGTTATGGTCTAGTGGCGGATAACTTCCAACCTTTTGTATGTGTGAGAAGTCCACTCCAACCAACAGGTTTGCCTCATCACGAGGATCATCTTTTTGCAAAATTCTGGCATATCCAGTTAATAGGTGGACTACACTTGTATTTTTTTTGCTATTTATCTTTGGCTAGAAATTTTTGTCTATGGTATGGCCCTCCTAATGAGTAAATATGAATTATTTTTGCACCAGTGGCCCTCATTTTGGGTCAATCTATTTGAAAGGTTGGATTTTACATGCACTTAAACCAGTTGAAAGTTATTTTTTGGGTGGACCGTAGCTTGTGGTCGAACAAGTTTGATTGGAGAACTTCTCTTTTTAACTTATGAAATGCTCTAGTGGTGCATGAAACTTGATATACGTGCACTCGGAAATTTGTACATATGGCATGTATAAATCAAACTAAACCCATCAAAAATTGGGGTCCATTGCTCACAATTCCAAAATCAGATTGTTTATTGAAACAGGACCACTATATTTTTTTAATTCTTGTCCAATAAATGTCCATTAATCTAATAATTGAATGGTGAAATATGCATAATTAGAGCCCATTATATTTGTGAGATGAGTGCCATAGATTGCATGAATTTTGGGCCAATTTGGGGGCACTCAAGTGGTCTCCCAAATCATTGATACTATTTATACGAATTTAATTATATTTTATTTCTTAAAATTTCTTGGAGAGAATGATGTCATCTACGTAGGAATATGTATTATTGGGATGAGTGCCATAGATTTCATGAATTTGGGGTCGATTTAGGGGCATTCTAGTGGTCCCCCGAATTGGCGACATTATTTATTCCAATTATTATTATTATTTTTAAATTGCTTGGGGTGAATGATGTTACATGCTTAGGGATGTGCATTAGTGGGATGGGTGTCATAGCTTGCATGAATTTTGTGTTGATTTGGGGGCATTCGATTGGTCCCTCAAACCGATGACATTATTCATTCAAATTTTATTTATTTATTTTTTCTTAATATTATTTGGGGGAATGATCTTAAATGCTTAGGGATGTGCATCAGTGGGTTGAGTGCCATACTTTACATGAATTTCGAGTCAATCTATGGTTAGTTTAAGCATATTAGGTTTATAAATGCACCAGAAAACCTGGGACTATATTCTCACCAAAGAGTGGACCGTTACGCCATAAAAAACATGGTGTTATATATATATATATATGGAATCCTCTAAATATTTCGGTAAAAAGAATGTTAGTAATAAAAAGTAATATTATCTCGAATAATTTCACAAATTTTAATTATTTTTAAATTAAAATAATAAACAATGTTGTTAAATAGCATATGCGATCGTGTGCGATTGCATATGCCTGTGCGCATATGCGATTGCACAATCGCATATGTGGTCGCACATTTTTTTTTATATTTACAATTTTTTAAAAATTAAAAAAAATTAGAAAAAATAAGAATAAATTATTATATGTCATTGGCCCTTGAAATACATTTAATTTAAGTAAAATAAAACTAAGTACATTTACACCAGGTCCACCACCACCACCACCACCACCACCATCATCATCATTATTCGAGTCATCTCCTTCTTCCACATACACTTCTTCTTCTTCCGTTTCTTCATCATCTGTACGTAGTAATACTTCATCAACATCCAATGGTGGATGATCTTCAGCTCGATTATCATTATCACCATCTCCTTCTTCCATCTCCTCAATCTCTTCAACAGGTTGACGGCTACTACTCGGCCCCCGGCTCCCCCCCATCCTTCGCCTTCGAGTTGTACTACCTTCACCAGGTGTCAATCCGTATGCGGCATCTTCAACTCGTGCCCATGTCAGGTCCTCTCCAGCAAATACCTCGTCCTTCGTCTCTATGAGTCACTCGTTATTTGCATCCAACTCATCTAAGCAGATAAGGTTAAAGAAATTGGGCTTTTCTTTCCTAGCTTGGAATCGTTCTCGCAATTTTTGATTGTATTGAATGAAAACCAAGTCGTTGAGCTTTTTTTGCTCAAGGCGATTCCTTTTCTTGGTATGAATCTGCAAGAAAAAACGCATTTGGTATTAGCTATTTAGGTAATTAATTTAGCTTATGCCTTACAATAAAAAATTGAAGTTTAGTAGTTTGCAATTACTAAACAGTAAACAGTCTAAACTTACCTCCTCGAACGTGCTCCAATTGCGCTCGCAACTACTGGCAGAACACGTGAGTCCAAGAATCCTCATAGCCGGCTTCTTTAGAGCCGGATCCTTCCTGTTCGGGTCCACTCCATAGGCAGCCCACCAGTCAGCTGAGAAAAACAGTTTAAGTAGGTTAGAGAGTAGAGTCACTTTGTAGAAAAACTATTTGTAAGACACTAAGAGTCTAAGACTGACATTCATAGAGTAGTACTAGTACTTACTGGGTAATTTCATTGTCCGATGCCTTATTACGATATCCCTTGAGAATATCCCCTCACTTTTTGTGTAGAAGTCCAACAAAGTTGAGATCCTGTCCTGTTCTCCTCTATCTGGAATCATTTTTTCTAATACATCAATAAATCCAACCATATGCATAGTTAGTGCTTCTGCTAGATCAACAGAAGCGAATAAACAGGCTGGGTTAAGGATGTAAGCAGCCGAATACAATGAAGATGACATTTGGCTGCCCCATCTTCTATCTATAATATCTAAAATTGGCTTGTAATCACCGTCTTTATAGTTAAAATGGTCCATGATCTTATTTTTCGCCCTCTTCATCACATCATATATGTAGTCCATTGCAGACTTCTCATCCCCATCCACCAATCGCAACACAGTGACTAAGGGCTCGGATGCTTTTAGCGCCTTTACCACTTGAGTCCAAAAACTTTGAAAAAGAATTGTTTGTTGAACTCGTTTCCCTTCAGCCTTCTTTGACCAAGGCCCACTTGTAAAATCAGCAGATACTACAAAGCTTCTAAGTTTTGATTTCTTTGCATGTAGCCTTTGTAGTGTTAAAAAAGCTGTAACGAAACGGGTGACTGCTGAACGTAGCAAGTTACCCCCAATGTGTTTTCTCATTCGACTGAGAAAAAGGGGGTGTTTGTACATAAAGACCGTGATTCTTCTAACCCTTGCAATCACATTTATAAATAATCTACCTATATATTCTAACATAAGATCAATACAATGGGCCGCACAGGGGGTCCAAAATAAACGTTGCCTCTTCTCCATAAGAAGACGATCGACCATTACATACGAGGCTGCGTTGTCTGTAATTACTTGTATAACATATTCCTCACCTATTTCTTCAACTATACTATCTAGTAAGCTAAACAAATATTCTCCTGTGTGTGAATGGCCTGATGCATCCATGGACTTCAAGAACATTGTCCCAGCTGGACAATTTACCAAAAAGTTAATTAGAGACCGACCGGATCTATCGGTCCATCTATCAGCCATTAGTGAACACCCATATGTTTTCCACGATTCCTTATATTCAGTTATGAAGGATCATGTATATTCAACTTCAGTTTTTAGGCATGTCTCCCTTATTTCATGATATGAAGGAGGTTTAAGCCCAGGTCCAAATTGACCTATAGCCTCAACCATTACTTTGAAGCTTCTTGATTTAACGGCGTTGAAAGCAACGCCGGTTTGGTAAAACCACTTAACAATATATTGAATAGTGGTTTTCCTATCTTTTTGTTTATATCGGTTCTCTAAAGTTGTTTGAGCCAGTCCTTTACCTCTACCCCTTTGGTCGATCTCATTCTCGGGTGTGGTCTACACCATCTATTCATGGGCTCATGCCCTCGGACTCTTTTCGAGCCTGTTGGTTGTACTTGTGGTCTAGACCGGCCTGTCGAAGTAAGGGGAGTGGGACTAGCTTCATCTACATTAACTACGTTTATATCTTCATATGCATCTTGTTCCAAATATTCCTCCTGACGTAGGGCACTATCACATCTCTTTCTTGACTGTTTTTCCATATATTCCATGATCTCCCTTCGGATTTCTGTAGTAATTTTATTGCATGCTTTTGCATTTGACCCCGGTAAATGTGCAAGGTGTTGCTTGTGTCTTGCAATGCCACCGGAACTCACAAACCTACATAACTCACATACTATGTGAGTCTTTTCCGTAACACTACGGTAGTGCCTATACTTCCAACCCGGGTCATTCGATTTGGGTTTTAAAGAGGAAGATTGGGAAGAAGACATTATGTTGGTGCCTTGGTCGTGTGTGTGTATTGATTGCTAGTATAAAAAGTAAACTAAAAACTAAAGTAAAATTATTAAAGTAAGAGACTAAGTAAGACTAAAGAGTAAAGAGATGAGAGAGACTAAAGAGATGTGACTTGGGAGAGAGAGAGAGAGAGAGAGAGAGAGAGAGAGAGAGAGAGAGAGAGAGAGAGAGAGAGAGAGAGTTACTACACTTACAACTACAAGTTACACTTGTAGAGTTGTAGTAAAAGAGAGGGGGGAGAGAGAGATTTACACACAAACACAAGTTACACAACAATTACAAATTTACAAAAAAAAAAAAAAAAAAAAAAATTCTTCACTTCTTTGTCTTGTCTTCACTTTTGCCTTGGCCCTTCACCCTTGAGTCTTGAATAGTGGAATATTGTAGACTTGTAATTTGTAAGTTGTAACAACTAACAAGTTGTGTTGTAAGTAACTTGTAAGACAAAGTAACAAACTAAAAAAAAATTTGTTAGAAGTTAGAACTTGGATACATATGAATATGTATATGATATGAATCATATGATTATGAAACTTTAAGAGATGATGAGAATATGAGATAAGAAAGAGAGATAGAAACTGGAATATGAGATAACTAGATAAGAAAGAGAGATAGAAACTAGAATATGAGATAAGAAAGAGAGAAAGAAACTAGAATATGAGATCAGAAAGAGAGATAGAAAGAGAGATACAAAGAGTCTAAGAGAGAGATAGAAACTAGAATATGAGATAAGAAAGAGAGAAAGAAACTAGAATATGAGATAAGAAAGAGAGATAGAAAGAGAGATACAAAGAGTCTAAGAGAGAGATAGAAACTAGAAAGAAAGATAGATACAAGAAAGAGAGATATAGAAACTAGAAAGAGAGAGAAAGAGAGTTGTGTGAATATGATTATGAATTTATGATCTTTAATTTTTTATAACTTGAAAAAATTAAAGACTAGAAAGAGAGTTCAATGGATGGAGGAGCTTGGTTGTCTTGCTTGCTCTTGAATCTTGAATCCTTGTAGTAGTGTACTTGTCTCTTCCCTTGATTGAAACTTCAATCTTGAAAGAAATATGGATGGAGGAGTGGAGCTTGGGGCTTGGAATTATGTAAGTAAGAGAGAGTGTAAAGACTAAAGAGAGAGCAAAATAGAGATAGAGAGAGAGAGAGAGTTTGAGCTTTGAGTGCATGTAGGAGTGCTTATAACCCCTTTTTATAGAAGAAAAATCAAGATTAAAAAAAAATAATAATTTCCAAATGGTTAGAAAATGGTCAGATTTCTGACCGTTGGCCAATATGCGATCGCATATGCTGTATGCGATCGCATACAATGCTGTATGCGATCGCATACATCGCATATACTCGCACATGTGGCATATGCGATCACATATGTGCAGTGATCGCATATGCCATTGGTGCATATGCGATCTGGGCTTGAGTATGCGCATATGCGAATGTGCGATCGCACATGACAACACTGATAATAAATAAAGAAATCACTAATTTTTCTATAATATATATCACTTATTAGCACATTCAATTTACTAATCATTGACACTAAATTTGTCTTACAATGTAAGATGCATTTATTTTAAAAATATATTATTATTATTATTATTTTTTTTATAAAAATTAAATTTATTTTTTAAATTAATTAAGTGCGGTTGATGTTAAGATCAACATACACTCGTAAATACATAAATATTAGGTCTAAATAATATCCAGCCAATTTAATTTTTTAGAAAATTATTTTTAATTGAATTTTGAATTTTTGAAACAATTTTTTTTTTAAAAAAAAAAAAAATCGAAAAAGCTGTCTAATTATAACTTGTAAGTTTGATGTGCGAAATGGGAGAAATTTCAAAAATTTCCCAATTTCCCCAAATAAAAAAAATAAAGGTCAAAATCCATGATTGAGCATGCAAAACATGCAAAATCATGGATTATATAAACTTTATTCCACTGATTCCAAGGAATTTAAACAAGAAAAAACTGTTCAAACTTGCAAAAGTTCATTGATTTTGTTTCCAGTATTGCACGCTCTCTGATATCGATTTTTGCACCCTAATCCTCCTCTCTAAACAGATGAAAATGAGCAGTATTCCCTTAGGTAGGTAATCAAAGCAAGAATTTTCGGAAAAAATGGATATTTGGCAAAATTTCCAGTATTTTCGCAAGGAAGCTGATGCACTCCTGGTTTCATCAATACAAATTGAGCATATCAACATTACTAAGTGATTTATAGCGGTGATATTATTAAAATATCGCAATAGATACATTGTGATATTTTGGGAAGTATTGTATGATATGGGGAAGTTCATGAACTTAAGCCTTGTGTTGTATCGCCCATGTGCGATGCAAAGGAAAACCCATATTTTTGGATCCAAGTCCTAATTAATGATCTTGATTTCTAGAGCATAAAACTTGATTTACTTGAAGATGTTGGATCTTGGTTGAATGCATCCATTCCAGTAGGAGCTGAAACTACATATGGTTGGATGAATGTCATTGTCATTCAAATTCTTCATCTTCAAATTAAGCAACACGCATATGCACTTTGTGAAATTTCTGTAGATGAGCATCATGAGATGCGTATTCTTATGGTTTCTAAGAAGAGTTCATCACATAAGTAAGTTGAACAATATTACTACCGCGTATCCTAAACATAGCACACAATTCAAGTTACTATTGGAGGGCAATGTGGTTTGTTATTAGTTGCTCTTTTAACTATCTATATATTATAAAGATAAGTATATAATTGCATGCTTCTTGCTTGCGTGGTAACTCTAATATGGAATTGTATGATCGTCAGACAAAGAATATGAATAGTAGCCTTGGGTCTTGAATTTGTACAAGTTAGGCCCATGGTTTGGTGATATAGTCATTGATCTGATGGCCCCATAGAGGATGCACAAGTCCTAATATTTTCTCAGGTGGGAAAGTCCTTAACAATCAGGTGCCTTCAAAAAGATGATTAAGGAAATACAATAAAGGTTCACAGTCGACTAAGGGTTTGTTTGAGATCCAGGACATAGTTTTGTGGAAAACGTTTTTGGGATAAGGCTTAGACGATGATGATTTTTGGGGGAAACTACATTTCCATTGCTTGTGAGCACAGAAAGCATATTTCTGGAAAAGGTGGAAAATGTCTACACTTTCCATGGAAGCCCATCTTTAATCACCTCACATGTGCTACGTGTCAATGTGTGAAATGAGCCATTGTCCATCTTTGGTTATGCCCCACACGTGCCACATGCCAATGTGCCACATGTGTAACCGCATTCTCTTGCGCACCACATGTAAATCACCCCATGTGTGCTAATGCGTCACATGTGACACCATCCATCTTTTGATGAGCCTCATATGTGCTAATGTGCTACATGTACCACCATTCATTTTCTCTTGTACCCGAATGTGCCACATGTGCCATTGCCCATCTTCAATCGCTCCAAATATGCCTCATATGTCAATGGTGCTGCCATCGAGCTTCAAGTGCCCACGTGGCAAATGTGCCAATGCATGTCTTGTGCCACATGTTCCACCATACGGCTTCGAGCACCTCATATGTATCACGTGTGCCACAATTCACCTTTAAGCACCCACATATGCTGCATATGCCACATGCCACCATCCATCTTCATGCATCCCACGTGCCACATGTGCTAGTTTAACACATGCTAGTGACTAAGAACTTTTTTTCTTGAGAAAATTTTTAAATTTCCAAATAACAGATTTGAAATTAGATCCTAAATTTCTAGGAAAATATTGTTCCAAATTAAACAAGGAAAACAATGTTTCCTTTCCCACAGTTTCCTGGAAACAAGGTTTCCTAAGGACCACTATTTCCTTTCCTTCGTTCTCCATGAATTGAAACAGGCCCTAAGAGTTTGCGCACTATTTTCCTTGGCAACCCCTAAAAGTTTTCATCACAATTTCAATGGAAAGTAACTCCTAAAAGTTTTTCCTACTACACCATCATATTTGAAATCATGGGGAAAATTCATGAAGCTTTCCCTCTCCCATCTCAAGGTTGGAAATCACTGGACCCCACATCATGGGCTGTCCAAATCAATGACCGGACCTCTACTATAATCAACATTGACCAATCATTTTTCTAGCATTAATCAGATGGCTAAGATCGTCCAATCCAAGTGACTTTTGGGGGAATCGGGAAAATAGAGGTGGGGCTCACATCATGAAGTCCAAATCAATGATTGGACCGTCTCTATTATAATCGATATGGACAGTTTGTTTTCCTAGAGATTGATTGGTCATCATTCTATGAAAGTGACTTTTTGGGAGGGATAGGCAACCAAAGGTGGGCCCCACATCAGGGACAGTGCAAAACAATGATTGGACCTTCTTTATAATAATAAATATGAACCTTTCATTTTCCTAGTGATTAATTGGACGGCTAGGATCATATGATCAAAGTATCAAAGTGACTTTTGGGAGGAATGGACGATCAAAGGTGGGCCCTATATCACGGGTGTTCCAGATCAATGGAACTCTATTAATATCAATATGCACCGTTGTTTTCCGAGTGATTGGTTGGACGGTTAAGATCATTCGGTCTAAGTGACCTTTTTAGGAAGATGGGCAATCAAAGGTGGGCCCGACATGATGGACAATGCAGATCACTGGTCAGACCTCTATTATAATATACATTACCATCCAGTTTCCTATCTATCGATCAGATGAGTAGGATTGTATAACCAACGTGATTTTTGGAAGGAATGACAATCAAAGGTGGGACCCATATGATGGACGATCTAAGATCATTTGTCGAGGCTTCTTTATTATTGTAAATATGGACCATCTATTTTCCTAGCCATCAAGTGGATGTTTAGGATCAGTCTTTCGAAGTGATTTTTGGAGGGAATGACAATCAAGGGTGGGTGTCACATGATGAACTTCATTATTATCAATATTGACTGTTCCTTTTCCACTTGGATGATTAGATGGTTAGGATCATCCTATCAAAGTGACTTTTTAGAAGGGACAAGCAATTGAAGTTGGGCTACTCATAATGGGTGGTTCATATCATCATCGGACCTTCTCTATTATAAGAGATATGGACCGTCCATTACCTAGCCATTGATCGGATGGTTAGGATCACTTGACCAAATCGATTTTTTGGGAGGTATAGACAATGAAAGGTGGGCTCCTTTTGATGGATGTTCCAGATTACTGTTCAAACCTTCTATATTATAATATATATTGATAAGCCATTTCTTAGCAATTTATTGGATGGTTAGGATCATCTTATCAAAATTATTTTTTGAGAGGGAAGAGAACACAAACAGATTTCCAAGGTAAACTTTGTCGCAAAAACAAATAGGGGAAAAATTTACGCTTTTCCATGGAAAAAACATTTTCATTTCCATTAGTTTTCCAAAGTTCTTTTCCTGATTCTCAAAGAAGCACTAAAGGAAAAACAAATATTTAATGGCTAGGATCTTTCAAACTGATTTCTAGGCAATGCTCCATCCACAGGGAGGGCAACCACATCAACGGTCTGGAACATGAACCATGTGTCCCACTTGTTAAACCTAAGGATACTATGCATATCGTGGTGCAAGGATCATACAGGTCCACTAAGAAGGTATATGATTCCTCACTCATACAATTTCCCACTTGGCCACTTATTTTCTATTTAAAAGGTCCAATAAGAAGGCTGGAAAATCTATTATCTCAACCAGACAATATGGGATTTCTGGAAAAAATGTCGTAATTAAACACATGATTTTGGAGCATAAATTTAGTGAAACATTTTTGGTCATGGTTGGATGTTTCAATTAGGGACTGATTCCGTGTCATGGCCGGACTTTGATACTCCAAATTTTCTAGATTAATGGTTTTTCTTTGACAACAAAGTGAAGTTACAAACTCACACTTTCTTTTAGGAGCTTGTCATCTAGAGTATAATTGAATGACCTTGTTATATATTATATCCCTAGTGTATAGTTTTAACTCAGTAGTTGTTGGTTTCTCTTGGATCTTTGATGTGACAAGATGCAGATTATTTATCTAATATTTTTCCGCTTTTAAGGTAACTTGTTTTTTCTACGTAACAGGTCCACTGAAAAGGCTGGAAGACATATTAGCTCATCCAGGCAATAAGATTTGTGCGGATTGTGGCTGCCCAGATCCAAAATGGGTGTATGTATCTGATTGCCATATAATTAAGCAGTCCTTTCTGCCCTATGCTTTTAGTTTGCTGCTGGATCTCCTTTAATTGCATACCCGTTCCCGTCAGAATTGGACCTTAGTGCTACTAGCCAATAATTTGGTAATTGCTCGAAGATTAGAATTCAATAGTGTTTTATATGCTTGTGGAGTCATTGATGAAGTTTATTTTTCCTTTTTGGTGTACAAGTGCATTCTTATCTTTCTACTGCTGATGGTTTTTCAATAGATAGCAATTTTGAATATACTCCTGTGTAACAAGCAAATTGGTTTAGATTTGGTCTCTAAATATCTGATGAAGTAAACAAAACTAAATTTACTTTGAGATTTATTTGGCGGAAATGCTTGGGAACTGTATATCAATGAACATCTTGGCACTCTTCATGGTAAGATGTAAGAAGCTACCTTGACCATGAAGATGTTGATGGTCAAGTAAGATGTAAGATTGTTAAAATTTACTTCATTGGCTAGTTCAGTATTGCAGTAATAGTTTAGAACGGTCATCTGTGGTCCTTTGATGGCTGGATTGTTGCCTTTTTCCGGATTTTTGGAGTGGAGTGGGTGCTTTTGTGCTCAATAGAATCTTTTCTTTTATCATGGCACGGTGGTGGAAATGGGAAGAGGGGGACAGCAATCTGGAGGTTGAGTGTGCTAGTGGGGTTATTGTGTCTTTGGCGAGAAAGGAATGATCATTGCTTCAGAAACCAAAAAAGGTTAGTTGTAATCATTTTTAGTAGGGCCAAATTCTAGGTTATGGAGAATGGGCTTCGACTTCAAATATATTGAGCAATTTTCCATTTTCTTGGTGGTTGCTGTAATTGTGCTGTATATTTGTATTTTAGGTTTTCTCTTTTTTAATAATATTGTCAATGTTCCAAAAAAAAAAAAAGTTAACTAGACCATGCTTTTAAATATTTCTTCAATGGAATGCATCATTGTCATAGTTTCAGATTTTAGTTTTTTGGTTTATCTCACTTAAGCTGTGCAAATCCCAGCATGGTTGAGTTGGTAGTTATTGGAGAAATTTGCTTGGGTAAAATCTCTATTTGCTTTAGAGATTTAAATATCTTGAAATTGCATTTATTTTCTATTACATTCTTTTTTATAGACTAGTTTTACCTCCAAGTAATGTTATACTTTTGCATAAAACTATTGGCAACCAAGTGAGCCTTGTAATGTCTGCATCTTAGTCATCGTATTTCTTCACCTTGTTCAACAACTGGCATATACTCAGCATATTGCTCCCTACTTAGACATGTCACGGGTAAGTATCATAGTGTCTATAAGTGTTCGGTATGTCAAACTTTGAAATTCTAGGTGTGGGGACATTTCTACACTCAAATAAATACATTTTACATAAGGGCTTTATATTATTATTATTATTTTTTGCGGAACTGGTGTTTCTCGGGAAACACTTTTTCTAGGAAATAGTGGGAAATGAAAAGCCATTTCCCTTTATTGTTTTTCAACAAGATTTTCTTTTATTTTTTGGAAAAAAAGGAACATTTCATGAAACATTTTACTTGAAGGAAGGTGACGCATGTGCGTTTAAGATGGATTGTTGCACACACCATATTTTCACTTGTGACACATTGGCACATGTGGGACGTTGGCAAACATGGGCTACTTGAAGATGGATGGCAGCACATGTTGCACATGTGTCATGTTGGGACACATGGTGCATGTGGAGTGCTTACAGATGGATGGCAACACATGGCACATTACTACATGTGGTACATTGGTACATGTGGGGTGCTTGAAGATGAGGTGGCACATGTTGCACACGTGGGGTGCTTGAAGATGAGGTGGCACATGTTGCACATGTGGGGTGCTTGAAGATGAGGTGGCACATGTTGCACATGTGGAATGCTTGAAGATGAGGTGGCCCATGTTGCACTCCTAGGGTGCTTGAAGATGAGGTGGCACATGTTGCACTCCTAGGGTGCTTGAAGATGAGGTGGGTACGTTGGGTGTGGCGTGTGAGACATTGATATGTGGGCTGCTTGAAGATGGATGGTGGCATGTGGGGCACCTGAAGATGGATGTTCACACATATTGGATACTTTAAGATGGTCGGTGGAACATGTTGTAAATGTTGCATGCTGGTGCATGTGGCACATGTGAAACATTTAAAGATGGAAATTGGTCATGTGGCACATCAACACGTGCACTTGTGGGACCTTTGAATATGAAATTGGCACATATTGCATGTGGGACATTGACACATGGGGCACTAAAAGATGTGTGGTGGCACATGTTGCAGATGTGACACATTGGCACATGTATGATCCCTTAAGATGGATGGTGATACATGTTGCGCATGTGGGACACTTGAAGATAGACAGTTTCACGGGTTGGGCAATTTGAAGATGGGTGGTGTTACATGTGACTATCATGTGGGGCACTTTGTGAAGAGAGTGGTCATTTGCTCCATTTTCCTCAGTTTCTTAAAAATGGTGTTTCTTAAGTAATGCAGGGGCATTCTCACACCAGGTTTGAGTGGGGTGGCCTATGGGATGTAGTGGCACACTCAGGGTGGGCATCCCATGTGAGGCGGGTGGCTCATGTGGAGCAGGCCCCACCCATGTGAGGTGGGTGGCTTGTGTAAAGCAGGCCCCACCCGTGTGAGGCGGGTGGCTCATATGAAGCGGAACCCATGTGAAGCGGGGCCCCATGATGGGGGTTCAGCTGAGGTCCTAACCCATGGGATGTGGGGCCTGGGCTATGAGATAAGGGGATTGATTTGCCATGCTCCATCAGTTCGAGCTTTTAGAGCAAGTGGTTAATTGTCCTGCATTTTTAAGTATGACGAATATGTAAAAGGGGAATTTTATAGGAGATAAGAGGAAAATGGGAAACAATGTTTCTTGGAAATTTTACAAAAAACAAAAAGTGGAAATTCCATTTGCATGGAAACAACGTTTTCTGAATTTACCTTTAAACGAATCCAAACATTCCCTATGTAAATAAATCAGTGAAATAAAACTGCGGAAACATAAAAATCGGAGGACATTTGAAAAAACAATTCACAATTCTGATAAAAACCAATTGGTGGTAGCAATGCGAATGGCTTCCTAGAAGAATAACTATCTTAGAAGCCATCTTTAGTAGTTGTGAATGTGGATGTTAGTCTGGTTGCTGCTAAGAAATTAGGCTTAAAAAATGGTTACATCCACCCTTGGTTTTTTGAGACTTAATGTTAGTGGAGCATCTCAAGGAAAGTAAGGTATTGGTGGAGCTGTGGAGGGGGTGGAGTTGCAAGAGATACCAAGGGTACTTCTATTTTCGTTTTGTCTGCTATCTTGGCACTTGTTTGAACATGGAAGTTGAATTCTGATGAAGGTCTGTACCTAAAAATAAGCAAGAAGGGGTAAAACGTCCCCAAACAAAGCTGAATTTTGACAATGCCTTGCCTCTCTAGATCTTGGCTGGGAGAGGCCTGAAATAATATGAAGAAATCTGTGCATGAACAGTCTCAATGGTTTTTTTCCCCCTCTTCTGAGGAAAGATAGTCTGGTGGGTGGATTGTTAGGAGGTTTTGATTGATCTTTGCCATGTTGATCCCTTTGCGATTAGGTATTGGGGGCTCCTCTTGTCCTCCTGATACTTATTGATGAGGACATCAGACTCTTCAAAGTTTATCAAAGACGAAGGCAGCCGACTAATACATCTTCATGACTTGATGATGGTTTGTGGTACAACTAAGGAGGATTTTGAACCTTACACATGTCCCTGGATTAATTGAAGGCCCCACATTAGGAGGACACGCGTATGATGAGTTAGAAGACTGATTTGTTACAGGGGATTTTTTAGAAAGCTTTGTTTTGCGCGTTTTTTTTTTTTTTTTTGTTATATGGGTAGTTTAGTCATTTCTTTTTTAATCCAAATTTTATAAATAGGCTGTTTTCTACCCTAAACCTAATAATGTTTTCCAATGAAAGCTTGGGGCCTTCTTCCCCTTTCTCTCTATGGTAATTTCTTTTCTTCCCCTAATCTCCTCTTCTTCTAAATTTTATTTCTAACCCTCCTACCTTCTTCTTCTCTTTCTATGCCTACTATTCTTTGATTGCTACTATTTACAATTAGATTCTTGAAGTCCCTTTACCCTGAAAATTTGAGAATTGATCCCAACCCTCTTTCAGATTTTCCAGCCGTCCCTATTCTAGAAATCCTTTGATTTCTGGATTAGAAAAGTTGCATTGATTGTTGGATTGAAACCATGTAAGATTGGGAGGTCCTATCCCTCACTGGATCCAATCCACGCATGATTTGAATACGGTACTGCAGGATTGTGATGATGGTCTTCAACCATTGCATGTTTCCTTTGTTATTATCTTTACTATGATGTCGAATGTTGAATCTTTCAATCGATTTTCTTAATTTATTTCGATGGATAATTTCTGTGCTCACAAATGCATTCTAGTTTAAACAGTCCTGCATCAAATTTGGTATCAAAGCCTGGTTTTGCATGGTTTTTGTTAGATCGAGTTATCTGAACTTATGATCATCTGTTTTCTCATCTAGGATTGTTTGGATAATTCCAGATCTACATCTCATAGAAATTGCGAACCTGATTTTTCTGATTCACAATCCTGTGAGATATAAATATGAATTTCTAAATTTGTGTTTTCATTCTAGTTAAATCTGAAAATCTGCAGCATTCATACATCATATAGAAATATGATCATACATCCATATTGAGGTCTGTTCAAACCTTAGAGTCGAGCTTAGGAAAATCGAGTTCGAGTTTTTGGTGTATGCCCACTAGAAGAGGTAAGGGTTTTGGCTGACACCCCATCATAAGTAACGAGCAATTAACCGATCACCTCGCTTAATTACTCCAAAAGATATCTGCCATAGAGACATCTAACAAAAATATTGAATGAAAATTGACCGCCATTGAAGCTAGACTTGAGCGATTAGAGGCATCCTAAAGGGAAAACCCCACTGTTGGAGGAGATATGCAGTTGCAGGCAGGTGGTGTTGGTGAGGAGCCAACCCTTAGACAAACCCCCACCAATGGCGGGCATGTGGGTAGAGAATGGGCATATCAGGATCTCTTTGATCTTGATGAGAGGGCCATGAAGAATGTCAGGATTGATGCCTCAAGCTTTGATGGTCGCTTTGACCCCAAGGTGTTCCTTGATTGGTTAGCTGACATGGACTACTATTTTGAGTGGCATGAGATGTCAGAGAACCGACAAGTGCGGTTTGCCAAAATGAAGCTTGTGGGGCAAGTGAAGATGTATTGGACCAATATAGAGCGTAGGATTGAACGGGTGGGAGGAGCTCCTGTTACCTAATGGAGCGAGATGAAAGCTATGCTAAGAGAGAAGTTCCTTCCTTTCTCTTATCGCCAGAAGCTCTTGGAACAATGGCAATCTTTACGCCAAGGATCTATGCTTGTCACGGAATACATTGCAAAATTTGAGGAATTCATGATGCAGTGTGACATTGAGGAAGACCCTCTAGTAACGCTCATGCGTTTCAAGATGGGCCTTCGATTAGATCTTCAACGCGAGCTTTGGGCTCGTCCCATGACAAATTTGGATGACATGTACCAAGTGGTGCAGGAATTAGAGTAGTATTTGAAGATTCTTGCCACAAAACGGTTCGATTCTCGAGATTCTAATGTTAGGACTGGTTCTTAGGGAATTAGACACAACATTGGTAATCAACCTAGGGCGCAGGCCAATGTTCTGCTTAGGCCTAGGGATGACATAGGAAAAGGCGTCCTTGGTGTTGGTCTAGGTGGAGGACAGAATGTCCGATGCTACGAATGTGGGAATATTGGCCATTTTGCAAATTAGTGTCCCACTAAGACCAAGGGAAAAGCCTTAGTCATAGGCAATTCCCCGAATAGCGAGTATGATCAGGGCGACTTTGAAGTTGAATAATATCAACCCGTAGGATCATTGAGTGATGAGGATGAGGTGGGTGATGATGCCACACTAGCAGTTGTCAGGTGTGTGCTAGCCCAAACTAGAAGTAGTGTTGACTAGCGTCGCAACACTATATTTTACATGATCGCCAAGTGTGGCGAGAAAAATTGTAAGGTGATAGTGGATAGTGAGAGTTGCCAGAATGTAATTTCCACTAGCACCTTAGGCCATCTAAAGTTAGAGGCCACCCCTCATCCTGACCTGTACAAAGTCTCATGGGTTGACAAGACTTCTCTTCCTGTCACCCATCAATGTCTTGTACCCATCGAGTTCAGGTCTTATAAGGAGTTCCCCTGGTGTGATGTGTTGCCCATGGATGTAGGTCACATCATCCTAGGCAGATTGTGGCTATTCGATAATGACTTTACGATTTACGGCTGTTCTAATGCGTGTACCTTCATGCATAACGGCAAGAAGATCAAAATTAATCCTATGCCACCACAAAACACTGCACAGAAGAAAGGTGAGAAGGCTAGTGAGCCTAAAGAAGTGAGGAATTCCACACCCAAGTCTCTCCACATCATCACAACTAAAGAGTTTGAAAGAGAGACTGAGGAGGATTCGACGGTGTATGCCTTGGTGGCTAGAGAGGCTACACTAGAGGTACTAGTAGAGTTATCCCAAGAGGTAGTCCCGCTCTTAGAGGAGTACAAGATGTATTCCCTGAGGATTTGTCGGATGAGTTGCCACCCATGAGGGACATCCAACATGCCATTGATCTTGTCACTAGGTTTACTCTACCAAACCTTCTTCACTATAAGATGAACCCTGCAGAGCATGCAGAGTTGAAGAAGCAGGTAGATGATCTCCTGCAAAGGGGTTTCATCCAGGAGAGCATGAGCCCCGTGTGTCGTACCTGTTTTACTGACACCTACAAAAGATGACACTTGGTGTATGTGTGTGGACAGTAGAGCTATCAACAAAATCATAGTCAAGTATAGGTTTCCCATACCTAGGCTTGATGACATATTAGACATGATGGCTAAGTCCACCATTTTCTCCAAAATAGATCTCAAGAGTGGATATCACCAAATTCGTATACACCCTAGTGATGAATGGAAGAAAACCTTCAAGACGAAGGATGGGCTATATAAGTAGTTGGTCATGCCTTTTGGCTTGACTAACGCACCCAACACTTTCATGTAGGTGATGACCTAGGTTTTGAGACCGTTCATGGGGAAATTCTTAGTGGTGTACTTCGACGATATCCTGATCTATAGCACCACTAGAGAATCACACCTTGAACATTTAAAGTTGGTCTGTAGTGTCCTTAGGGCGGAGAAATTATACGCTAACCTTAAGAAGTGTTCGTTCATGTCCAGTCAGCTTGTGTTCTTGGGTTTATAGTGTCAGCAGAAGGGATGCGTGTAGACTCAGAGAAAGTCAAAGCCATAGTTGATTGGCCTAAACCGAGGAACATCCATGATGTGCGAAGCTTTCATGGCTTAGCCACATTTTATCGTCGATTCATTAGGAGTTTTAACACGATTATGGCTCCCATTATAGAGTGTATGAAAAAGGGAGAATTCGTGTGGTCGAAAGCTGCAGCTAAGACTACAGTGTCTTTGGAAGGCTCAGGAACCTTTCGAACATGGAGTCTCACCAATGCATCATAAGCCTCACGGGACAAAAGAACATTCACCCGTGGAAGACTTCTCTATTGCAGTCGTTTGTGGTCTGTTTGGAGCTGGTGGAGGAACGATTGACAATAGACATGCCGGCTCAAGATGGATAGCCAACATGATCCCAACATCTCTCGACGGAGTGATTTGTGCCACTGCAATGTGTACAAGTACGAGGTCTAGCACGTCCACATCCACGACTACCATGGTTGCCAAGATCGGTGTCATGGCCATTGCCTTGGCTAACTGAATCACTCTCACGTCCATGTCCTTACGCACTCCACATTGGAGCTCTAGAACTATGGGTAAAGGAGGGTCAGTCCCCAGTAGCATATGCAGATCGATTAGGCAGAACAAATGCAAAGTTAGATGAGGTATCTACCGTCTGACACAGCATAAATAGTTGTGAGAGGAGGAAGAGGGTTCATGACTAATCTGCTTCCGAACACTATCATACTCAAAGTTAAGGCCAAAGAGAAATTGCATTATTCAAGTTTTCTCACGTTGCATCCATGCATTTTCATGGTCCATCGTACAATGGGAAGGGAGAGGATGATAGAGATCTAACTCATCCCACATACTTGGAAGAGCTGAAAAGTACTCCTTCGGGGATCTTGAATCCTATTGAAATTTCCCGATATCTGAAGTCAACTGAAAGATTCTGGAAACTGGGCTTCTAAGTACATATCATAAAGGGTGTCCCACATCCTTTTTTGCTGAGTTAAGGAACATGACAAAATTGCTTACAGTAGGTTCCATATTGTTAAGTAGCCAAGCCATGACTTGGTGGTTTTCCTGGTTCAAGTCTTGAAATTTCCATCCGTAGAATCTAGTGCTTCATCTAAGATATAAGAAAGTTTATCTCTTCCTTCTAAAAACAACTTCACAGATTGAGCCCACTGCAGGTAGTTATTACCATTCAACTTAATCGTTGTGATAGATAAGGGATGGGATTCTGAAGATCCTAAACCAGAGCTCAAACCAATCTTGTCCTCTATAGGGGCCCACCAAGACAAACCCAAAGGGCAAATCACTAAAAAAGGAGGCACAAGAGGCAAAAAAAAAAAAAACAAAAAAAACAAAACAAAACAAAAAAACAAAAAAACAAAAAACAAAAACCAAAAAGTTGACAAAAACTAAGATCTAGATGGTGGCCTGGAGGTCCAAAAGTAGCAAAGATGAAGAGATGGCTTAGACCAGCAACACACTTCACAAGAGTAGGCTAAACAGCATAGCATACATTGTGAGCTCTGGTGTATGTTTAGACCCACCAAGGCCCCAAAATGGCATTTCTGGTCCACATTTTGGCCCTGAAAACACCACCAAATCCACTCTTCATTCTAAAATGTCACCCCGAGCAGGTAAAGACAATCAATTTGACCCACCATATGAAGAGAAGCACGAGAAACAACCACCGATTTGAGAAGAATTGACGAAAATTAGAAATTTGGGAGTTTTCTATTGAATGTAAAAACTAGCTCAAACATACCCCAAATGATTTCAAAAAATCTTGCAAAAATCACCATAAATCTTCTAAATTCGAGATGTATTAAACCATGTCCTTCTCGATTAAAAAAAAAAAAGAAGTCCATATGAACAATACATATGCTGACGTTAGCCGTACAGTTACTGACATTAGTAGATCCCTGTGGAACCAACCAACTTCTAAGTTTTAGTTATAAGGGGAATGAACAAGAAAAGGAGAAGAGCAAGAGGAAGGGGTGTGAGGAGATAGAGTATAAAGAGAAGCTCCTTAGTGTATTAGGGCAACAATACCCCCCCCCCCCACACACACACACACACACACACACACACCCCCACCTTTTATTACAAGGCTAAGATAGTTGGGCCGGGCAGGGTGAGTACAAGTTACAAGAGGTCTTACAACGTATGTTGCGATAAAAGGGGTTCCCTATTGTCGGGCTGGGATGGGTGAGCACATTGGGTGTGCAACAGGTTCCCACTGTCGAGGTTGGATTGTGGTTGGGAAAGTTTTGGCCAATTGGCATAAAATGGCCCTGGTTGTTCAATGAAATTAACTGTACTGAGATGTGTTGGTTATTGCATTATAATGATCTCTCACATGCATAGAGATGTACTCACTGGGCTTATTAAGCTCACCCAAGTTGTTGTTTTCAATCTTCAGGAAAAGTTAACCCACAGTGATAGCTTGGCATGGACCTGAGGATACTTTGCTAAGTTTATTTTTGGAAGCATTTATTGTAATATTTGTATTGGGAACAAGTATTGGTTTTTAAGCTCGATTGATTCTATTAGTTAAATGCTGTAGTAATTGAATGAGTAGTTGCGTACCTAGTACTTGACAATTTTTATTTTTATTTTATTTTTTTCTCCTAAGTTGTGCATTTGGGCTTAGTGTCGGGGTTGTGTGTATCCAAGTGCTGGATTCGGGGTGACATATCATATGTATTGTTGTTTTTTGCAACATTTTGACTCCTAAATGCGTACTGTTTGCAGGCTGTATTATTCTGGACATGTTAAGACTTGATACTGCAAATTGGCTAGGGTAAATAACTGGTTTAAGGGTTAATGTGTGGTTTGGAAACTGTTTAGGTTATCGGGTTGGGGTTTGGAGATTAATTGGGGTTTAGACAGAAATTTTGGGGTGTTTAAGGGCTGTGGTTAAGTTATGGGATTGTATGTGGAGTTTAAGTTTTGAGGAATTGAAGTATTTGGGGACTGGAAATAGAATTTGGGTTAATTCAAAGTAGGATTTAAGTAACTGGGATTTGGTTTTACCAAAATCAGAGTCTAGGGCTAGACAGGGATTGCAGTTGGGAGTAGGGAAAGGAATAGGGTCTAAGGTTGGTCTGGAAGTGGTTGTTGATATGGTGAAAAGGGTCACGGTTAGCTATAAGACTTCTTTGGATAGAGTTATGGTTAGGGATTTGGTTTATGGTTTTGAGTTCCAATTGAGAATTTGTGGAATTTGGGACAATATTTAGGGTTATGTTTGTGGCCATTGTATAAATTTGGGGAAAAGGGGAAGATAAAAAGAAAAAGATTTGGGGAAAGGCGGAAATGAAGAGGGGTGAGAAGATAATGGGATGAAAAGGGTAAAGAGGAAAAGGGAAAATACAAGTTCCCTAGGAAAGAACTTGCTTCGATACTAAAATACAAATAAGAAGAATTGAATTCCAATGGAAGAGTGATGTGTATGTATATATTGAAGTTCAGTCCTCCAAACAATTGTTAGAAACTTGATAAAAATCCATATTTGCAGCACTTAAATAAAGATAAAAGTGGAATCACTCCACAAGAAGCCTTAGGAATCAGACCAAAGGGATCTGGAGCAATCACACTCATATATTCTAGATGAATCACTCTCCTAGTGGCTAGTGCTATGATCACATCTCAGGAAAGTAGGGGAAATAACTTCAATTAATCTAACAATCAAGCATCCATCCATCCAAACTCTTGCCTTATGCTACAAAACTATCTAAGAAGCTTTGAGAATGAATCTTCTGACTCCATTGGTCCACATATATTGTTTCTAAATAACACCTGCAACAAAGGGAAGGAAATATAACCCGAATAGGAAACTACTTTAGAAATGCAAAACTTGTCAAGGGCCAACACTATATAAAACAATATGGGTTACAGTGCTGTGCGGATTATACAAACAACACAAAAGGGCTCTGTGGTTTGTGTAAAGGTACAATCAAACTAGTGGGGCCCCACAGTCCAATCGGTCATCAATGTCCAATTCTATTGGTGTGTCCGATAGTCTGATCAAACCATTGATTAACCATAAAGGACCTGTGATTTGATCCAGATAGTCAATCATATTAATCTGGATCATTGATATGGTCTAACTTCTAAGTACTTTTTTTCTTCAATGTCAATGGTAGGATTTGCCTGATTTTCAGTTTGGAATCTTGTATGGGCCTGAGATTTCCTGTTATACAATAAGAGGCGCCTGATCACACAGTCGGCTATTTCTGCACCTTGATTGGATGATCAGGTGGCCTTAGGTGCATCACTGATTCTCTTCTATCTATGGTGAGGTTAAGGTCATTATGAGTCATGTAAACATGTGTACACTTTCTTTCTCGCAAAGGATACTTAGTCATGCTTTGAAGATATTGGTGTAGCCAGACTGAATCATCAATAGTTTTCTAATTAATTATCAAAAGTTAGTTTTCTGATCAAATTAATTGATGGAGATCAGGTCAACAAGTCTCGGAGCATTCATTTGCATCAAGTGCTCCGGCGTTCATAGAAGCCTTGGAGTGCATATATCAAAGGTATGTAATCTGAACTAATTTCTCTACAATCCTGTTTATGAGGACTGCATTAATTTACTAGTAGTCTCTCACTGTTTTCAACTGAAAAGTTAATTAAATAGGCACTTTTATGTAACTAAAATAGGTTCTCATGTCTTTATTATGTAAGCTTTTAGTGTACAGAAATCTGTGTTTAAGGATGGAGTTGAAAATTACTCTCTGGCTAACACCATAGAGACATACATGCATATTAATCATGATATAAAACAACAAGAAAAAGCCCCTTAAGAAGTCATAAAAGGATTGAAGGAATATTCCTTATTCCTTTGATATAGATAGATTCATTTGATATTGGGTTCTTTCGCACTCAATCTGATGATGAGAGATTCATCATTTCCGGCGTGCACTAAAGAGACTCAAATCTGTCCATTTCAAGTGCATTCATTAATCTATGATTTAATCTTGGAGGCCTTTTTCTTTTTTCTTTTTGAAAGATATCTTCGAGGCAGGTTTGGTTACTATCCCTGCTTTGTCTTTGCATTACATACTGAAAATCA
Source organism: Magnolia officinalis (assembly GCA_021015155.1). Lineage (NCBI taxonomy): Eukaryota > Viridiplantae > Streptophyta > Magnoliopsida > Magnoliales > Magnoliaceae > Magnolia > Magnolia officinalis. Next base: position 35,375,950 of record JAJHSJ010000014.1, read on the forward strand.
ATTTCCTTGCATTTTGTTCTCTCATGAGCATATAATAAAATGCAATACATGGAGCACTTTGATTGTCATGGTACATTTTCATTGGAAGCCGATTATATATATATATATATATATATATATATATATATATATATATATATATATATATATATATATATATATATATATATATATATATATATATATATATATATATATATGCACACCAGTTCTCATGGCTTCTCATGAGAACTCATCACACATGATGTGATCCCAAAATCTGAATGGTCCACATGATTCAACACCCCATGAAACCTCCTAGGGCCCAACTTTTACCTTGATTCAAAACTTTGGTGGGTCATGGCCAAAGAAAATAGTTTCCTCTCTTGATTTGCATCTCTTTACTATGGCCCACTAGAGTTTTGGATCAAGGTGAAAATTGGTCCTTGAGGATTTCATGGGGTGCTGCATCACATGGACTGTTCAGATTTTATGCTCATGACACATGTGCAAAGGTGCGCACGAGTGCGGGTGTGCATGCGTCTCTGTGTGTGTGTGTGTGTGTGTGTGTGTGTGTGTGTGTGTGTGTGTGTGTGTGTGTGTATATACAGTGTTCAAATTATCTCCGATTTTATCTTTATCTCCAGCTCAGCGATACTGATAACACTGGTAGCGATACCGATAATGTTGGTAGTATCAGAAATTCCAGGTATTAGCAATATCACTATCGCCAATGTATCAATATCGCTAATGTAATCGTCAATATTTTCAACTATGTAAATTCTAGGTGTTGCTTGTATTGCCAATGCATCAATATCGCCAATGTATTACCAATATTTTTGACTATGTAAATTCTAGGTAATGCTTGTATCATAAGTGTATCAACGATATTTCAATAATATTGCTAACGTATTGATATAATCAAAATTTTGTTTATTAGAAAAAAAAATTATTTCATTTTTTGTTTCATGGGCACATGGTTGTATGTAGTGTTCAATTGTCATTAATAATATTGATAATATCTCCATATTATCGATATCGCAACATACGAGATATTGAGACCACAATCTTTTGTTTCCTTTCCAATTGTTGATGATTTCTTGGTGAAATATCATGTGGTGTTGATATTTTGCAATATCGATGGATGTTTGGATGGTTAAATAGGTTGGAGGGGATGGTTGGACTGATTTCTTACAACAACACATGCTTTTGAGGTCCCATTAAATGGAAACTTGTTATGAATGTAGTCTTTTTGCAATTTTTTTTTTTTTTTTTTTTTTTTTTTTTTTTTTTTTTTTTTTTTTTAAATTTTCTAAATATGCAAATATGTATATTTTAACATCTCCTGAAGTTTTCGCTGAAATTCCATCGTTTTACCCATGTTTCCCCCGCATTTCCGGTTATCAATGATATTATCAGCGATATCGATATTATTTCCGTATCCCTAGCCAACGAAGCTTGTAGCGATACCGATACTTCGAACACTATATATATATATATATATATATATATATATAATGCTCACTGGTACACCAATTCTCACGAGAACTCGTGAGAACTTTTTCAGAACTCATCACACGTGATGTGGGCCCAAAATCTGAACCGTCCATGTGATGCAACACCCCATGAAACACCCAGGGCCCAACTTTCACTCTGATCCAAAACTTTGGTGGGACATGGAAAAAGGAAATAGTTTCTTCCCTTTTATTTGTCTCTCGCTTTTTCCATGGCCCACCAAAGTTTTGGATAAGGGTAAAAGTTGGGCCCCGGGGGTTTCATTAGGTGCTACATCACATGGATAGTTCAAATTTTGGGCCCACATCACGTGTGATGAGTTTTGGAAAAAGTTCTCACGAGAACTGGTGCGCAGGTGAGCATTCCTCTCTCTCTCTCTCTCTCTCTCTCTATATATATATATATATAATATATATATATATTATATATATATGAGTCATGCTCCCCTACGCACGTGCGCACCTTTGCACACGTGCCATGGGTGTCTAATGTGTCTAATCTGAACGGTCCATGTGATGCGGAATCCCATAAAACCTCATGTGACAAATTTTCACCCCCGATCTAAAATTCTAGTGGGCCATAGAAAAGATAAATGCAAATCAAGGGAGGAAACTGTTTTCATTTTTAATGGCCCATCAAAGTTTTAGATCAAAGTAAAACTTGGGCCTGGGGGGTTTCACGAGGTGCTGCTTCACATGAACGGTTCAGATTTTGGATCCACATCATGTATGATGGGTTCTCAAAAAAGTTCGTACGTAGTACATACGAACTGGTTCGCAGGTGAGCGTTTCCGTGCGTGTGTGTGTGTGTGTGTGTGTGTGTGTGTGTATATAGTCATGCTCACCTACGCACCTTACGTGAGCACCTTTGCACATGTGTTATGGGCATAAAATTCGAACGGTCCATGTGATGTGGCACGCCATGAAACCTCTGGGGCCTAACTTTCAGCCTGATCCAAAACTTTGGTGGGCCATAGAAAAGAGAGGCAAATCAAAGGAGGTGACTGTTTCCTTTTGCCATGGCTCATCGGAGTTTTGGATCAAGTTGAAAGTTGGGCCCTGAGGGTTTCATGGAGTGCTTCATCTTCGCATTTAGCATGTGAAATGACACCCAAATCAGTTATAAATCATTAGCCGACATTGAAAGCCTTGAAAACCATAACCTAATCGTTTATAGTCCTTTCGCCGGTAAACTCGTAACGAACTCAGTTTAAACACTAAGTCCTCGTCTACGGCACAACGGCAACCTATAGCATGAAATAGGTTACCAATCATATCCTAATCTTCAGCATTTACTCTACTTGTATCTCTAAAACAGATTAGGGTTAGGATTTCTTACCTACTAACAGAGTCGGAATCGCCGGAATAGCGGTACAGATGAGGTGGTAAAGCACGTGGAGCGGTAGGGAAAGATCCCAGGAACAATCTCCCACTTCCTCTCACAATTTCTCTCTTTTTCCTTCTCTCATTGCTCTCTTCTCTCTCCTAGGGTTGCAAAATCGTATGTGAAGGGAGAGAGAGGGTTTATGGCTCTTATATAGGCCCAGAACTGATGGGAATGGCCCCAGGGCCAAGGTATACTTAGGTTATAGCAAAAGGGCGACAGTTTCAGTCTAACGGAGCACTTCTGGTGGCCCCCTTTCTGCATGCGGTCGGACTTAAGCTCCCTGGCATTGGATATAGGTCGAGTTAAGTTTTCGGTCCGATTAGGTATGTGGATCGACCGTGGCGGACCAGTTTCAGTTCAACGGTGGTTGCCACTCGATCAGGGCCACAAGTACACTGACCTGTGTTTGGAAATTTCCCTGATCCGAGGGTGTATTTGGGTTAGCTTCTGATGGTCTGAAAGCTTTAATTTGGCCTGCAAGCAAACGGCCCAAATCACTTAAATATGAGTACATTTTCTAAAGATATTCGCGTTTCTTACACACTTTGCTCCGAGCTCAAGTTGTGCGCTTCTGGATACTATCTAAATTTGATTTCTGAGAGGGTTGTCAAGCCCAGTAAGGCGGTCATAAGTATATAGCTTTGTGGTCAACGGACTTTCGACGCGCGGTCCAGGTCTGATACGGAGTTTCAAAGTGCTCCCGAGAGCAACTGGGTTTAGAGATTGATCCTAGGTTTCTAGGTAACGTAGCGGTAGCGATTATACTAGTTTTGGGTCTTGCAGTTCGTATTTAAAGTGGTTCGAGCTAATTCCACAATTAATTTAGTTTAGTACTTAACTAAATTCCACCCTAATTAGGACAGAATAAGGTCCTAGGGTAGGAGAGGCTGATCTTTCTAAGTAACCTATTCGTTTTGTGAGATTCCATAAGGTTAATGGTCAAAAGCCCATTTTATTTATGTATTTATTATTTACAGTAAGTTTTAGTTTAAGTATTGTTCTTCATCATTTAAACTTTAGGATTTGTGTCTAATGTGAAAGTACTTAGAAAAATCTGAAGAACAAGGTGGTGAAAGGTGAAATTTTGAAGGAAATGGGTTGAAGAGGGGATTTGGGGCTTCGGGATTGAGTTCTGAGAAGTTAGTAAGGTGTTATGATTGACCCATTGCCTAAGGACGTCTAACTCCAGGTTGGCAAAAATCCGGGGTGTTACAAAAGGAGACCTGGAATCAGTATCTTGAGAAGTGACATGCTAGTCTCTTATCTTTAAGATAACACTAATGGAACCATCGTCCCTTGGCGACTTAAGGTGAGTAGATTGAAGGTACCTAACTTCAAAACTACAGCATCTTGGATGTGGCAAGAAAATCAAGTGTCCTAGTGGCACAAAGTCTAGTGTTGCATTTCTGGTATCTTTGTGAACTTGTTTGCTACATTTACTTTACAGGTAGTAGTTGAGGCTACTAAGAATCAACTACTACATGGTGGAATCAGCTAGAATCTTCTTCCCTTCATTGGGCTGGATGTTCATGTTTTCTATAGGAATGTATTGTGGTTTGCATACTATTGTGTTAATCTTAGCAAAACATTTCATTATATACTTTCTTTGGAAAAAAAATGCAAACCTCCTTAAGATGTGTACCCTTCTTTTTTCCAAAGGGAACTTGCGTGCTCTCCCAGCTTTTTTATTGTTTACACCGCTTCAAGTGATTCCTTGACAAGCGAAATCTCATCTTATGCATTCTTTATGACATTCTCCACAGTGAACCACTAGCAATCAAGAGAATTCCATGACCCTTGACCTAAGGATGTGCAGTGTCCAGCAGATGTCAGTCTATACCAGTGGAGCTCATGCACATGTGATACAGATAGTTGATCTGGTTACCCCACTTCATAAGAATATAAACATCTAGCATTCTTACATGCTTGACATTGTTTATGAGAGACTTATCATGTCATAAGATTGCATTGTTAGACTTTCCAGTCTGAAAGATTTTGGGGGCATGGCCTCTCCATAACCATGTTTTAAATATCGACGATATCAGCCGATATATCCCACGATATATGTTGTATCCCACCTGTACGGTACAAAACTCACAAGTAGTGCAATATATCTCACATGTTCGATCTTGTGAGCATTTTCAATTTTCGATCCTTAAAAAAAAAAAAAAAAAAATTTAAAAAAAAAAAAAAAAAATCTACAAGTCATGTTAAATCAGTGTCAAATTGTTACAAATCCATGGTTTTCTATGTTTTGCATGAAAAGTCATGGATTGGGAGCTTCAATTTTGAGATTTGGAGGAGATGGGCCGAGTTGTGGAAAATTGAAAAAAAAAAAAAAAAAAAGAAAATCAAAATTTCCCAATTTCTCGCAAATCAGTTGCAATCCTTGTGCCCAAACATAAAATCAAACATATATGTAACCTGATCTAGTGATTCTTCTTTTGCTTTTGAATGTATTGCTTGTGTTTGCACACGTCTTCTTACATTTATAAATTATATGAATAGACTTTGAATATACTTGCATCAATTCAATTAGACAACACATAGATTAAGACCCCATACACAGAAAACCTATTATGTGCACTTATTTTTTTGTACTTTTTTTTAAAATTTATTTATAAGTATGTATTGATGTCTTTTTTAACAACAATTGAACTTTCATTGAAAAAATCGACCAATTTCCCTTTGTCTCCAACAACAGCGATACATTACACGATACAACCGATATATCCCATGCGATAACTGAGACATATCCGTATCCCAAGGTTACGATACGTAACGCGATACCGATATTTCAAACACTGATCCATAGTGGGTCATGATCAATGATCTGGATTTCATTACCATGTGCTCGCATTTCCTCTGTAATGTAAATACCCCTCCAAGAAGTTTTTGGTAAGCAGGAAGGGTCCATCTCTTCCTCAAGCTTGTCCACCCAATCACGGTTCTCAGATATGACTGTGGTCCATTAGAATGTAGCAGAGAACCATATTGTCTGCAGCTGCGCTACTCTATGCTTACATGAACGTTTTTTTATGGATCGTTGACACCGAGGGGTTTAATTCAGTTCCTCCTAGGTTTACTGATGGAAAGCATCCCATGAGAATAAAGCAATGCTGTTTTAAATCTTGAATAATACATTTCATGTCATTACAGAAAATTAGTCTACATAGCCATCTTTTATGCCTCAGGTTCTGTCAGTAAAGCTAGATGAATGGACAGAAGAAGAAGTTGATTCTTTGGAGGAGATGGGTGGCAATGCTATCGTAAATATGAAATATGAAGCTTTTCTTCCTGAAAACTACAAAAAACCAAGTCCAGATTCCTCAATAGAGGAACGGTCCGATTTCATCAGGTACAATTTATCACCACATTTATCTGAACTGTGTGAGAATCATATAATATTCTGAGCAGAACAGAGTTTCTTGAATATTCAGGAAAAAATATGCATTGGAACAATTTTCAAAATCTGCTGAAGAGAATGCCTCCACGTCATTGGCAAGTCCAAGCTCATCCTTGCATAATGTATCTCCTACTAGTAGCTCTGGTCCATCCCTTGACAAGAAACGCGGCGAGAAACAACACACCAGCAGCGGCCGTCTCCATGGACTTGGTCATGCATTTCGCAACAGCCGGAAGAAAAAAGTATCTGAGCAGAAGACAGCAAAAATCAACTCAATGGTAATGATCATATGCGTTAAACCTGTTATTTTTCTGAAGCTTTGGTTTGGCCTACTCTGTTTCTGCTGCTCATATTTCATTATTTTACATTTTTCATAGATAAAGGAACTTACCATTGAACAACCGTTTGTAGGTGGGTATGGTGGAATTCGTTGGATTGATAAAAGTCAATGTTGTAAGAGGCACCAATCTAGCTGTTCGTGATATGACGACTAGTGATCCTTATGTGATCATCACAATGGGAAACCAAGTAATCTTCCTTTTCAAAGGAACTTTGTCTTCATTATTCTTAACTGAGATTAAATCAGTCATGTTAATGTGTCCGAGTACTTAACAAAACCATGCAGTCGTTGAAAACACACGTAGTAAAGAGAAGTTTAAACCCAGTTTGGAATGAAAGCCTAATGCTGTCAATCCCAGAGCCCGTCCCACGTCTGAAGTTGGTATGTTGGATTTTACTTTATCTTATCAATCAAATGATATTTCTTTAGTTTCAATGATTTTTACCAATTCTCAGCAACATTCAAGAACCAACTCCCCTCTACAGTACCCGAAATATTCCTTTATTGTTTGCTAGTAGGTTCCACATCTATTGCGCACAACTAGGAAAATTCTCTGTTACATGCACTTTGTACAGATGGGGTGCTTGGTCTGGTGATCCAGACCATTGATTCAAGGAGCCCTACCATGGTCCAAAAATCTCCATGAAATGGACTGTCATGAGCTCTTGAATGTTGGCTTGCGGATGAATGATTTCATAGAAGTAGAGATCAAAGATTGAATGGTTAGGATTTTCCAATCTGAGAGATTTATGGGGCATGGACCATCCATGACGATGCCCATCATGTCAGTGGTCCAGATCATTTAAACATGGCTTGACTTGTACAAACTTCATGCCAATAGGGAACTTGTTTTTGTGCAGCCTAGGATTCAGCTTCTTACTAGTATATTATAGAGGATACAATATATTAATGAAGGCTACTTTTTGTATGTCATATACAAGTGGCGATTTGCTTATTATTGCTACGTTTTGTGGCATACGTGTAATTCTGGAATAACTTGTAACGGGCCCTAGTTAATACTTAATATAATCATTCTGATGAGAGTTAGTCTTGGGTGTATTTTTTTTTTTTTTTCTTGCGTCCATTTCATTACAAGTACTTTTTTTTTTTGAATTGCTATTTATTGTTACCATTTTATTTTTACCCGTGAGTGATTCTATTGTATGCATACTGCTTGAGGGTGCCTAGTCATTGTACAACTTACAAAAACCTATTCATTCTTCTCTCCGGACACACTACGTTTGAAAATTCTAAAGTTTATATGGTATCAGATCACATGTTGGGGGTCTCATCCACAAGGTGCTCTCTTCTTTCATTGTCACATTTTAATCCTTTTCTTTTCTGCTCGTTCCCAGACCCCAAGTTCCCAAATCCATTTTAAACCGCCCATCATAAAACCCTGAATCGTGATCACTTAATCCCACACCGTAGATTCCATGAACCCACACCTAATCTCACATCCATATACCCTAGTCGCATATTACCAAATCCATATTCACCTTATCACGTTTCTAAAACCCAATAGCTAATTGCATATATCCAGACTAGGTCCTATTCCCAGAAACCCAAACCTGATTGCATACCCCCAAACCTAATTGCATATTCCCAAACTAACCAAACCTAATTAGGTTGATAATTCATGAGAGTGGAGTGATTGAGAAGGATGTTGTTCATAGCATTAGAACTGGGTGGATGGAGAAGTACCACTAGAGTTTTATGAGACTGTCCCATGCAAATGAAATTGAAGGGGAGATTTTATAGAATATAACCATACGGCTAGCCATGCTTTACGGGACATAATGTTGGATGTTCAAAGAACAACATGTTCATAGGATTAGAACTGGGTGGATGGAGAAGTACCACTGGAGTTTTACAAGACCGTCGCATACAAATGAAATCGAAGGGGAGAGTTTATACAATATAGCCATAAGGCTAGCCATGCTTTACGGGACATAATGTTGGATGTTCAAAGAACAACATGTTCATAGGATGAGTATAGCTGAAACTAGGATGTGAATGCATCCTAGGAAGGATAAA